>MU004182.1:2396443-2841228 GCA_010093605.1 Lophium mytilinum | reverse complement strand
TTATATTATATCTACTAACCTATTTATAGATCTAATAAACTCTTAAAAAAATATAAGTTATCTTTTTAGTAAAGTATTTCTATAATTTCTTATTCTTCTTACTTAACTCTTTTTACTAACTAGTTTTATAGCGCGCTCTATTTTACTTATTTATCTACTTATTAAAAGCTATAATACTACCTAAAGTTTTAAAGCTATTAAATTTATAAAAAATGTTGTTTCCTATAGAGTTATCTACTACTAGTATTTCTTCTCTTACTAGTTCTAGTTCTAGTTTTAATAGTAGCTATAACCCTATTATTATTTGCTCTTCTACTACTTCTAAGAAAGCTAATAAAGATTCTATAGAAGATAGTTCTAGTTCTAGTACTAGTTCTAATAATACTAGTAATTCTATTACTAGTAGTTCTAAGTATACTAAAGTGTTAGAATTACCTAATAACTTTATTTATAGTAAGGACTTTAAGATTATTATATGTAAAACCTGTAAAGTAGCTATATTTTTTAAAGATTCTACTAGTATTACTAGCCACTTTAAAAAGCTATATAGTAATACTTTAAAAGATAGTAGTAAAGATAGTAATACTCTTAGTAAAGCTATTTTAGACCCTTTATTAAAAGAACTACTTAATAGTATTAAAGACTTAGATATTACTATAGATTATAGTAAACCTACTATACCTACTTTCTATAAATATAGGTTTAAAGACTTAGAAGAGACTCTAGGTTATATCTGCCTTAAATGTAATAGTTTTGCAACGCCTAGTTATAAAGTTCTTAGAACCCACTTTAGTACTATACATAATTTAAAAGGAGATAGTAGTGCTAGTAGAACTACCTTCTTTAAGCCTTATTATAAAGAGAACTATATTTTACAAACCTTCTTTACTAGCCCTAGATATATTAAGTGGTTTGCTATTAAAGATATTAATAATAAACCTACTAGTAATAATAAAGATAGTTTAACTAGCTTAGCTAATCTTTATAGAAAAGAAAAGATTCTTATTCTTAATAGTACTATTAAAGAAAACTTAAGTTCTAAGAATATATCTTTATTCTTAGAGAAGACTAAGTTTAATAAATATATAGAGAATAAAGATCTTACTCTATATTTACCTTTAGTAGAAAAACCTAATAAGAATAACCCTAATAATAATTCTACTATTAAGCTTCTTTTAGAAGTATATAAAGTTACTATACTAGCTTTAATAGAGTGCGAACCTATTATAGAAAAGTTTAGTAGTTTATTTCTATTAGACTTAGTAGTAGAAAATAAAGACTCTAAAGAAAAATCTCTTAATAAATTTAAAGTACTACAGCCTAATAGTAAAAGACGTTATTATAGCTATTTTACTAATCTTATTACTTATATAGTATACTTATATTTAGTAAGAGATACTAGTTCTAATAATACTTTAGATATACAACCTATCTTAAGTAAAGGAGTAGTAAATAATATTAAAACTATTATAGACTTAATAGAAAAAGAAGAAGATACCTTTATTATAGAGGATATTATAGTACTACTAGCTATTAATCTTCTAGCGCAAGATATTAAGCAGCATTCTTTAGAAGAAAATAGTTTATTTAATAGCCCTATTATAACTTTTCTTATTCTAAGTAGTATAGATTCTACTACTAAGCTATTTAAGAAAGAAGATAATATACAGCAATATACTAGCTACTTAATTTATACTTTTAGACTTTTATTCTTAAAAGATATATATAATAATTCTAAAAGTAGAAACTTTAATTTAGAAGTAGAATTCTATAAGAATAAGTCTAAGCTATTAGAGACTAAATCTAGAAATTGCTTTGTAGAGATTTTATACTATAGAAAACTTATTAAAAAGCTATCTATTATGCATACTACTAATAGTAAAATAGTAGAAATAGATAAAGATAATATAGCTATAGATAATAAAACTCTTAATATTACTAAGCTACCTAAGTTCTTTAAGTATATTTTAAATATTCTAGAGGATATACTCTATAAAGAACTACTAGTAGATATTAATAAAAGAGAATATAATATAGATTTTAACTCTCTTAAAGATATACCTTTAGAAAGTAAAAAAGACTATTACTTTATAGACTATATAGAAACTAGCTCTTATTATAATCTAAGTAAATATACTACTCTTTTAGAAGATAAAGTACTAGATAGAGAAACTTTTTTTAGTAAGAAGTATATTAAAGATATAAGTTCTACTTTAGAGTATACTTTTAATACTAAAAATACTACTACTTTTCTAAAAGCTAGAAAAAGATTTATAGAGTATTTAGCACTAGCTATTTATTTAACTAGCGGTTCCCCTTTAAGAGGAGAAGAAGTAGTATTAATTACTTATAAAAATACTATAGAAACCGGTTTAAGAGACTTAACTATAGAACCTAGATTAGGATTAATAAGACTTAATAGTAGGTGGCATAAAATGCAAAATACTACTAATATAGGTTCTAAAAGTACTAGATACTTCGGGCCTAAGCTAAGTAATATACTTAAGCTATATCTACTAGTAGTACTACCTTTTTATAACTTTCTATCTATTAAAGCCTTAGGAATTACTACTATTAGTCCTTATTTACTAGAGTATAATAATAGTATTATTAAATCTAGTTCTATCTCTAATCTACTAGTTAAAGAAACTAAGAACTTCTTTAAAGTAGGAATTAATATTAGTAACTATAGGCAGTTAATAGATTATATTTTAAAGTATAAAATAGGTACTAAAACTATTAATAAAGATACTTTTAAAGATACTATTACTATAGAAGATATATAAGCTAATAGAAATACTATTACTAGTAATAGAAACTACGGCCGCCCTTTTAGCTTAGCTAGAAATACTACTAAGCCTTTAGAAGAAGAGTTCTTTTTAGCTAGTATTAGATTTTTAACTTACTTTAATCTAATAGAGCTAGAAGGTAACCCTTTTAATATTACTTTTATTTCTAGTTTAGCTCCTATTAAGCTAGTAGATAAAAATACTAATTCTATAGCTAGTAGCTCTAGTAGAAAGCATAGACGGCAGAAATCTAGTATAAATAATCCTACTAGTTCTACTATAACTAAGAAAGCTAAGCTTAAAAATATAGAAATAGAAGATAGTTCTTCTAATAATACTAGTATTAATATACCTACTAGTTTAAAAAAGAAAAGTAAATCTAAAGATAAAGCTAGAAAAGATTCTTCTTCTAGTAATAATATATCTATTAGTAGAACTACTAGAAATATACTTAAAAGTAAAGATAAAAAGTATATAGAAATAAGTTCTAATAACTCTTCTTCTACTTCTAGTAATAATCTACCTATATTACCTAGTAATAGCCCTACTTCTACTAGAGTATCTAATACTTATTCTTCTAGTATTACTAAAAGAAATAAAGATACTATATTACCTAGTAGTAGTATAGTACCTAATACTTATCCTAGTAGTATTATTAGAAAAGATAAAGAGTTTATCTTATCTAATACTAGTAGAGTACCTAATACTTATTCTAGTAAGCTTTCTATTAATACTAAAGCTAAAAAAAATACTAGTACTACTTTAACTAGCCCTACTAAAAAGCTAGGCTTTCTAGAAGATATAGAAAGAGAAGAAGAAGAGAATATTACTACTAAATCTAAGTCTAGTTCTAAGCTTTTATTCTTAGAAGAACTAGAAAAAGAAGAAGATAATAGCTATATTATTAGTATATTAGAACGGCTAGATACTTTAAAAGAAATCTGCTTTTACTGCTTTAATAATAGAGATAGTAATTATAAATGGCATAGTATATATAACTGCCCTAATTCTAAAAGTAAACTAATATTTAAAGCTATTCTACCTATTAAAGAAGAAATATCTAACTTAGGCTTATTAAATAATACTAATACCTGCTTAGAATGCTTCCTACCTTTAGAAGTATGCCTAGCTAATAGAATAGAGCCTATTATATGCATATATAAAGATATTATTCTATTAGCTACTTATTTAGCTAGAAATCTAGAAGGTAGAGATTTATATAGCTTTAAGTTATTAGAAGGTAATAAAGATACTTACTACTTAGTAGAAGACTTTACTAGAACTATCTTTACTATTAAAGAAGATACTTCTTATATTAGAGGCTTAGATTTAATACTAGAATTAAATCTAGACTATATTTATAGTAAGATAAAGGTTTAATATATAGTAGTTCTAAAAACTACTTAGTATTAGAGTTTATTCTATATAGTTAAAGGTTTAGTTTAGGGTTATATTACTATTAAGGCGTTAGAGAGTACTTTTCTAGAAGTTTTTATAAGAAAGAAAAAAAAACTAGTATATAGTTTAAATAGATTTTTAATTTAAGCTATTATACTTATATATTCTATTTCTATTTACTAACTACTAACTATATATTTTTAGAGTTTAGAGTACTATTAACTTTATATCTAGTATATATATTTTACTTAGAGGCGCTAATTAATAAGATATAAGCTATTAATAGTTAAAATATAGACTAATATTATTACTAAGTAGTTATTTATATTATATATCTATATTTTATTATTATTTCTTACTACTAGCTTTATATTATAAAATTATTCTACTACTACTTAGTATAGGTAAGTATTACTAGTAGACTTAGTATTAGGTATATAGTATAAGTATATTTTATTATTTATATTACTACTAGTTACTTTTACTTCTATTTATATTAAGTATTACTACTAAGTAAATAGCTATATATTATAGCTAAACTCTACTATTTATTACTTTCTATAGATTAGTCTTACTATTAGACTTAGTATTAGTTAGTATTTATAAGTATATCTTATTATTTCTATTACTACTAGTTACTTTTACTACTATTTTCTATTTTATTACTATTTAGTATTATTATTAGGCTAGTAGCTATATATTATAAGATAAATCTACTAGTTATAACTTATTATGGCTTAGTACTACTAGTAAGCTTAGTAATAGTTAGTATTAGTAAGTATATCTTATTATATCTATTACTACCAGTATTACTACTAGTTACTTTTTCTATTATTTAGTACTTTTTTTACTATTTAGGTATATTACTAAGCTAGTATCTATATATTATAAGCTTATTATACTAGTTACTACTTATTATAGCTTAGTTTTACTAGTATATATAATATTAGCTAGTAATTATTATTATATCCTAGTATTTCTATTACTACCGTTTAATTTTTCTACTACTAAGTACTTTTATTATTATTTAGTACTATTACTATGCTAGTAGCTATATAAAATAAACTATTTCTAGTAGTTATAACTTAATATAGCCTAGGTTTATTAGTATACTTAATAATAACTTCTTATTACTATTAAATCTTATTATTTCTATTACTACTATTTACTTTTCTATTACTACTATTTACTTTTCTATTACTACTATTTACTTTTCTATTACTACTAGTATTACTACTAGTTAATCTTTTTCTTTTTCTAAGTATTACTACTAGTAGTTACTTATTATAGTATAGTTTTATTAGTAAGCTTAGTATTAGCTTATTATTACTATTAACTTTTCTACTATTTATATATATTACTAAGCTAGTAGCTATATAAAATAAGCTAATTTTACTAGTTTTAGCTTAGTATAGCTTAGTTTTATTAGTATATTTAATATTAGCTAGTAATTACTATTAAATTCTATTATTTCTATTACTACTAGTATTACTACCATTAATAGTATTATTACTAGTGGCAGTAGTATTGTGTATACCCATTAGCAGCGCCGCGGGCCCCTAATAAAGTAATCCAGCTATTATATATAAAGCTAGATAGTAGACCTTATAACTATAGCAGCGCTTATAATAAGCCCCTATAATAGAGGGGTAGTAGTAGTACCCTAGAAAGTCCTTATAAATTCTTATCTATTACTTTAATAGCTCTATAACTTTTTCTTCTATCTACTTTACTATTACTATATAGAGACTAATGCCCGGAAAGCTTAGTATTAATAATAGCGTGTGCGCGCGCCTAGCGTTACTAATTAATTACTATTACTATATAGAGACTAACGCCCGGAAAGCTTAGTATTAATAATAGTAAGCCTAAGTATATACCTAGTATTATAGAATAAGTACCTATATACTACCTATTTTCTATATACTACCTATTTTCTATATACTACCTATTTTCTATATACTACCTATACCTTATAAATACTAAACTTATTATTTACTATAACCCCCTAGGCAGTTCCGCAGCTAGGCGTAACTAGTGCTACTAGTACTACCCTCTTAAACCTTCTACGCCTTTAAGAGCGCGTAGTAAATAATCTAAATTTAATAGGTTCTTGCACATAAATTTAATACCTCGCCTCTTTAAGTTTTCTTTCTTCTATATTAACTTTTTCTACCTTTTTATATAGCTAACCCTAACCGCTATACTTTTAACCGCGCTAAAGCTCTATAGTTTAGTAACTCTGTCTCTAGTAGACGCTCTACTACTAGACGCCTATTTAGTAACGCTAATAGTATTTCTATTAACCCCCGCCGCATTATATTATATTAAGAAGGCGCCCTAAACCTATAGCACCTTCTTATAGAAGATAATAATAATAATATAATATAGATTAATTACGGCCTGCAGCCTTCTTTTATTTAGCTAGCAAATCTACCCTTTTAAGTAACTTAATTCTAGTCGCAGATATTAGCTACTACTTCTTAATTAGCTCTATCTATTAGACTAGTCCCTCTAGTAATACTAGCTAACCTCTAATATTATTAGAATAAGTTTAGTACTATAGGCAAGCCTCTACTAGTTAGTCTAGCTTCTCTAACTATAGAGAAGACTATACTTCCGCTTTCCTGCGTTAGTAGCTATATACTAGGCAACTTTAATTTATCTAAAGAACTTAAGAATATAATAGCAGGCCTTAATAATATAACTGCCGGCCTTAATAATATAACTACTACTTATAATAAGGACTCCTCCTCTAACTTTAATTTAGCCGATAAACACGACCGTTAAGAGAAGGAATATTAGTTTAGTAATAACGCGGATAATAAAGTTAATAAGCTTAAAACCGCTTACTAAGGCGTTACTATTAATACTTCTAACGCCACGGCGTACTATAATACCGTTTCTAAGCTATATTAGTCCCGCAACTCTAAATATCTAAGAATACTACCTATTTATAGTATTTCCTTACCTAATATATCTCTATTATAATACTAATCTACCTATATTAAATCTATTACTAGACTTAATACTTCTAACCTAGCCTAGTAAGTAGCGGGCATAGAATAGAGTAGTAGGCACTATACTATAATATGCGTAGAGAACTATTAGCGGTTATATCTTATAATTATATAGCGCGCTAACGGCTCTATCTTTAAGATGCGCTATAGAGAAGGCGTCTACTAATAATATAAACTATAAGGTCTATAAGACCTTATTAAAGACATTTAACTTATACTAGAATAATAGTAGAACTGCATTATACTAGCTTACTAAGATAGTAATAACTATAAGTATAGGATAAATATCGCCACCTAAGAATAGGATATAGCTAATACTACCGTTAAAGAGCTAAATAAGAAATATTTACTTACTAATAGTAAACTTACTAAGCTCTAGATATAAGTCTATACTCTTAACTATAAACTTAAGTCTAAATAAATAGAGTTAGCCCGCGTCCGTTATCTATATAATAAAAAGCACGCTAACTTCTAAGCCTAAACCCTCTAGCTTAATAATCTAGAAGCTAAATACTAATAAGCCTTAATATAAATTACCTAGCTTAAAGCTTAACTCTAGTAGAAGATATTAGTAGAATAACCTAATAAATAGCCTACTAATTATAACTCTACTAATAATGCCTCTTCTTTGCCACTAGTAGGACTATATACTATTAACCTAGATAACTTCTAATATAATTGCATTCTAGGCTAATACTTTACTAATATAGGAGGTAGAGGTAGAGATAACCTAAACCTAAGCTAACTAGGCGGTTTTACTTAGCTATAGGTATTTAGACCTATCTATCCTTAATATAGATAATAATAAGGCCCTCGCCCTAAGTATATATACCTATAGAATTTTAAATTAGGGGCTATAGTATATATAGTATAGAAGAACTACCTAATCTACTTAGTCTAAGTAGACTAATAGACTTACCCTATAACTATAACCTAAATTTAGCTTGCTGTTAGCTACTATAAGGGGCGTGCATATAAGGTTATAGAAGACTATAGTTTTCTTATATCTACTAACCCGTACTAATTACTTAAGGAACTTATCTAAGACCTAGACGCTATATTCTAAAAGAGTAACGTAGTTTATTATAATTACCTTCTTAACTAGCTTAATAGTAAGGGCATAAAATAGTAATATAATAAAAAGATATCTAACTTTCTATAACGCCTTAATATAGTTCTTAACGGGCTTAAGTACAGTAAAATTAATAACAGCCTTGCAACTTAATACTATTACCTTAAGAAAACACTACGCATAGATTTCGCTAAATATATTAACTTTAGATTATTAACCTAGTACTAGATAAAAGATAATATTCTATATAAGGACTATTATTATATTTAACGCGAAAAATAAGCTAATAAAAAACTTCTTACTGCATAGATTTTAGCACGCCGCCTTAATAATGTATATGCGTAGAACAGCTATTATAATTTAAACTGCGTCTAATAAGAGTAGTCTATTACTAAGACTAATAACTGTATTATAGTTAAAAAGACTACTATAGTCTTATTACTAAGCGTCCTACTATATATTTGCTTACATCTTAGTAAGAAAGAATATTACTTTAGCTACTTTAAGAAGAACTACTATGCTAGCAACTCTAAATGCGCTATAGCTAGAAAGACTATATTAGAGGCTTAGCGTAATAAGCGCCTTACTACCGCTAGCATTAATAGTATTAAACTTAATGCATTTAACTATAGTAGTAATTAGGAGTGCTAGTATAAGTATAAATATAAGTATAACTAAGACTAAGATAATAATAAAGCTATCTATTTTAATAAGTTAGAAAACGCGTAATCTCTAATAAAAGTTGTTGTTAGAGATAGTTAGAAGATACGCTAGCTTAAGTTCTTATACGCATTTAAGAACTTAAGCTACCTCCTCTAAAACCACCTAATATTAAGCTATCTACATGCGCTATTAGTCTTACTTCTCTCTCTAGTAAATAAATAGACTTTAACTATAAGATTATTACTTTAACTAGAATAGTTAAATTAACTATTTTTATAGATTCTAGATATAGCGGCTTTATATTTATTTCTATAAGCTTTATAAAATAGTATAAGCTTAATATCTATAAAGCTACTCTATATAATATTAAACTACTAAATAGTTCTACGTTAGTTATTAATAAAGCAGCTAAAGTTACTATATAGATTAAAGGCCACTATAATAAGTTCTAGGCTCTAATCTACAACCTTAAGGGCTATAATATTATTTTAGGCATAGGCTAGCTTATAATACACGACGCCTATATAAAGTTTAGCACCTAAATAATGCAGCTAGATTTAAACTACTACTATTCTTAATATCTAGTTAATTATAAACTAGTCTATATCTAGTTTAAAGACCCTGTTACCCGCACTAGCAAGCGCCTATTTAAGTAGAAACTTAATGCTTAGCTTACTGCTTTTAAAGTACTTAATATTAATATAGTATCTAGTAAAGAGTATTTATATAACTTCTAGTAGTTACTAGAGAAAGATACTATCTATATATAGCCTAAACACTTTAAGCTTATACTTACTAATAAGAAAGCTAAAGCTTAAGCGCGCGCTAATAGACGCCTGTATAAATCTAGTAATATTATCTTAGGTTTAGCTAATTTTACTAATAACCTAGCAGCTATTAGTCTCTACACTATATTAAAAGATAACTAACGGAAGTTCTTTAAGAAGATAGAGCGTAAACTAATAACCCGCAATAAACTTAAAGCATTAGTACCTATAGAATATTACGGCTTCCTTAATATATAGAACCTAAAAGAAGCTAATAAGCTACTACTGCGTTATAAAGTAAAAGATAATACTAATATTAACTACTATATTAATATTAAACCCGGGATAAAGGTACTAGCGCGTAAAGTTTATAGACTCTTATAGGATAAGATACTAGTTATTAAAATATTTATTAATAAAATATATAGTAAAGGCTATATTAAAAAAAGTAATAGTTAGTATACTGCTCTAGTTATTATTATTTATAAACCTAGGGGAGGCCTCCACATCTATATTAACTACTATAGACTTAATATAGTTACTATTAAAGCCCGTAATATACCTCCCGCTATAAAGAATACTCTTACACTTCTAAAGTATGCTTAATACTATATAAAGTTTAATATTATTACTACTTTTAACACTATTAGAATATAAGAAGGCAATAAAAAGTACACAGCGTTTCTTATAAGATACAGCCTATTTAAGTTTACTATCCTACCCTTTAGCTTATATAATGCCCTAGCAACGTTTTAAGCCTTTATTAATAATATCCTCTTAGAATACTTAGATAATTTCTATACAGCTTATCTTAATAATATTCTTATTTTTAGCGAGACATTAGAGGAGCACGTAGGCCACATTAAGAAGGTCCTCTAGTAACTCTATAAGGTAGGCCTATTCCTTAATATTACTAAATATAAATTCTATAAATAAGAGGTTAAGTATCTAGGCATTATTATTAGCGTTAATAGCCTTAAAATAGATCTAGCTAAGGTTAATATAGTTATTAACTAGCTATAACTACGGAACCTCTGTAATATATAAGCTTTTCTAGGCTTCTATAACTTCTACTAGTAATTTATTATTGCCTACTCTAATATCGCAGGACCCCTTATAAGACTTACTAGGGTAGAGGTCTATAAGTAGTTTACCTTTCTATAGTAAGAAGGTAGCTTAAAGGACTTCTCCTTTAAATAAATAAAATAAGCGTTTATTAACGCTCCTTAGATAGCCTACTTTAATCTAGACCTAGAGACGTGGGTAGAATATAATATATCTAATACTATTATAGCTACTATACTATCCTAAATATAAGACGGCGTCCTCTATCTAGTTACCTTTATATCTTATTAGATAAGCGCAGCCTAGCTTAACTATTAAATCTATAATAAAGAACTTCTAGCAATTATATGCGCCTTTAAGAAATAGCGTATAGAACTTACTAGCTATAGGTATAGTAATTCTATTAAAGTTCTTTTAGATTACTAGACCCTATAATACTTTATAGAGACTAAGCAGCTTAACTAATAATAAGCTAGATAGGCTAAATTTCTCTTTAAATTTAACTTCCGGATTATATATAGGCTAGGTAAGGATAATAGTAAGGCTAATTTACTAACTAGGCGCCTAGGTAATATACTAGATAAAAATAATAAGCGCTATAAGGTTTAGTAATAGACTATCTTAAAAGACTATAATCTTAAACTAGAAATACATTACGCTATTAAACTAGCTTATATTATAACTAACGGCGTAACTTATAATATAGTCTCCCTTGCAGCAATAATATATAACCTTAGTAAAGTAGAACTTAATTAAGGGGAGTCTTAGAGTAACCTTAATAATAAACTATAGAAGTTACTAAATAGATAGGGGGAGTTAAAGAATAGCCCTACTAATAGTGCTATAGAGTAAGATATTATAGATTACATATAAGAGGCCCTTATTAATAATACTATTACTAACACTATTAAAGACGCTATTAGAGCTAAGCTACGCCGCCTGCCTACTAATATAGTTAAAAATTACGGCGTTAAGCTTAAACTCTATAACTATATAATCTATAACAGCCTTATTTTTATTTAAAAGAACTAATTATATATTCCTACTAAAGAGGAACTCTAATTAGCTATTATTAAAAATCTATATAAACCTCCGCTAGTCGGCTACAGTAGAACTATATCTACTTATAACTATATTTTAATATACTACTTTTAGCTATAAATAATATCTAATATTAATTATTACATTAAAGCCTATTAGCTATGTAATTAGATTAAGCACGCGCGTAAAGTAAAATAAGGCTTTCTTAAGCTGCTTTTAATTTCTAAACGGTATTAGACTAATCTTATAGTTAATTTTATTAGACTCCTACTAATCTATATATAATTTAGACAAGACTATTAATATATTATAGTAGTTGTTAATAGGCTTTCTAAGATGCGTAAGTTTATTCTAATAGTAATAATAGACGCTAAGAAAGTAGCCTAAGCCTTCCTTAAATAGATATAGTGCACTAAAGAATACCTATAGTCTATTATTTCTAACTAAGAATTATAATTTATCTTAACTTTCTAGTCTTACCTATATAAATATATTAGAATAAAACTAAAACTTTCTACTATCTTTTATCTAGAAATAGATAGTTAAATGGAAATTACTAATATAGGCCTAAAGTAGTACCTTTAAGCGTATATTAACTACTAGCAAAATAACTAGGTTAACTTCCTCGCGGTTGCTAAATTTAAGGCTAACTTATCTAAGAACGCCTCTACTAGAGTGGCGCCCTTTATAGCTACTAAGGGCTATATTTCTAGTATAGGCACCGCGCTAGCCGCGCGATTATCTAAGGACGTAAATATAAATATAAACGTAAACGCACTAATAGTTTATCTTATAAAACTTGCGGATAAATTTATTAATAAAATAGATAAGTTACGCGCGTTCCTCTATATAGAAATTAAATGGGCCTAGGCTAAGTAAAAGAAATATACTAATGCAGGACAACGCCTAGCTTATATATATTATCTAGGTAATTAAGTTATACTTAATAGACGGTTTATTAAAATAAACCGCCTAAATAAGAAACTTAACTTTAAAAAGCTAGGCCCCTTTAGAATCCTTAAGAGCTATAAAAATAGTAGTACCTATAAGCTTAACTTACCTAAAGGTATAGAGAATTTATACCTAGTATTCTATTCTTAGCTTCTTTACCTAGCTAACGCTATTCCTATAAAAGGATAATATAATCCTAAGCCTCTATCTATTTAAACTACGCCTATATACTAGAAAGGCGACGCTAAGAAAGTTATTAATTCCCGCCTAGATAGAAGACGCCTTAATCTAAGTACTAGTAAGAGAGGCATGCTATAATATAAGATTAAGTTTATTAGATAGAATAATAAACCCTAATAGAATAACTATAATTGCGCTAATAGTTATCTATACCTTATAGTAGACTTCCACTACTAATACCTAAAGAAACTAGGCCCTTATTCCTTATTTAGACCACTATTAGACTAGAAGCCGACCTTAGCTACTATTCTTGCCGCTATAAACCTCTATATAACTAATACTGCAAAAGCTATATAATTTAATTACTAGACCGGCGGTTAAATTAATTTATTAAGGAGGCCTAACTGCGGACGTGCGCAATAATTATATAATATAATAGTATAGATTATTATAAGTACCTAGTAGTAGAATAGTAGCTATAAAGGCTATATAGCTTCTTATAGCTCTATTATAGCCGGCCCTAGTTTAAATAAATAAGGCTACTCTTTATAAGACTGCGCATAGTAATACTATGTATAGTAATACTGCGCATAGTAATACTACGCATAGTAATACTACTGCACTAAAATAGTAAGGCTATAGTAGGCTGCACTAAAATAGAAAGGATAAGTAATCCTCTATAAATTAATTTATTTTCTTTATTTACTTACGGCTAAAGCATAAATCGGCACTTTATTTAATAGATATTTAAGCGGGTATAGATACTCTAGTATAGAAAGGACTCTCTCTTATAAAAGCTTTAATTAGGGGGCTTCTTTAGAGGGGGGAGACGTATTATAGCCATATAATTACGCATAACACGTAACTAGAGGTTACGTAATAGAGGCTCTATAGAACGGGTAAATATTACTCCGCCCTTTAGGTTATTATAATATTTATCCTAGAAACCTCTTCCTCTCTTATATTTATCTTTTGTTAATATTAATACTATTTAATCTAACAATTCTAACGTTCTAACCTTAAGCCCTAATAATTTAGTATACTCTTTTTATATATTACTAGCGTTATATATACTAGTAATAACTTTAAAATTACCTATTATTTTCTACTAAAAGAGAAGAAGATAAACTATAACTATGTAGTACTATAGCTCTTTAAGCTCTTTAAGCACTATTCTCTTATTCTATATATTTTCTTAATAGATAAAAAATAAGCTCTAAAAAATATACTATATTAATAATAGCTTATAGTTACACGCCTTTTCTATATATAGTATATTAAAAAAAATATTATTACTAAACTAGCTAAAATATATAAGGAGGAACCTATATATACTATAGATAGCGCGCTACCTATACCTATATTAAATAAAGAGAAGAAAGCTATTTAGAAGAAGAAATAGAAGAAAAAAGAGTAGTTTCTTACCTATTAGACTACTATAATAAAGCTAGAAGTTATAGCTTAATTTAATAAGGCTTAGAAAAAGCTACTTAATAACTATAAAAAGCGCCCTAATCTAGTAATATATATAGAGAATAAGTAGTAGCTATATAGATAGAATTAGGCTACCTACTATATTTATAAGGTATAGTACTTTAGTACTATATAAGTAATTTTTCTTAATACTAAAATATTTAAATTAAATGCCTAAACTTTATATAGGGTCTACTTATATACTAAATAAGTAGTACTAAAGAGAATAAGAGTATAGCTTAAAGAATAACTAAGAAATAAAAAAGTAGTAGAGATATATTATACTAATTTAATTTCTTATAGAGTTATATTATAAAATAAGGGCTTATATAGCCTACTTAAGAGCTTTCTTTAAATATTAACTAGCTATCTATTTAATATTCTTCTTAATATATAGAATCTTATTCTTAACTCTAGGTCTAAGTTTAGAGATAAAATAGCTAGATATTATACCTATACTCTATATAATATTAAAGAACCTAAATTCTATAACCTATATTAAAAGGTAATATTATAGGCGCTTATTCTTCTTAAGAAGTAGCTCTAAAAGGCTAAATTAAATAAATATAACCTACTTAATTATACTTAAATATTTAAGTCTATCTATAGTATTCTATATATATATAAACTATATAATTCTCTATACTAAGCGCTTATAAATTAGCTAGATCTAGTGCTCTATATATAACTAGAAGAAATAGATTACTATTAGTAGTTTATTTAGCTAGAAGAATATTAGCTAGCTATTTCTTTTAGGCCTTTTAAGGATATAGAGAATTCTACTATTATTAAGTACTAGCGCGGCTAGCCTACTATTATAAGGAGAGGCTATTATATATATAATAATATATAGTAAAAGCTATTAAGATTTAAAATTACTATAAATATAGATATAGTAGCTAGACCTATAAATATATCTATAGAATATACGCTAATAGTTCTACTACTAGAACCGCCTATTTTTATAGCCCCCTATCTAGCTTCTATTACTTAGAGTACTTCTTAGTTAGCTACTATACTAGCTATTATAGAATTTAATAATTTACTTACTAATCTACCTAAGTTTAACTATATAGTAATATCTAGGCCTCTTTCTACTACTATATTTATACCTATATCTACTACTATATCTACTACTATATTTAAAAAGTATAGCTAGCTACCTAGTATAAAGAATAAAGTATTTAAAAAGAAGATAGTACTAGAGAAAGGGGCTACGCAGTATTATAATAGCGCTTATTCTAAGCCTTAGCTAGCTTCTTAGCCTTAGTTAACTTTTTAGCCTTAGATAGTATCTATACTACTTTCTATTAAAGAGCTTTAATATTAGATAGTATTATATAATTAGTATATAGAGGGGTTAATAGATTAAAATAGCTAAGAAGGCGTAGTAGTAATATAGGGGGGCTAGGTTTAATATAGAGAGGCTATAATAAGATAAGAATTTAACTATTTTAGTATACTTTTAGATATATAGATATATATATAGTAATATAATAGCCTATATATATAGAAAATAGAAAGTATATATAGTAAAATAGATATACTATATAGCCTTATTATAACTATAGCCTTATATATAGCCTTATATAAGGCCTTATATATAGCTAGCCTATATATATAGCTTTATAAAAATAGTAAAAATATATAATAAAATAGTAAGGCTATATAGCCTTCTTATTTTATATAGATATATATAAGAATTAAGTACTAGAGCTTTCTTTAAGCTCTTTAAACTAATTAGAAGATTAGATATAAAAAGAGTATATATAGAGTAGAAAAAAAGTATATACTAAGTAAATATAGAGTATATATTTAGTAGTACTCTATAATTAAGGCTATTCTTTTCTACTTTTTCTTTCTTTTAGTAAATATAATTTTTACTTTTATAACTATTCTATCTTCTACTACTATATTACTACTTATCTACCTTACTATAGTATAGCTAGAAGACGGGGCATAAATTTACAGGAGAATAATGCCTAGTTAGGATTTTCGACGTCGGGAAGACCGAGGAGGTAGCTGCTATGCCGTGCCGAGTTTAACAGGGGATATGCCCACGCAGATCCACGGACTTGGTTCACCCGCAGAGCCCTAGAACATCGGGGTGTCGGGTTGCAAGGAGAGCTCGCCCCGTGCCGTCCCTTCACCATTCCAACAGCAAACCAAGCACGCTAGACTATCTTCATCTCGTCCGGCATCGCAGGGACGCCACTCCTGCACTCCTACGCAACCTTGCGCTTCCTTCTTCACGTGATGGGTTTGATTGCTGGTATGCAGGTACCGAGTACCATCGCTCGAGCTGTGTCCTCGGCCCTCATTTCTTAGCACCTGGCTGGCGCTTTTCTTACCTCTTTACCCGATTTTCCGCCAATTCGTCGTCGGGCGATCGAGAAAGCAATGCGTTTTTCGGGGCCAATATATGCGGGCATCGTGACGGCTGCACAGCGTTCGGGGGGACAAGTGGCTGCGGCACTGCTGTTCTTGCAGCTCGTCATCGGCGAGGCTCTCGCGCAGCCAGCCTTTGGACAAGCCGGTACTTACGACTATGTTGGTATGAGCCATCCTGTTTTCCAGTCGTCCCTTTTGTCGATTGAGCCTGCTTGACTAATACCATGACTGTAGTCATTGGAGGCGGTACTGCTGGCCTAGCCATAGCCTCTCGTCTAGCTCAAGTTGCCTCCGTGGCCGTGATTGAGGCTGGTGGCTTCTACGAGCAGGACAATGGCAATCTCAGCACAGTGCCGGGTTACGCGACGGCGATGCCGTTCCTCGACACGACTCCCTCTTACCCTCGAAACTCATTGATGGATTGGGACTATGTCTCGGTCCCTCAAAAAGCGGCTGGAGGTCGCCAAATCCACTACGCGCAAGGCAAGACTCTCGGAGGTTCATCTGCGATCAATACTTTGGCCTTCCATCGCGCAACGTATGGAGCGTATCAAAAATGGGCAGATGTAGTGGGCGATCCTTCCTACACGTACTGGAACATCCTCCCTTTCTTCAAAAGATCGGCATTCTCTTATCCTCCTAACTTCCCCAAACGCAATACACCAAACGCTACTTTCATCTACGACCCCACAGCCTTCAGTGATTCTCTCAAAGGCCCAGTCCAGGTTTCGTGGGCGCAATGGGTTGATCCAACCATCACTTGGCTCGCTAAGGGCATCCG
This sequence comes from Lophium mytilinum, assembly GCA_010093605.1. Lineage (NCBI taxonomy): Eukaryota > Fungi > Ascomycota > Dothideomycetes > Mytilinidiales > Mytilinidiaceae > Lophium > Lophium mytilinum. Next base: position 2,823,637 of record MU004182.1, on the reverse strand, counting down.
ATCTCTCGGCCTGCCCCAGAGTGTACTTGGCCTGAACAGTGGACTCCTGACTGGCACCAGCGCGTACGTCACCACGTCGGTCGACCCGTGCGACGCGACTCGATCATCGTCGCGAACCAGCTACATGGAGCAGATTGGGGTGCCAGCCGGCTTGCAGGTCTACCACCACACACGCGCGACGAGGATCCTCTTCAGCTCCAAACGTGCAAAGGGTGTCCAGGTCACTGCCAATGAAAAGTCGTACATTCTCACTGCTAAGAGGGAGGTCATACTCTCAGCCGGTGTCTTCGGTTCTCCGCATCTCCTATTGGTATCTGGAATCGGTCCTGCAGCAACACTGAGCAAGTACAATATCCCCGTCATCTCGAACCTTGCCGGCGTCGGTCAGAATTTATGGGACCAGCTCTACTTCCAAATCATCAACGTCGTCAGCACGCCCTCCGGAGGTCAAGAGATAGCCCTCGACCCAGAAAAGGCCAACAAGCAGTACTATGAGCAGCAGTGGGGTCCGCTGAGCTCAATCTCAGCCTACATCTCCTTCGAGAAAATTCCCAGCACGCTCCGCAAGACTTTCTCCAGCGCCACCAAAGTCGCTCTTGACTGGTTTCCAGCTGATTGGCCGGAAGTCGAGTATGTTGCTGGTGCGGCTGCAGGCCCGAATGGAAGCACGTTGGGTGTCTTGAGTGCCTGTCTCACGGCGCCATTGTCTCGTGGAAGCGTCACCATCCAAAGCGCCGACTCGGCGATACCTCCAGTCATTGATCTAGGGTGGTTTACAAACCCCGCAGACGGCGAGGTTGCTGTGGCTGGATTGAAGCGGGCACGACAAGCCTTCAACGGCATATCAAGCATCAAAGTTGGGCCCGAGGTTGCGCCTGGGGACGCAGTCAAGACGGATGCACAGATACTCGCGTTCGTGAAGAATGCCGCGACCCAGATCTGGCATGCGGGTGCGACTTGTTCGATGGGAAAGAAAGGGGATAAGAACGCTGTTGTGGATTCCAAGGCAAAGGTGTTCGGGGTAGATGGGCTTCGGGTTGTAGACGCGAGTGCATTTCCGTTTATGGTGCCAGGGCATCCACAGAGTACTGTGTACATGCTGGCCGAGAAAATCGCGGATGCAATCATTAAGAGGAAGTAGTTCTTCACGTTTAGATGAGAAGGTTGTGATAATATTTAATCCTATTTTCTTAAGGCATAGAAAGACAACAGCATAGACAACAGCGCTACACCGTAGTTTGAACGCAGCTTTAGAACCGAGACCACAAAGAATGTGCAGCAGTATTATAACATTTTCTAGACTCAAAAAATATTTATAAGGTTCCTCCGAACGCGTACAATCACCTAAGCCCACCTTACAGGTCGCAATCTTGAATATCTCGAGTCCTTTCACCAACCTGCTCCTCTTTCCATTATCGCTCTCAAAGTGTCATGAGAATATCCCCTGACCCATCGGTCGCATAATCAACATCATATCGGTCCGTCTCCAGGGACCAGATGAAGTTCCCGGTGCTATAGTGCTTGCATCCGTCCACGAAATCTCTCACTTGGGCCTGCGTTTTGTCGTCGGCGGACGCATACCGCATGACTAAGTTCTCAGCCGCATCGTCTAGGTTCCCAATCTCAGCCGCTATAAACGCAATGACTTCAGCTACAGCAATTTGGACATCTCCCACGTGGGAATATATGATTGGGATGAGAGAATCAATCGCGTCACGTTTCTAGTAACACCATTAGCTCCACATTCTGAGTCTAACGACCGAATCTCGGATCGTAAATGTACGAACCACTCACCACTTCCTTCTTAATCGACACGAGATCGTTTGTCGCCGAGATAATCGTGTTCGTGTATCTAAAGATACTTTTCACGTCATCATCCGCATAAAATTCCAGCGGGAGATCCATCGCTTCCCATGAGAACTCGTTCAGCGCAAGGCAAACCGTAACGGCGCTACTCCCTAGCCTATACCGCCAGAACTCCTCGAGATTAGGAATCGGGCCCGCGAGCCGCAATCGCTGTTCCCTCTCGCTCATCTCCATGAAGTAGCGAATTTCGTTGTAAAACATCATTCGTTGTGCGAGCGAGTACCGCTCTCTGACTGCTTCCCCGATGGGGGCGAACATCAGAATGATGTGATTTGTAACCAGCGGGCGGGTAGCATCGATACCCAGTGTATAGCGTACATAGGAGAGAGTCTGATCTCGGTAGAGCTGAGCGGCGCTGAAGGCATTCCACATGGTTCCGTCAGAGAGGTCAATCTCATCGTCCCAGATGAAGAGCCAGACGACAAGATAGGTCACGATGCGCAGCTGGGGGAATGGAGCACAGGGCCACCATGTGGCGCCGAAGAAGCCAAAGTCTGAGGCCTGTAGTGCGGTAAGAACCTTTCCCGGGGGCATCGTGCTAGGGATATGGTCAGCGGGGATACTGGTGATGGAGTAGGGCTGACGGAGCAGCGACGAATTGGGGGATGAAGTGGATCTGACATAGGGGTTTGAAGCAATGCAGGTTTGCGGCGTACCTGTTGAGCCATTCCTTGATCTCGACGCGCATACGATCCACTGCGGGATTCACTTTTGTAGGCCAGGATTGAAACAGTGATGCCATATTCGGTATGCGGACTGTCTGGCCTCGCAGCGAAGCGAGGACCCTTTTTCGCTGTGCCTGTTGGTCGTGCTTGCTGTGCCGCAGTGGGTTCGAAAGCGGCTCGAGGTGACACGATGCCGGTTCTGTTTCAGAGAGGCCATGCTCGACAGTCGCTGGTGCCATGTCTGTGGTACTGGTACTGGAATCCAGGACTATCACTGGGAATGCACCGGTCAGGATTCGCAAAGTCGGGAGTGATGTTCTGGAAATTGACCTGGGTAGTAAGAGTGTGTTTTAGGTTTGTATGAAAAGGGTGCAGAATTTGAATCGGACCTTGCCAGCTTGCCTACTATTATAACGAGGTACTTCACAATTTCATCCTGCGCTTGACATTTAGGGGATTTACCGAAGGTTGACTACGGAGACTATCAAAGCGTGGCTTTGCTCGTCGTCTCAAACCACAGGCTCTTTCCCACCTATCCCAATTCAAGACCAAATTAGATTTTGCAGAAATAGGCCTTCCAACTCCATCGCCGTCCGCCTGGCTCGTGCATCTGATCAGTGTGAAGGGACCTCCCTCGCAAGGCTGTTACCCACACTCGGGCTTGCGCCATGGTGGATAGCGGGTTGTCGGTGTTTAGGCCCAAAGGTGTCCGTGTCCAGGCTATGAGGGTTAGGGGCTTGCGCAAGCACTGGCTAGTCTGAGACTAAATGCTGACCGCTCTAGCATTCTCTTGTCCGCATTACAAGCCCAGCATACTGATCCTACGTTAGCCCAGGAACAGGAATAGTAAAGCAGGGGCCTCTGTTGGGCTGGTGGATGGACATGGGGCAAGCGGCAAGCCGTTCTCCACTAGACTAAGCTCAAAGTAGGAGGCGGAGGGGACCGCCGTCACAGAACAAGCATCACGGGAAAATGCATCTTGATCTTGTACCGAGGTTTTCAGAGCTTCTCAATGCCAAAGTACCTTACTTTTGACCTTTGCTTTGGAGTTGCGAGCGAACTGTCTCAAGATAGGAGAGTCACCGTGAAGACTTCTTCTTCCTAAGCGACGATCCCACGGCACACACACGGGAAGACGTGGGGGCACGGCCCGCTACCGCTGCGGGAACTACGCCACGGAACTAGACTAAGCGAACGTATAGTGTTTGTTGTATATCTCGACCCCGACCTTCCTTTAATAGACGGCACAAACCTTCCAATGCTGCGGGCCGCCCAAATGGCGGTTCGCACGCGGTTCGGCGCTCTATCCAAAACTACAGATGACTTATCTTAGGGCCCCAAAAGTCCTGATCAAATGTAACATACCGGCTGCTACTACCTCGTTCGCTTTGTAGGTGAGCAAAACGCAGCGCCACCCCGTCTCGGAAACGCGCGGTGGTGAGATGATCCCTCGGCCCTCAACTCGTTTCGCGGTATTGTCTCGTGGAGGCGAGTCGCATGCAGTCTCTCATTATGGATCCTTGAATATGCACTCCTACCCTACTTGTATTAGCCTGCGCCGGAGTCCGTAATATCATTGGCTCCATTCTCCGTTACCGCTTTCGCCAACCCGCACATGTGATTTTCGATAAGGAAAGATTACCAAAGGATCATGTCGCATGAATCCTGACTGCCCTGCTCGCATCTCTCAATACACCCGTCCGCACCGTCGTGTATCGTCTCCTCCTTAGTTGCTCCGCTTTTCGCTTTGTGCATCTCTATCTACGCTCTTTTCTTGATCATGGACACGTCTACAGTCCCAGCAGATGGCCTGACGGAGATGGGCCTCCGAACGATTATCATTACTGTCGTTTTCAGCTTCTTAGCAACCGTTGCTGTTTTGGGTCGTTTCTGGGCTCGCTATCTGAATGCGATCACGCCGTTGTTAGAGGACTGGCTAGTAGTTGGAGGTGTAATTGTAAATTGGGGATACGCCGCCGGAAACATCGTCTGTGAGCACTCCACCTTCACCACATCATCACGAATCATGCACAACAGCCGCTAACGCGAAACCCTCAGTCGCGTACAATGGCCTCGGTGTACAAGTCGCAGACCTCGTAGCAGCGGGCAAATCGAACCAGCTCGAAAACCAGCTCAAGCTCCTCATCGCCAACCAAGTCACATACGCCATTGCGCTCGGCCTCGTCAAGACCTCTATTCTGCTCTCTTTAAAGCGCATATTCAACGTCTTCAGGGTTTTCAGAATCATCGCGAACTGTGCCATTGTCTTCTGCATCTGCTGGGCGCTGCAAACTATCCTCATCGCTTTCTTAATCTGTCGCCCGCTGAGCTACAACTGGGACCAAGTCAACAAGTCCGGCACATGTGGGAACACCACCGTCGCGTACGTGAGCATTGGAGTCGTCGATGTTATCAGCGACATCATCATCTTCGTCCTCCCCATGCCGCTCATTAATGGCCTCAAGATGCGGAAGAGCTCCAAGTTGGCGACTATGGCCATCTTTACACTAGGCCTGTTCACCGTAGCTGCGGGAGTGGTTCGCACGGCCATGATCCTGCACACGCGCTTCAGCCCGAATGACCTCGAAGGCCCGACCCAAAATTTAATTTGGGCTAGTGTCGAGCCTTCTGTGGCTATCATTGTCGCATGTCTTCTTGTAATCCGGCCCTTGCTTGTCTTCATGCGAGCTAAATGCTCGAGTCTGATCTCGAGCCTGCCGTATGGAAGTGCTTGGTCTACCAGGAAGTCGGGCAAGGACAGCTATATCCTGAGCGATGGAACGACAAAGTCTAAGAAAGGTTTCACTGCGCAGAAGAACGAGAGCGAGCGCGAGCTGAAGACAGTGCCAGGTAAGATTTGGCACACGACAGAGGTACACATCGACGGTAGTTGGTCAAGGACGCCTTCGGGAGAAGTTCCACACAGGACTGACGTAGTGACGGCGGTTTAAGGACTTAGTGGTTGGTGAGGGGCTTGCTGGGTCGTGTTGTTATTTTGTATATGAGTTTATGTTTCATGTTTGGTTAGTCGACGAGGACGTACCTTTTAAGCCAGTGAAGATGTATGTGTAAAGTAATCAAGAGATGTTTCCATGGAGAAAAGTTAAATCATGTCATCTAGTTCGATAATTTGAATCCATTGCGACTCCGTTTCCAGTACTCATAGTTTATTTGGTGGCAAATTTACATCTGAATGGCAAAGTTATTATATTTGTAGTTATAACATTGTCTTCGGTTGCTTCGCACTCCGAATATCACCAGTTACAGCATCTACTCACGTGACCGTCAAGTTCCCACCGTCTAGAGACCCGATCTAGTTACAACTTCGAGATTTCTGGGCTATGAACAGGTTCTCTGGTTGCCTAATTCCTCTCTTTTAGAACCTTGATCTTTACGCCCTTCGTATCAGGCTCCGTTTCTCCAATAAAGCAATCCCTGACAATCTTCACGTCCCGTTCGTAAATTGTATCTACCAGCTCCAGCTCAAACCGACGAAAGACGGTAGCAAGCGTCATGAGCATCATAGTCGTAGCAAAGGCGTATCCGAGACACATGCGATGACCACGATGAAAGGGGATATAGTACTTGTCTTTTCCGACATCAATCTTTCCAGATTCGTCAAGCCATCTCCCAGGCCTGAACGCATGAGGATCTGGGTAAATGTACGGGTCATGAAGAGTGTGGCGTAGGGACATGCCTACGGCAGTGCCAGGATGGATGACCCAGTCTTTGTATCGGAGAACTTCGTTTGGACACACAACCTCGAGCCTGCTTGTCGAAATCGCCTGGAGGCGCAAGCACTCTTTCATCACCGCGTTCAGGTATGGTAGCTCCTCTACTTGTTGCATGGTGAATTGCTGCGAACGATTCGGTATGGCGTCGTCTAGTTCCTGCTGAAGTCTTTGCAGGACTGAAGGGTTTGTGAGAAGCCAGAACGTGCAGTTTGTCAAAGTGCGAGCAGCCGGGTCGCCACCACCAAAGATAGCTGTAAAGGCGTCGTGGTCTAACCGATCGGGTGTCTTCTCTGAGGGTGGGAGATTAGTCTTGAGGATAGCTTCGAAGACGGTGGGTGGACGCGTCTCGGGGGTGCCGTCCCAGACAGTGACTTTCTCGTCCAAGGCAACCTTTTCGCACGCTTCAACGGCTTCGCGCTGCATTTTCTATAATGATGTGTCAGTCTCTGGCTCACGTTAACTCGTGCAAAAAGCACTCACGCTATGTAATCTGATCGAAGGAGCAAAAACGGGATATAAAATCTTGACAAGCCATTCCGGGCACGGCAAAAGCCATTGAGCGACGTATGGATACTGCTTGAAGAACGGAGACACGGCTGCAATAGCCTTGACAGTAAGAAGCCAGTCCATGGCTTCCTCGGGTGAGTCGTGGAGACCAATAGGGTGGCCAAAAGCGTAGCGAGAGACGATCTCAGTCGCAGTGGAGAGGAAGTCTACGCGGACATCGGTGACTTTTCCTGAAACCTGACGATTGCGCAGACGATCGGAGAAGTCCTCAATTTGAGACTGGAAAATAGGCTCCGCTGTCCGGTACACACGTTTGGAGAAGTAGGCCGCCAGAGGAGCCTTTCGCGCTCGGTGAGGGTCATGTTTCACGGTGCCAAAGACTCCAAGTGGCGTGCCAGCGAAGAGACAGCTTGGAGGATACTTGTCTCTGATTGCGCTGCCGGCCCGGTAGAGAGTGTCGTAGAACTCTGGATCTTTGATATGCAGCTCGTCTGGATTGACTCGAACAATTGGGCCATACTGCTCGTGCATGCGATCGGTCTCAAACATGAATTGCCCGCCTGAGCCCTTGACGACATCGAAGTAAAACTCGTACCATTTTGTGGCAGCAGCGAGCTTTGGCCCGGGGAATTTGGCCAGAGGATGGAAGTAAAGGCGGTACAAAACGAGACCAAAAGAGTATAGAGCAATCACAAGGAAGAATATGGCAAAGAGGTTGGTGACGGAAAAGAACGAGAACAATGACGACTGACCCATTGTAACGGTGACAAAATAGAATGAAAGAAACACGGCACATTTATTGGGTTCGCGTCCCTCCGCGACGCCTTCTTGATTGAGCTGTAGTGGTGTAGTCCGGATCACGTGATGTGTTGCCGTGGGGGGCCGATCGGGGACCCCCGCACCAGCCAACGAGTGTGTGGCGATCTCGAAATTGCATGCAGGGGACGTGCCAAAGAGGTATTTCAGTCCCCAACGGCCTTCCCAGCTGGTGGATAGTTAACGGACTCCGGCCACTCGGAGCCGCCCTGAGGTTACTTCAGCCGGCGAGTAGATTAAGTGCGGCCCGGGCGATGTGGTACGACCGAAGGCCCACATAGAATATCCACCTGCATGCATCAACAGGGGATCATACAGCAAACCTCGCCGCCTTGGTGCTATGGTATAGAAATAGCGTTAACGATTTAGCAACCTCCTCCACCAAAATCTCACCTCCAAACTCAACACCATGGCGGATATCATTATCGTTGGCGGTGGCACTGCTGGTGTGGTCCTGGCCTCTCGCCTCCACCAGATGAAACCAGAGCTCTCCATTCTCCTCATTGAGGCAGGCCCCGATGTCACCAACCACGCGCATATCTCCAATCCCGCCGAAGCTGCATTCTTGCATGGCTCAGACCTCGATTGGATGTACATGACCGCTCCTCAGAAACATCTCAATGGCCTTCCCCGGTATAATTGCGCAATCAAAGGCTTGTCCGGAGGCACCATTATCAACACCGGCGGCTGGATTCGAGGCGACGCCCTCGACTACGATGAATGGGCGAGGCAGGTGAACGATCCACGGTGGAGCTACAATGGCCTTCTGCCCTACTTCAAGCGTTCCGAGCACCATTTTGACCCCAATGCCGATCCCTCTCAACATGGATTCGATGGCCCAATACATACCGCGTCTATCACTGCTTCCGGCCGCAAGTTTCCCTTGCGAGATACTGTCCTAAAACTCTGGTCCCATCTCGGCCTTAAACACGTGCCGGATGCGAACAGCGGCCACCCTCAGGGCATCGCCGAGTTGGTGGAGAACTGGCGCGATGGGAAGCGACAGACCGCTAGTTCTGTTTATCCCCTAGACGGAGTTACAGTGCTAACCGATACGCTCGCTCGTCGCGTTCTCCTCAACAGCGACAATGTTGCAGAGGGGGTGGAGCTGGTCAATGGAGAGAAACACATGGTCAAGCCAAACGGTCAGGTCATCATTTCTGCTGGCGCCTATCGTACACCGCAGCTTCTCTTGCTTTCAGGCATCGGTGACCCAACACAACTTTCCGAGCATGGCATCGAAACATCAGTCAGCCTCGTCGAGGTCGGCAAGAACCTGCACGACCACCTCATGCTCTTTAGATACTGGAAGCTTCGCCACCCCGAGAAAGGCCTCGCCCTTGGATCTCCGTCTTTCGTAGGCCCGAACTTCGAGAAAGGAGGGCCAGTTGACTGGCTAGTCACAGCGCCCATTTCCACTGCACCGCTGAAGGCGGCCATTGAAAAGGATGAAGGCCCTGTGTCGGACGAACACGCACTATTGAAGGGTCCGCGCAGCCATTTAGAGATGAACCTTCTCTATGCCGCTGTTGCTGCAGAAACCCAAGGACTCCAAATCCCTCTCGATGGGAACTCCATCATGACCTACTACATGGGCTGTTTACCTACCTCCCGTGGCTCTATCACCCTTTCCTCGAGTGATCCCGCAGCCCCACCCGTCATCGACCCCAACTACTACGCTACGGAGACAGACAAGCACGTCATGCGTGAAGGCTTCCGTATGCACACTCGACTCATGCTTGATACCCCGGAAGGAAAGGAACTTGTGGTCGAGGAGCACACTCCACCTGAACTGCCGATCCTCGGCTTAGATGCTTCGGATGAGCAGATCGATCAGAGAATCAAATTTGGCGGGTCTACCGTGTTCCATCCTGGTGGAACGGCTGCTATGGGAAGCGTTGTCGACGGCTCGCTCAAAGTCAAGGGTGTCAAGAATCTAAGGGTGGTTGATGCCAGCGTTGTAAGTTTCATGTCAGTGATTAAGCCATCCATGGATCTAACGGAAGCTTTTTAGATTCCTCAGCCGCTTGCTTCGCACTACCAAGTCGCAGTCTATGCTATCGCCGAGCAGGCTGCCGACATTATCCTGAGCGAACTTCGTTGAGCGATTAGTATACTCTACTGTGGAGGCGCTGCATAGTTCTCTTGTCAAATATAATACTCGCGTTATTTAGCTCAAGGGCAGCTCGATGAAGTTGCATAAAGCGTTCTCGGCATTTCTTTAGCTCGAAGCTGTTAGACTTGTTGAAGACATGTAGAGAGGATGATCTTGTTCATGCGATCACATGCTACGTAAGAGGTTGCTTACCCAAGGTCGTATTAATCCAAACCTTCCTCTCGCTGAAAAAATGTTGAGAGCAAAAAGGAATGCGAAGACTTGTTAAGGTATAAGTTTGGATCAATCAGCTTGAAAAGCATACCCCCGAGGTCTAATATTATAAGGTGGAGGTAACGGGAACACTTAAAACGTGCCTGTGCAGTCGAGGACTCCACTTGATTAAAGCCACAAGGCTGAAGATTAGTCTCGTCTTGTTCCCCGCCCTGCTCCTCCGTCCCTACTCCTAAACTTATTACCTCCATGTTAGGCCCACTTTCTCGGACATGGGTCTCGAAACGCATTTGATTCATATTGTCTTGAAGACCAGTGGTTCCTACGACGATTAAGGAGCTGATCCCTACTATAAGCTTTCCGATGTAGATTCTTTGGCCCGACTCCTTTCCATTGCTTCTTGTCAGTCGCATAACAAGAAAATAATCCTCAAGCGAACTTCGTCCCTCAGTCAGTAAATGTGAAGCTCAACATTTTGAGGCAGTTTAGAAGGATAATATGCTACTTCCTCGATTACGGCGCAGACGCCAGTGTTTCCTTGTTAGAGTTCGATGTAAACCTCGATGGTTGCAAAAACAGATTCCCATGCTATTGTGTCTATCGAGCTCGCCGTTTGGACTGGATAAATGTTCGAACCTTTAGCCTCTCGCTAAAAATCGAGTAGGATGAGGATTCGGATGAAGAGTGGGGCAGTCAATCAGCATCTCCGAAGACCGTTCGTACTTTCTTATTTGTGGAGATTCCAAGAGCAGCTGAGTTCGTTTATGAAACTTTTAAACTAGTGGAACAGCAAAGCTTGCAAGGAGGGGAGGTTCAAGCCGATGAGTTGAAAAGAAATGCAGACACCATGGGCGTCTCAGTTGCTCGAGCGAAGCTTGTAACGCAACATGACGAAGGGTACGGGAAGACAATCTCTGCCCGAAGGCCACTTCAAATGAGAAATTCGGGAGCCTGATAGCAGAGCCTAGTTTTCTTAAAGCGTACCAGAACAATACCAACTCGGAGATGACCGCGAGAGAGACTCTGGAGTGGATGGTAAAACAAGGCTCTCTGTCGACTACCTTGCTTAGCTGCGAGCGTCTACTCCAGGGCTTCTTTGACGACGCAACTCCAAGGATACTCTCAGCACTGAAGACTAAGCATCGCGTTTTCGTTACGTCGATTCTAGTTATGACGATACATATTTGATATTAACGAAAGCGATGTCAGAGCTCCCGAGGGAGGAAGACACTGTCGAGGCTTTGTTCGCGACTGTCATCACCAGTTGGCATAGGCAGGATGACGATGAAATCGTGATGGACGCTACGTAGTACGACATTAGGTGAGCAAAGTGTCACAAGTCACGTGACCCGAAGCATGATGATTATTGGACTGCAATTAACCCCCTTCTCCATTTATTGCGCCTGCTGACCCCTAGCGCACTGCAGTTACCAGGGCCAAAATAATATCCACAGTTTTATAACCCATGTTAAACTACTATCTACACCTCCATCTGACGGCCTACTTCACGAAAGACGGTATGATGCACTGCGCCACCAATGGCACGTCGGAGTCTCCATTTGGCGTCTCAGACAGCACGTAGCTTTGTTTGAAAGACCCAGCGCCCCAGGTGGTCCATCCGAGAAAGACGTCGCTGTTGTCGCTACACTTTGTCAGCATACCTTCTTCAGAATGCCGCTGAAGCGGGGTGGGAGAGGGGGCGGTGATTACTTCAGATAACTTAGCGTCTGCGAAAGATACTGAATACAGCTCGAATCGTTGGATCCACCACCGATCTCAGACAAAAACACCTGACGCTTCTGCTTGCGGGCCCAGGCCGTGAGTGGAGCAAACGAGCCCTGGATCCCGTTCGTGGTGCAACTTGCATGCGTGCCAGTGGAGTCGGAGTCGAGGTATTGGTGAACGTCGAAAATGAGATTCGTTTTGCTCCCGTCTGCATTCTTGACAGCCGCGAGACCCCCCGAGCGCTTCCCGAACCCACCAGCGGCTTGGTGATTTGTACCCGGGAGCAGGATGATGTTCGAAGTGGCGCCGGTTTTGCGGATTGCGGTCACGGCTGCCTGGGCGGTGTTGACCCAGGTCTCCATGTTTAGGTTGTGGGGTTCGTTCATGATGCCGAAGGCCACTCGCGATTGAGTCTTGTATTTTGCGGCGATCTGGCGCCAGAGCTCCGCGAATTGCTCGTCTGTTGGGCCGCTGGGTGCGCTCTGGCCGATTGTCTTGCCGTTCCAGCGAGCGTAGTTGTGGAGGTCGATGATGCACATTTCTGCACCAGAATTCAGGCAGCCTTGGACCAACTTGTTGTAGGCTGCGATTCTGCTTGCGTCCACGGGGCTACCGATGCTAGAGGTCAAGTATTGCCAGCTCACCGGAAGACGGAAGGCATTCAGGCCCTTGGAGGTGAAATGGTTCATCTGGTCAATGCCACTCTGACCAGGAGGCGTTGCCTTGGCGGGGTCACAGTTTCCCGAGTCATCGCAACCAAATTCGAAGCCGGCGATGTTGATGCCACCATAAGTGACTGTCCCTGTGAGTCGACGGACTGTTAGTTCTGCGGAATCTTCGTGGGTGTACGCGCGTACGCTAGTGCTTGGGGTGGCTCGGTGCAATTTCAAACATAGAACGACACGAAAGTTTATCACTTTGGAATATGTGAAATCTCGTTGAATAAAACTAGTGGCAGACAGATATACACACGAGACAGAGTGCTTCATGAGTATGCCATCTTTTCGCGCCCAGCGTGCCAGAACAGTCATGGAAAGCGCTTACCTGAAGCTGGAATACAACTTGCAAATGGCAGTAGTAACAGTGCGGTAAATAGAACGCCAGCTCGAAGAATAAAACCCATGGCGAATGTGGACAGCAGGGAGTGTGAAAGGAGATTGAAGCTGGTGGGTGGACGTAAGGGAAGGAGCTATGTTAAGGTATTTGATGCATACTTGGTGGTAGCTTGCGACGAAAAATATTGCGGGTGTTGATAACATATGCTGACTCTGATCTAGTGAACTCGTATAGCCATCAGGGCCGCTGCGAAAGGCCGTGACGTCGTATTGGTGCAGTCCATCGACTATCGACACCACCCGATTCAGGCCGAGCAAAATGACAATGGCTGGTAGTGAATGATTTGAAACGCTGAAGGATCATGAGAGTTAGAGTGTGCCGTGTCGGTCTCGTGATCTATAGCTTCGATTTGTATGCCGGGATGTGGGAGTTGCTCCGAAGGCAGCCAATGAGTCTAAGGGTGCAATTTGACTTCGCATGCAGATTTCGCAGTGAAGCCCTTAGAACGACGTCGACTTTCCACGACAACGATGTCGGTGTATCAGACCTAGACGGCCTGTGACAGCGTGGGCGCGGAGATTAACAACTCGACTTCCGCGCATTTGAAACGACTGATTTCCGCTCGGACCATTGCAACGTACCATTTCTTGCCTCCAGGCACGTGCCAGGCTTCTTTGAACGAGAAAAGGTGCCTTGGAAAACACACTCACTCCAGGCTGATGTACTGCTGTCTAGCGCCGCTCTCTGGAGCGTTTTCACGAACTTTAAAACCATGATTGCGAGAAAGCTAATAGCTATTCTTTGTGCTCAACAGAGTCCAGCTGCTGTGACAGCATCCAATACTATCTCTTTCCCATGATAAAACCCGCGGCGAGTCAATACTAGATCTGTCCCTCCCGCTAAGTTCCCGCGTCTGAATATAGTTCCCGGCGATCTTAGTCTTGAAAGAGCCCATTTGGCGGAGAGAAATTTTGAGGCGTTGACTCGTCAGTAACCTTGATGATCCCACCAAGCTTATCCTCAATGTCAACATGAGATCCCAGCTGACTGAGGTGGGCGAGAGCTTCCGGTGATTGGAACAGGCTCATTCCAATGAAGTTGAGTTTCTTCAGCTTCGGGAAAGTCCTCTCTGAGAATACAGGAAGAAGAACTTCCCAGCATCTCTCATTAGATCGCCTGCCGTAGTGTGCCGGATGCTCTGCGGAGCCCGGATCAATTTCATCGGTAAAGTCGAAGACTTGGGTGCTGACATGATAGCGGTTCTCCAAGGTAAGTTCTCTGAGTGTACCAGAGACATGGCGGAGAAAGTCAGCCCATTCTCGAAGCAACTCAATCTCTCCTGCCAGGTCGAACTCCCATCGGGCCCCCGATATATCATGGTCCTCGGTCAATTCTGCTAGCTTGCTCATATGGAGGGATTTGAGGTTAGTGAATCGCTTCTGGATCGACCGAAGGAATAGCACCGGATCTGGGCCGTCCTCTTGGCCCGGAGATTGGATCAAGTTGATCAAAGAGAGGTGCTGAATATTTTCTGGTCTTGCCAGCAGTGCCAACAACATATCTTGATGTATTTGACCTCCCAGCTTCAGGTTGGTCAACTTTTGGAGGTTGCGGGCTACTGCCTTCTCGCTCCCGAGGATTGACGAGGATTGCCACCAATCCTTCACGAACAAGTAGAGAGTATGCAGATTTTCGAACTGGGCAATGACATCGTAGATATTCCGTGCGTCACGGGGCCAGATACCAATGAAAATATAGTCATTGTTGATGTCGGACTCGGCTACGCTCTTGTGTGAGATAGCGATTCCCGGCATCCGAGCAAGTTTCAGTGAATGAACGCGGGCAGCCAGCCCTTCCCAATAATTCGGTCGGTCGTCCATCAGAGTCTCGCATGTGGCGAAGAAACGCCGTTGCTGGTCGATCAGGTCGGCGTCGTATTCGCCGTCTCCACTCAGCTCGACAAAATCGATATCGCTTCATAAGATAGGGAAAGCTTTCGAGTACCATTCCTTGCTGGTCCGACATATGGCCGCAAGAGAGGTCATATCACAGATTTCTAGGATTTGGAGTTGCAGCTCGTCTGGCATCGAGGGTAGGGACAGGGCTGACATGATTCGAGTGAACGGCTCGAACGATGCTGTTCGATTTTCAAGCAAGCTATAGGAAATGGGTCGTGGTGTCCCTCCGAGTTGTTCGTGGTTCATGGGGTTGTGGAAAAAAAGGAGGTTGCGTGCAATTATGCGAGGCTTTTAATAGATAAGACACCAGTCTGCTTTGAGTTTAGATGCGGCCGCGGAGAGCGATTCTCATATGATGCTCACGCACGCCTCCAGCATTCATCCTGTTTCCGTCTATCCACTATGTCTCTGAATCAACCCAAAGAAGCGCTATTGTTCGATCTCATGGGCACGTGTTGTGACTGGTTATCATCTCTCTTACCTCTTCTCTCGTCTCTTCCCTCTCATCCATCTCTTCAGCCATCAAACACCGCACTTCCGGAACTGGCAGCTGCATGGCGCGCTGGCTTCTTTGCTGAAATTCATTATCGCTTCGAGCACAAGCTGCCAGCAGAAGATATTGATGTGACACATCGACGCGTCCTTGACCGGCTACTAGCTGAAAGGAGCGTGGGGCTAGACGCATGGGACGACGAGGTCCGCCAGCGATTAGTAAGTGGATGGCACGATCAGAAAGGATGGCCAGACGCAGCACCAGCTCTAGAGAAGTTGAGGAAGAAGTTCTTCGTGTAAGTTCCTAGCCATCGTGGAAGAGCCGAGGGTAAATTCTCTAAACACGTGATGTGAAGCCCGCTCTCAATAACCGGGATTCAGAGTCGTGCTAGCCAACGGTACAACGAAACTACAACTCGATATTGCGAAGTCATCCGGATTGCCTTTCCATATGCTTTTCTCTTCGGAGTTGTTGGGATTCACGAAGGTGCGCTTGATATCTCAAGTCTACGTGGTGAAGAAATTGCTCAGATCTGCGTAGCCTGACCCAGAGATATACCGGAAAGCGCTTCGGCTTATGGGTGTTGAACCACAGAACGCTATGATGGTTGCTGCGCACGCATATGATTTGCGTGCCGCGAAGACGGTGTATGAAGCACAGTTCCCTCGATGGGCATATACTAATCTACTCGCCATATACAGTGGTTTCAAGACGGCGTATATCTACCGATCGACGGAAGATGTGGATGAGGACATGCAAGCTGTGCAAAACGACGTCGATGTCTTCTTAGACGGTAGAAACGGGACTCTCGAATGTGGACTTGGCGCGCTCGCAAACCTCTTAGATGCTGAGGAGAACGATCTGTCCACAAGATAGCGGAACCGACAAGCCTTTTGGCACAGTGAATTGGACTAGATAGCGACTTTGCAATCCTGATACAGGAATTAGTTGCCTTTATGTGCGACCGGGCGGTCGGTTGTGGAAGGGCACGGTACAGTACATACTAACTCCCCATAGCTGTTTCAAATCGATGGCATGAAAGCAACGTAAAGCATCACATGCGTATTTGAAGTTCTCATTCACTAATCACAGGTACATACACGTTCGTTGGGTTTGGCCTCCATTCACCACCGCTGCCCGCGCCTGACCGGCATCCACCCTTGGCGCCCTTGTTGGGATTCGCGCCCTCCACCAAGTTTGTCCGGCAACCTACCTATGCATTCAGGTTCCCTCGAACATAACAAGTCAGCTCAGGAACTTGTGCGAGGGATCACTTACTCTACCTTCGGTGGGTTACAAAGTTGCACCCTTGCCGAAAGCTGCCTGAGGTCCTCTGGTGAGTTCTTAAAAATGGCAATCCGATCGTTTTGACAGCTTCCTAATAATTACCCTCCAGAACACCGCGGACTCTATTGGACTATAACGAGCCCTAGTATTATCTTCCCAAAGGCCCAATCGCAGCACACTTGGAGACTGCATTTGGAAGCTTCCGCGGAATCAATTTTGGAGGGCAAGCTTTGCCGCCGTCCACTTCAAGTTACCGATAGAGCCTGCTCACCCCCATAATCCAAAATGCCTGCTTCGGCACAGCCAACCCTATGTGCAGAGCTTCCACTAGAATTAGCGGAGATCATCATCGAGAATTTAGAGTCCTACGACCGACACGGATCCTCTCAGCGCCTCACGAACGATTCCAAACGAGATCTCAAGAACACTCGACACGTTTCGAGACTCTTTCGCGACGCTACCACCAAGTCTTTTGCGAAAGTTGTCGAGTCCACCGTTTTCGCGTCCACCAAACAAAGCATGGAGCGCCTGAAGGAACTATCAAAGATGCCAGAAGTAACGTCGTGGACAACGACACTTACCGTGTCCGGCATGCAATTCGCTAGGCCAACGCCCCCAGTAGTTCGTAAGATGACACCACAAGCAGTCGATGCACATACGGCTTGTTACCACGACCAGATATTATACCAGGACTCTGGCGAATACATGCAAGATCTTGTCGACATTCTGCCACGCTTTGCGCAGCTCACCCATCTCCAGTACATCCCGTACAGCTTAGGCGGGCCTATAAAAGCTTGGCTCAGCAACATTATCTGTCCAGTGGACTACGACTGGGAGCTTAACCCGTTCTTTAGTCGGGATAGGGTGTCTTTCGGCGAGGAAGGGGTTGTAGATCGCCCTACCGTATTAGGGCATGTCTTCAAAGCCCTCTGTCTGAGCGGCCAGCAGCTAAGCACTTTCTCAACACCATGCTTTGGCCGCCGGAGTCTTCTTCGCGAGCCTATCAACGCCAACCTCCTTACTCGCTCAGCCCCCCTCCACGCACTCGCGGTTCTTGGCCAGCTCAAGCACCTCCATCTGAACATCTCCCCTCCGACGGCCCACAAACAGATACCCTGTAATACAGTCATCAGGGCCCTCCTCGCTGCTTCCAACGTAGACACGTTAGAGCTCGCTTTCACGGGCTCTCGCATATGGGAACTTTCCTGGTATATTCTACTAGCCGTACGAAACAAGGGCGGATTTCAGAACGTGCGCGATTTCCGCGTTGCCCAAGATGCGGGAACCCTGACCAAAGCATGCCATATCAAGAATGTGTTTGGCGGGCTGCAGTGCCTCCGCCGTCTCGCACTCGGGAACATCAATCTGGATCCTGATTTCGGAGACTGGACGGCCGTTTTCCGGGATGTCAAAGAACACAACAAGCTCCAGAGCCTCTGGTTATTCAGTCCTAGGGTACACTTCCATGCTGCGGTGCTGGGCGTGAAAGGATCGAGCAGTAGTGGAGAGAATGGCTTTGCGGACCGTGACCGGCTTTGGCAAGGAGAGGAGACTGAAGAAGAAAGCAGAGATCTCGATTCTGAACCTCCAGACGAGAACGATGATGTGGGCGAGCTGGAAATGGAGTTCTACACGCGCAGTGAAGGTAGTGAGGAGGATCGCGACATTATAGAAGAACTCGAAGGTGATAACAAAGCCGAAGAAGAAGGCTATGATTGGGCCATGTGGAGGTATGGCGATGAGACCGATCGTGTATTGACCGAAGAATGGAAGACGTTCAAGGATGCGGCGGAAGACACGAAGATCGTGAGAGCTTCGCGGTTGGATCCAGATAATGTCCGTTTCGACATGTTCGAACAATAGGCTAAGAGCTACACCACTAGGTAGGCCGTTGTGGCAAATGGGGTTAATGTAGTCAGGCTCTGTTGAACATACAGTTGCATTCTGACACTGCCTGTGGTGGCCTGGGGAGCTACTAGGCGTGCGAAATCCCCGGTTTTTCATTATTTAGGGACGAATTGATCCACCAAGAAGAACGACAAAGGGTGATTGTAGAGGCACACGAAATAGATAGCGTATCTTCAGTGTCGTCTTGCCACTATACCTCCGGAAACTCCGAACAGATGCAAATGCAAGTTCTAATCACGTGGCTCGATATCTAATCAAGTTTCCCAGCCTCAATCTCAGCCAACGCAATATTGAGATCAATCGGCGCTCTCTTCGCGTTAGGCGCAGCCGGGCCAGTAACACGGAACTTGTTGAACATGTTGTACGCGCGGGTGACCTGGTTCGGGGTGAATTCCTCGTAGCAAGCACTATATTTACATCAGCATTCGAACCCAATAGGGCTTGCAGAATCTGGGTAGTACGTGCTCATAAGAGTAATCCATATAGTTGTGGATAGGATCAAGGCCCGCAACACTCGGGCACGAATCGCGGCCAATGGGGCACCCGCGTGTCGCATTGAGCTGCTGAGGAGTATCCGCGATAGAGTCACCGTCGCCGGAGCAGCTGTTGCCCTGGAAGGTGTGGAAGAGCCCCTTCGGTATGTGTTAGTTGTGGTGGTGTTGAAGATTATGAAGCTCAGGAGTACTAGTGCGTACAAACCAATGCCCCACCTCGTGGGTCACCGTCTTGCCCTCATTATAATTGGTCGCACTGCCACCAGGGAGGGAGCTAAAGAGGATGCTGCATCCATCATAGTAGAAGTCGTCTGATCCAGCAGGGACGCTGTCTGGGAAGTAGCAGTACTGACAAATGTTAGTTCATGACCTTCACGTGACTGAAGAGGGCCGGGATAAAACACACTCCGAGGTTGCCACCAATCTCTTTCTGGAAGTACACGTTCAGGGCCTTGTAGTCACCCTTGCGAAGTTTCTTCTTCATAGCCAGCTCGGCGCCGTCAACCGCCCAGCTAGCGTCAACAGTTTTGTCGGTTCCAGCCAGGGTGAAGGAGATGCCGTAGGGAGCATAGTTGCTGTTCATGACTGTGAGTTGGTCCGCGAGCATAGTGTCGGTAACGTATCCGCCTTCTATAGTCTTATTGGCGGCTACGACGTGGAAGTACGTCTGAACTTGAATAGTTGCATTGGCTGCCGAAAGTCTGCCGAATCCGCGCTCCTGACGACCCATTTCCTTGGCCACCGCTAAGAACGCGTCTGAGGGCTCAGTGCCACATCCAAAGTCGTGTTCATGGGTAGCACGCGGGACAGTGTGTGCTGGGAAGGCAGAAGCCAGAGCTGCGAGACCAATAAGGGCAGCGATTGAGGAGCGCATCTTGAACGAAGGAATGATGGACCGGTAGATCGAAATAACGAATGGCACCGTGTGTGAGCTGGACGTCGTCTTTCGAGGAGTACATGGCCTCTTAAGTACCTCTCCGGACTTGCTTTGACGTCTGTATCACTCACCCTCGTGAATGACCTCAGGTACGCGGTACGCGTGCAAATTCAATTACTGGTCGCTTGGCGGTCTCTCGGACTGCCTAAATAGGCCTGCTTGCCCGTGTGGGAACGAAGCGTAGTGTTGCACGCGGCTCCATTCGCGAAGGGTATATGATTGATTGTTCCTTGGTATGGGCGGTTCGAGAAGGTGTTGCACGAGCAATAGGCTTGCGCAGACGCCCTGCTTGCTGGCGGAGCCGGGGCGGAGTCTTGGTGTTCTCTTGGTGTTTTCTTGGCTGGCAACGTTGGTGTTGAGATCTGCAGATCCTACCAGGGACAGGCCGAGAGGCACGATCGTGATTCGCTTGACTCCAAAATTGAAGGCGACGCTTACCTTGAGGGGGAGGTTTCAAGAGTTGCACTATAAATGTTTGAACCTCCGATAGAGACCATCGGCAGTGCCTTATCTCTACGGGTTGCAAATCCTGCGTTGTGCCGGTTGAACGCATGGATACGACCTTGGGCCATCTTAGGACTCTCAAACTGCGGTGGCGAAAGTGGGTACGACAATCCCCCTAGACGCTTCGCGGCGACTTCTAGATATTGATGCCGTGGTATGTATATACAAAGGTCCTTTTGATATACTTTCAAAACTCGGGACACGGCTTTTGTCAAGTGTTCGGTACGACTCTTTCACAAGGCATGGCTCCGAGACGAGGGTCGCACGTCGAGATGTGTAAACCGTGGCACGAATCAGAAAACATCGTGGGTATTTAAGTTCCACGGTATGTATGACATTTCGAAAGGAACAGAACATCAGAGGTTTACATCGCGGATCTGAAGCTGGATTTCGTCAACACGACGGACCATAACAGCTGCCCGGTTCGCAAGCGCTTCGCACGACAGTCGAGTTGCTTCATTTAGCGAGGTTCCTTCGCTACTTTCATGACTATCGTATTGCTCACTCGGAGCCCCGAAGCTCGGTATGCACGATACTTCTGTTGGCCTCGCGGAAAGTTCGCCAAGAACTTCTCGAATGCCCTTTTGAAGCTGCCCAGCGAGTGTGGATATAAGCATTAGATGCAGATGAGTCGCGATAGAAGACGAGGGAGCAAATTCTCCCATTTTGATTGCCGGGACGCTGACCTGCGTTCTCCCGGACGCCGCAGCCATCGTTGCCAGCGCTACGCAGTGGCCCATGTGCCGGAAGACTACGTCCCACATCTCAAGGAGCCGGAGATGGCACGAGATGAGTAGATGTACAGTCGAACAGCTCAGGTTTGCTTGGTGGGTCTGGTTGCGGAGGGGAGAGACGAAAGATTTATAGGCATCGACCATAGTCTGAGTAAGGCTGAACGTCTCCTCAATAGCAAACCCAGTGTCTCCTCGGGAGCCGTCTGGGTGTGTGTAAATTTCTGGAGCCGATTGAAAATTGTAGGTACTGCTGCTGGAAGAGGACGCGGATGGCCACATGGACAGCGGCGGTATTGTGAGAATGTGCTCGCTGATGTTTTGCAACAATCTCGTCAACACTATCTCCACATCAGGAATGTTGATTTCAGTGCCATTGGTAGACGTTCTGTCGCGTGCTGAGAGTCCTGACAATGTACCTGAGGAAGTGGTTGAAGACGACATGGGAGCGGGAAAGTGCAGAGCCTCCATAGCACGGTCGAATGGGTCTTCAGGCAGCAAACCCGCCGGTACATCTTCTTCCCAGGAGATCAGATTAGGGTCGAATAATCCATCTTCGGGCGTCACTGCCAGCATCTCTTGGCCATTGTCGCGGCACGACGGTTGATGGGAAGGATGCTGGCGCCGGCCTTTGGAGCCGTTGGGTCGGAAGCCTCTCAATGATACACTGAAATGGCAAGGCGTGCTAGCGGAGAGACACCGATTACAGTACTGACTGCCTTCGGGTTTTGTACATCGTAGCTTGTGCGTATGACAGCGGTCGCACGCCAGTCGTGGCCTCATGGCTTTAGGTGCTCCGCGGTCACGTCAAAAAAAGGGTTAAAGAGGGTAAAAAGAGCACTTCTGCAGATCTATTTTGTTACCTCATCTTGTCTCTGCTACAGGTTTAGAAAGGACGCCAAAGAATATTGGAAGGTGGATGGATTATTATCGTAGTACGAAGGTAGTGCTCCCGCCGAAGACCAGAGCAGAAAGTGGCAGTTAGAAGTTGAAGTGGCCCCTAAAACCTTGAACAGCACCATTCGCCAAAATAGGACAATACCTGGACAGGACACAACAACTTCACGCGATCCACTTGACTCCGGTCAATTCCAAGTGTACAGTCTACTCGATTGAGCTCACAGTTATTGGACTCCAAACCGTCTTCCATCGTATTAGAAGAAGCTATCGATAGTCACAGCTTGGATACCACTATTCGGCGTTCTATCACCATCACGCTTTAACGTCTTTGATTAGAGCTCCATAGTTTACCGAACCTAGGTAAAGCATTCGGTTTATGATGATGTCTTGTTGCCACTACACTATTTCATCCGCCCTTCGTCCACGGCTCCAAGCAAAGTACACCGAAGCACTTCGGCATTCGGCCATCTTCAAAGGTCGCCGAACATGCCCTCCATATACACCGTGGCCAAAGCCTCCTTCTAGCTCACCAATCGCCACATCTCTCTCCTACCAGCATTCCTTTCCCAATAGTTTCATAGAGTCACTCTTTTACCTATATCACATCAAGCATCTGAATATATTCTCGCAATGACCTCATCCTTCGACTCGACAGCCGCCGCTCTCCCCGCGAAGGGGGTGGAGAACTCGACTTTTGTCCCCAACCAACCAAATACTCCAGTAGCCCCTTCAACCACCGCCTCGCCCTTCATACCTCAGGAGCGCGGCCTCAAATTTTACACCCTCCTCCTCTCTATCGCCTTAACCGGCCTCCTCGTCTCCCTCGAAGCCACCGTCGTCTCGACCGCTCTCCCCTCCATCATCGCCGACCTAGGCGGTACCTCCAACTACGTTTGGATCAGCCTCGCCTACTTCCTCACCGTGTACCCATCCCCACCCCCACTCGCTCCCCTCCCCCCTTTCTGACACCTCTTAGCACCGCACCCCAACCCCTCGTCGGCTCGCTCTCCACTATCTACGGTCGCCGACACCCCCTCCTCGCCTCGGTCTTGATCTTCGTCCTCGGCTCCGGCCTGTGCGGCGGCGCCTCTTCGATAACCATGCTGATCGCCGGGCGCGCCATCCAAGGCCTCGGCGCGGGCGGCGTCAACGTGCTGATCGAAACCGTCATCTGCGACATCATCCCGCTGCGCGAGCGCGGCAAGTTTATGGCCCTCATCTTCGGAATGATCACCATCGGCACCGCGCTGGGCCCCGTCTTCGCGGGGTTGATCGTGCAGTACTCCACGTGGCGGTGGGTGTTTTACCTCAACCTGCCCGTCGGGGGGGTCGCGTTTGTGCTACTCGCGCTGTTCCTCAAAGTGAAGGCCGGCGAGGGGCAGGCGGGGCGGGGGTTTGCCGAGAAGATGGCAAGGCTGGATATACTGGGGAATGTGATCTTCATCGCGTCCTGTGTCTCGGCGTTGTTGGCGCTGGGGTGGGCGGATGCGGTGTATCCGTGGTCGTCGTTTCGCATTATCCTGCCGCTGGTTCTGGGGTTCGCGGGTTTTGGCGCGTTTTTGTGGTACGAGGGCTCGGGATACCCTGTTGAGCCGACGATGCCGCTGCATCTGTTTGCAAACCGGACGAGCTTGGTTGCGTTTTTGCTGACGTTCTTCCATGGGCTGCTGACAGTTTATGTGCTGTATTTTCTCCCAGTATACTTCCAGGGTGTGCTGATGTCCAGCCCCGGTCGGTCGGGGGTGCAGTTGCTGCCGACGGTGTTGGTGATGATCCCATTTGCTGCCGCCGGAGGTGGGCTATTGAGTAAGTTCGGGAAGTACAAGCCGATGCACGTTATTGGGTACGGGATTATGGTGCTGGGCTTCGGGCTGTATACGCTACTGGACGAGAAGTCGTCGACTGCAGAGTGGGTGGTCTATCAAGCTGTGGAATCTATGGGCGCTGGGCTTGTTGTCGGCGTGTTGCTACCAGCGATACAGGCAAAGCTCACCGATGCGGATACCGCGAAGTCGACAGCAACGTTCGGCTTTGTGCGTTCTTTCGGACTAGTGTGGGGGAGTGCGATTCCAGCCGCCGTCTTTAACAGTCGTCTTGCAGAGTTAGTTGGCAAGATTGAAGACTTGGGTGTCAGGGCGATGTTGGCAGATGGGCATGCTTATGAGCATGCGACACGCGACTTTGTCAAGTCACTTAGTGTGGAAAGTGGGGCGCGGCAACAGGTTGTGGGAGTCTTCGTGGAGAGTCTGAAGAGAACTTGGCAAGTGGGGATCGCATTTACTGGAATAGCATTTCTGCTCACATTTTTGGAGGAGAGCGTGGAGTTGAGGAAAGATTTGGATACTGAGTATGGTATGGAAGACTTGAAGGAGAAAGAGAAGGAGAAAAGGATGACTGACGCTGCTTGATAGAGATTCAAAGAAAGACGGGAGACTAATGCACGAGGGAGACGACGGTAGAGAGGTGTAACTGATAGACATTCTAGTTAATGGATCCGCTGAAAACGCCAAACATTCTTACAAGTATTTGCAATGTAGCCAATTTCCTCATGAAGTCGTATATGGGGTGACTGCACCTGTATCTGCTCTCACGCGACGCAACTATCGCCCGGCTTGACCTGCCAAAAACTTAGCCATCTCCTTCTGGAGCAGTCGGCCACCCTCCTTCTTTATCACGGGCAAGCCATGCTTCATGAACATAGTCTTGGCTTGCCTCTGCCAATCAGCGGCCTCCTTCTTGCTCCGCGGAGTGTCCCTGGCTCCATATCTGTCGTCCCTAGGGTCTCGATCATAGCGGTCTCTGGGGTCTCGTTCATAGCGGTCTCGACGGTCTCGTTCGTCTGCGTATCTGTCCCGACCTCCCCGCCGGGCACCTCGATCGTCGCGATGGTCAGAGTAGTAGTCGTCATATCGAGGTTTCGGCGGAGGTGCGTCGCGGCGAGCACGATCAGAGCGGTATCCGTCGTCTCGTCGTCGCGGAGGGGGGTTGCGATCATCTTCGTAGTCATCCTCGTCGTAGCGGCTGCGGCGTCGGCGGGGGTCCGGGCCGTCTGATTTGTAGCCGGACCTCTCGCGGTCTCTGCGGCGTGGAGGCTCGCGGTCGTCCTCATCGTCGTATCGACGCGAGGGCTGTCGGCGTTCCCGTGGGGCGCCTCGGGAGTCGTATGGATCAGGTAGAGCGTAGCTTTGTGGTCGTCTCCGGGGCCTATCATCCCTGGCGGGAGAGTTGTCGCGAGTCTTGCTCCTCACCGGCAATGCCATGCCCTTAGATTCACGATCCAGGTCATCGTCACCACGTCTCCGGCGTCGTGGTGCTGGATCGCGGTCATCATCATCCGCCCCAGAGGGGCCCTTTGCCGCTGCTGCCTTCCCGCTCCTTGGTATCTTGCGTATTTCTCCTTCGTCTACCCCATATGGGTCTCGAGTCTCTCTTGGCGGCCTGCCATCGTCCTGCGGGGGGCTTTTCGCTCGCCGGGCTCTGGGTTGATGTCGACCAGAAGGGCGCTCGTCGTCGACAGCTTCTGGAGGATCGGCAACTGGAGGGTACTGGCGGGGTGGATTCGGGGTCACAGGGGGAGGGGGAATGCGATCGTCGTCTTCATACGGGTTTCGATCTCCCCTTGAACGTCGGTCGGGCTGTCGGGGCTCATTCTCGGGGCGATACTTTCTTGGAGGGGGCGCGTAGCCATCGTCGTCGCTCTCGTCGTCGTCGTAGTATTTTCGAGGTCGTGGCATCGTAGGGGTGGAAGTGTGTGCTGATCTTTGCTGGATGTGGAGATGTTGTACTAGCTTCGAGAATGTTGTTGTAGAGGGTGTATTGCACCTAAGATTTTATTCATGAAATAGGACCTGGTGATGAGGGCGTGGTGGCTTGCGGTGGATGACCGTGTGATGGTGTTTAATAGCTGAAGCCGAAGCTGCTGGCTGCTGTGCTGGCGGGTCAGGTGAGAGACGTCATCCTGCATTCCCCAGCGACGACAGCGAAATCTCTCATGTCATCAGCCTCTACACCGCCCACCCCGCGCCCTCTCACGTCTCCTCTCCATCCCGAATTTTCCTCCAGCCACCCGACGACCGCCTAGAACCCGCACTGCCCACTGCGCCTCTAACGGTCTCGCCAAGATGCCTGAGGAGATCAAGGCACCTGCATATTCTAGACCCTGATGTCCCGTGACCCGCTTTCTCTCAGGCCAACCTCGTCTTTCATCATATCACTAGTACATTCATCTGCTGTTTCAAAGTCATTTCTAGGGAGCGGCAAACTATGGCAGGCTCCGTGACTGTACATGGAATCGGTGTTTTATTATGGGACTACCTTATTACGTGGTGTGGCTCCGGAGCGTTCTGGCTATATATAAAGACAGGCGTGCCACTATGTCTCGGTTACCCCTCACAACTTCGCAGGAATGAAACGTATCCTACTCTCATCATATTTCTCATTTATTCTCTTCTCGCACGTAGAGTGTCGCCAATTCAGAACTTTTTCTTGCTTTTCATCACGATATTCTATATGCTAAGAATCGGTGTTACAAACTCCAAGATTCCTCCAGCTTCCTCGACCGAGCTTTCTCCATGCCAACGTCTACACCAAAACGATACTCGTTCGCGGAATCCCGCTTGAGTCGCCGTTTGTTTTCCATTGGAGACGCCATCACCACCGCCGTCATCGGCGTCATGTGCTTTGGCTTCGTAAAGCGATTGTTGAACACCAAAGATGAGACAGAGAAATCGAGTGCCTATACACCAAGCGTGCCAGCAAAGAGCACCAAAAGACCGATTCCTGGTGTCACAGAACTGCCAGCTCAAAGTGCGGACCCGCCAGCATTACCAGCTAGAAGCACGAAACGACGGCCAGTTCTGCCAGCCTTGAACATCCCACAGATCAGCACAGAGTTTATAAATGATATAAAGATATAGACGTACCAGGCGTCTGAGTCGTCGGGTATCGATGGTTCTCGCCAAATCTGCTACCAGGAATTAGACGTATCCTCGTAGCCCACTTCCCGGCTGAAGACAGAGACGCGGTTAGTCCAGCCTTCGCCTCTGGACGTATCACGTGCTTACATTACGTCCACATTATAGATCGCATGATAGACAGCAATTCCCTCCGTCCATTTCGGAACATCGACCTCATGTTTGGCGATTTTGCTGGGCCTCAGTCTGAATCCATGGACGTGTTTGCTGTGATCGCTTGAAGCAGAAGACGAACTCGAGAGCCTATAGCTTCTGAGGCCGATGACATATCCAGGATGACTCTGCTTGGAATCGCAAGGTTCATTGGCCGTAATGAAATAAGAAGTCGTGCTCCAATCGGGAGTCACAGCGAGGCAAAAGCTAATGGAGAGAGCGCTGTTACATCTGTACTACAATGACTCGTAATAGAAATGCGTAACCACTCGTTTACCACTGCTTGAGAAGCCTTACGGGATTTTCAGCGTTCCGATTAAGAAGAAATTACGATATTCTGGACTACTGGTAAGCTCGCAAGGCTACTCCACAAGCTGAAAGCGTATCCGCTACCCCCGGTTTCTAGTGGTACTTTGGAGCCCCTCAAACTCTAGTAGGGAAGTGTGCGGATATCTACAGCAAAGCACTGTACAATAAGCTTCTTAAGACCGTCTTGATTTCGAAAGATTTAGAGTAGCGGAGGAATGGTGTGCGTTCAAGACGTCGTCAAAGAAGACCAGATTCGCGAGAAGCCCATTCTGACCTGGTTTCAATCTATACTTCGGCGTATTCGAGGGATAGACATGGATGTCGTTATTGGGCCCACTTACCCTTTTTAATTAGAACTCCATAGGCGTTCCACGTGTTACTGTTGCGGCAAGTTCCTCGGTAGCTCAGGCCCTAAGCTTATCCATCTCATGCGGATCATGCCCAGGTCTTATATCCATGTTTCATGATCGAATATTGCGTCTCAGATACATGAGTTGAAGCCTTCTCTTGACCTATGAAGACCTATGAAGCTTGATAGTAATGATACATCACTCCAGGGCTACCTGTGACCCTGACACAAGAACACAACGTCAGGCTCTCGTAAAAGTGATTGTTCTCATATACACGCCCGAATCCGGTTAGCGCACTTCTGTCGCGTCGCGTCTAGAAGTCGTTATCAACAACGTCGCTCCCCAGTGACCTCCCCTCCTCCACTCCAGCACCACTCCAGCATCAAAAGTTGAATATACCGTCCCAGAACCCGCTAGCAAACCAAATCTCCAAATACTTCGAATATACACTCGAAACTCATCACGCGCAGACGCCTCCGTCCATACACCCAACTCCATCGCACCTAATCGCTACTCACAATCGCAATGGCTGTCTCTTCCACCGCCAAAGCCGCCATGCAGAAGGGCCGCATCGAGAAGGCGAGAGTCAAGGCAGAGAAGAAGGCTGCTGCGCAGAAGCGGGCGGCGGTTGCGCGGGAGGCGAGGTTCGGCAAGACGACGACCACAACGACGGCGAAGAAGACGGCGGCTAAGAAGTAGGGAGCGCGATAAGGAGAATGTGGTTGAAAGCTATGTGGAGGGCACGAAGAGCGTTATCATTCCAGTCGACATTCACGAAGCATGAGATGGAGGACTGGGATGCGGGATTGGTGGATGGTCGTTGAGGCGCTTTGAGGAGGGCGATACCCGTTCTTGCCTTGAACGATTTCGGATGGTTCTTTCTCTGGGAGGAGGGACAGGGTATAGTGCGTTCAGGTTCTCTATTTTCGAGTCTGTTGTCGGTTTTCTCATTCGGTCAGTCAATACTGCTGGTTTTTCGGAGTAATCTCCACGTGTCAAAATCGGTCGGAACCCGTGATTGCGTCATGGGCAGTGCCTGATCTCCGTCGGATCTCAAGCAAGTAGAGATCGTGGGAATATGAACGGGATACAGACCCACGGACTTGAGCCAGATTGTTTTTAAGAATCCTGAGGTGTAATACTGATGAGATGGGCGACTGAGGCACGCTGGGTTATAAAAGGATCGGCAGTATCATTAAGATTTGTGCTTTGCGGTCATGTTTACACCTGTCTGGCACTGCTTGGAGTGCCTGCATAAGTTTCCGAAAGTCAAAGCTAGGAGTTTCCATCTCTTTGATATTTTAAAGATGCATTGAAGCACCACAAGCAGCGGCAGACCGGTGTACACTAACCAGATTGATTGCTGAGTGTGTCACATGTTTCAAGTCCAGCGTGGCGGAGTAGCTCGCTTTCGGAGCTGTTGCATGTCTGGAGTACTCATCCATCGGACTCTAGATTGATCTGCGCCATGCCACTTCGGTTTGTCTCATCCTGGGGTCATGCATCAGTTACAGCTCTTTTTCCCGCATCGTCATATACAACACGCTAGTCTGTTGACACTTCATTGTTTAAGCTTTATTTGCAGGTCTTCCACCATCTCTTTCAAACATTCAACGTTATGTTATTTTGAGCCATTTCTCTCCACGTCAAGCTATCACTCCTGCTTTCTCAGCTTGAAACATAGGAACATGTCGCCCAGTTCCGTGGTGAAGATGTCTTTGGATTCTTCTAGCAGAGTCGACCCATCTTCGCCCGGTGCAAAACTGACGTCGAACTTAGTGATTAGCTTCGCCGTCACTGTGCGGACTTCTTGCAGAGCAAGCTGCTTGCCGATGCATGAGTAGGCGCCTGCGTGAATCGATTAGCACGAAGTAGTGCAGTAGTGCTGTAGCGCCGCAATTGATACTCACCTGACGAGAATGGTATAAATGCATCTTTCCTCTTGACCATCTCCGGCCTTGAGTACCACCTCTCAGGGACAAAGTCGTACGGCCGCTCATAACACTCCTCGGCTACGCAATGGTCAGCTTCCAATAAGTTTCCAGCTCCCGAATCAGACGCTCACATCTCCCCATAACATAACTGGGCACAAACACCGTCACTAGCCCGGGCACCCTCTTCCCTCCCACATCCATGCCCTCCGGCGG
Organism: Lophium mytilinum; assembly: GCA_010093605.1. NCBI lineage: Eukaryota > Fungi > Ascomycota > Dothideomycetes > Mytilinidiales > Mytilinidiaceae > Lophium > Lophium mytilinum. The sequence continues at coordinate 2,793,795 of MU004182.1, read as the reverse complement.
CGTCATCCTTTGCAGTCCCGATGGCACCGGCGGATTCAACCTCAATGCCTCATTGATCGCTCCATTCAAATGCGGCAGATCCCTCAACGCTGCCTGCAACGTCTCATTCGCATTCACAACCACCCCCTCCAACTCCTTCCTCAGCTTCTCAATCTCCGCTGGGTTCTTCGCCAGGTAATGGAACAAAAACGTCAAGGTCGCTGCCGTCGTGTCACTGCCCCCGACTATAATCAGCCTCGAATCCCCCGCCGCCCACATCCGATTCACAAACGGGTCGCTCGACATGGGCGGGCTGTTTATGAGCCAGTGCGCGATATCCGGCTTCTCAACCTTCATCTTGGTGCGCTCGATCATCTGGTTCTCGCACCATGCGACAAAGGCCTTGTAGTCGGCGCTGATGATTGGCATGCGCGTTAGGATGCGGAAGACCCAAACGGCGGGCGACAGCAGCCCGAACGCCCCTTGGGCTTTGTTCAACAGGTCGATGGCGAAGTGCGATTGCCCGTTTTTCAGCATGTCGAAGGACTTGCCGAAAGCCAGGTCGCCCATGACGTCGAAGCTGTAGTAGTTCATCCAGCGCGATGCGTTGAGGGGCGCGCCGGCGAAGGTGGAGATCTGCGAGACGAGGAGGTCGGCGTAGTTGACTACGCGGGGCTCGTAGTCGCGGAGGGCTTGAGTGGATGGTGTGTTAGTGAAATGATGAGAGGTGGGAGTGGAAGGGGAGTTACCTTTAGCCCCGAAGCCTTTGTCCCAGGCAGAGCGGCGGCGGCGGTCGTGCTCAGCCTTGTTGCGGTTCTGGTGCATGGAGACCAGCGGCATTGAAATGTCGTACCACGGAGCTTTTGTGCATCTGGTTCGCGGGCCATAGATGAGCTCGACGGCGTCGGGGTCCGCGATTGAGAGCTCGGTTGGGCCTGTGTTTTGCGGTCAACTCTCTGCTCAATACATGAGGTGGAAGCTTTTACCAGTTCGAACGTATTCCCCGTATTTAGCATGCCATGTCTGCAATTGCTTGTGGTTGTCCTTATTGGACAGTTTCGAGACGTGCCATAGCTTGGACAACTTGGCTGAAAACGGCCCCGGATATCTGCGCAGTCGATGGAAGAATACGCGATATAGGAGCATACTCGTGAAGAGAGGCGTCAAATAAGCAGCCAGCAAAAGAGCGACTATTTTCGCTGCCTCTACAACCGTGCTATCAGTCAAATACACCAAACCGGCAGTCATCGCCGGCGGAAGGAACAACGCCGCCTGAAAGAGCCCCATCGCTTCCATGTGATGTTCGCCATTGATGAAATACGCCAAGTGGGAAACAAGACCTAGAAAGGCCGCAGCTGGCACAAGAGCAGGGAGATTGAGAGCCATGTTGAGTTGAAAATCGAGTATAAAGTTTCAGCAGAGGATATACCGAGCACCTCCTGAGCATTAAGAATAATGAATGATCGTTCCGCTAGCCGTATTGGGTAGAAATCCGGAGTAAAAGTTCGCGTTTTCCCCGCAATATCGCCCCGGACCCCACGGTCGACACGCCACATGTTTGTCGCCCTGGGTGGAGAATTGGGCCGAGATTGAGCCACGGACCACGGTAGTTGGGCAGGATGGGATCTGTGGGCGTCAAGGATGGCGGCGTGTGCCGGGTGGCATGGAAGAGGTTAGTGTTGCCTTAGTCAACGGTAATGAATATCAGTGTCGTAGTCTTGTCCTGCTAGTAACGAATTAGGATGAAAGCTTTCCGTAGTTAAAACACACTTGTGAGCCTCGTTCGAACCTAATCCTAGAGTGTCAGTAATTCTCAGCCTTGATCGCGTAGGTAGAAGTTATGGATACGAAGCTATGGATGGAGGGCTTCGGATATCGGGTTCTTTAGGGTGTCAGTGATTCTCAGGCTTGATCGCGAAGGTGGAAGTTAGTGAGACAAAGCTACGGATGGAGGGCTTCGGATATTGGGTTCTTGAAGAGTAAACGCTAGTTTAAAATATGGTATTACGAATGCTGTTTACGAACGACGATGGTTCAGGAACACAGTCTGCGTATTGCAGTAACCTCGTAACCCATCAACCCCCCATTCGCGACCAATCCCACTTTGCTTCTGACCTCCGAATGTTGCCGTAGGTTTGATGCCCAGATGCTCGTTGATCCACACACTACCCACCTCTAAAGATTCGCCAATGCGAAGAGCCTTGTCAATATCCTCGGACCACACCGAAGCACCCAGTCCCATGTCGGTATCATTCGCTCTGGCGATGACTTCGTCTTCCTCCGACCATTGCAAGAGAGGGACAACCGGCCCGAAAGGCTCTTCCGCGACGATCTTACTATCGTCGGCGGGGTTGTCGATAACAGTTGGCTGGATGAAAAGACCAGATGTATTCGTGTCAATAACCTGTCCGCCAGTCGCAACCTTCTGTCCAGAAGACTTGACATCGTCGAGGAACGTCTTAACGCGGTCGTATTGCAGTCTGTTCTGGACAGGACCTAGAAAGACATCCTTCTCAAAGCCGTTTCCGACCTTAAAGGCTTTGACACACTCAACGAAAGCGTCACGGAACTGAATATAGATGTCCTTGTGAATGTAAATCCGTTTGATTGCGATGCAGATCTGCCCTGCGTTCATGAAAGCCATCGCTGCGATCTGAGGGGCCACGGTCGCGATATCAACGTCCGAGCAGATTATAGCAGGGTCGTTCCCTCCCCTGTTAATATTATTAGCACCTGCGTTGGCCATACACTCCCCCGAATGCTTACAGCTCCAAGGTGACTCTAACAAGGTTCTTGCTGGCGCTTTCCATCACCCTCTTTCCCGTTGCCGTAGAGCCTGTAAAGCTGATCTTGTTGATACCGGCGTGAGCAGTAAGCCAGGGCCCAAGGTTGTCATCTCCACTGAGGACCTGAATCACACCGGGCGGGAAGAACTTCTGCGCAAGTTCGACAATCTTGATTCCACAGTATGGTGTGAACGGCGACGGTTTGATAATGATGCAATTTCCAGTCATAACTGCAGGGGCGATTTTACCGCAAAGTAGCATGATAGGGACTACCAATGTCAGTAATTGCTACATACTGCGAAGCGAAATGAATCTCACAGTTCCAAGGCACAATGCCTACTGCAACTCCGAGCGGGGTGTAACGAGTCTTGACCAGCATGTCGGGCGTATCATCAACGACTTCAAACGGCATCTCGAGCGCGCAGGTTCCAGCAAGCCAGTATGCCCCAAAGTCGACTTCTTGTTCAGCAAAGAAAGTCTGCAAGTTATCAGCATCATACTAGACTTCGGCATCTGGGGTCCGTACCGCTTTGCCTTGCTCCTTCGTGAGTACCTCACCAAATTCCGATCTCAGGGCAGTGAATGCCGCAGAAAAAGCTAGCAATTGCGCTTTCCTATGCTGCAGAGTGGTCTTACTCCAGCTCTTGAAAGCCGTACGGGCTGCCTGGATGGCGGCGTCCACATCCTGCGGTGTAGAGACCGGGCAGGGCCAGAGCTCTTCATTCGTGGCGGGATTGATGCCACGCCTCGTAGATTTTGTATCGACTAGTTTGCCGTCGATGACATTATGAAAGCTTGAGAAGTCAAGGTCTTTGACGATGCCATTGGTAGCCATGATGATAGAAAGTTTTTACGGTTCTGATTTGGTGACGTATGAGAATCGCGGACAAGTGTGATGTCGCTGTGGGACCACATGGCCGTCTTTGTAGCCCATCCTGGTATGCTGTATCAAGATCCAAAGCCCCGCAAGGGACCTAATTGAACCGTGAACCGAGGGTCAAGAGTTCAAGCGTAGATTACGAAGTTACAGTTCGCGGGGGAGAAGAATTAGCCACTCAAACCACACTATGTTTCATACTCTAGGCCATTTAAACAGTAAAGTGAAAAGGAAAAGAGACCCGCGAGGAGAAGCCGATGGGGGTCAGCTTACAGCGATGGAGCGCATAGATGAGAGGAACAGGATGATGCGGTGGCAGAGCGTAACATACTCCGTAATGTATATAATACGCTAGACTAGCTCTAGCCTACATGCCAAGCCAATCCATCCCCTTTTCGGTGCCTCCAACGATTCATAGTTTTCCCCCTCTCCCCGCATTTCCCCATGGCAACACCTTCTCCCCACGACAGTTACCCCTCCTCGCTTCCGAACCGCTTTGTTGGTCCATACCGCGGCTGAAATGATGGTTTTCAAGACTCGACGATGCCGCTATAGAGCATCATCTGATGTATTATGAGCTCGGAGCCAATCTCCAGGGCCCACGCATTCTTTTAGAGTGCTATTATATCACCAAATCTTGAATTGATTTTCTCGAATCGCCCTTATACCTTTGATACCTCTCTACGTTGATCAAGCCCGATCGTTTGTTCTCAAAGTTATAGCCATGCCCGGAACGAAGACTCCCTCTGTCTCTGCTCGTGCTATCGTAGCGCATGAGCCAATAAATGGCCAGCCAAACTGGAAGCTGGAGAATGTGACACTGCGCGAGCTCAATCCCACGGAACTGGTCGTGCGCATGGTATCTACTGGTCTCTGTCACACTGACATCGTCTTCTCGACGTGGCCAAAGGAAGCTATTCCGTATCCAAAGGTGCTAGGCCACGAGGGTCAGTAGTCAATTCTGAATCAATTCCTACATGTATGTACTAAGCGTACCAAAGGGGCCGGGGTCGTGCAAGAAATTGGCTCGGATGTGAAGAATGCCAAAGTTGGGGACTCGGTACTACTTTCGTTCCAGTCCTGTTCATATTGTAAAGACTGCAAGGACGGGCATCCATCTTACTGTCAACAATTCTCACCGCTCAACTATGGCGGCGAGCAAGAGGTTTTCGAGATTGAAAATGGGTCAAAGTCCGCAGGGACTTTCTTTGGACAGTCGTCTTTTGCAAGCCACACCATCGTTAAAGAATCTTCCATTACAAATGTTTCTTCAGTCGTGAAAGACGAGAAGGAGCTCAAGCTCTTTTCCCCATTCGGGTGCGGCTTTCAGACCGGAGTGGGGACAGTAGACAAATTAACCAGTGCGGGAAAGGATGATTCAATAGTCATCATGGGACTCGGTGGTGTGGGACTGGCCGCGATTATGGTGAGATTTTCCATGAACACGTCGAAATATGATACTGAACCCCCCAGGCTGCAAAGATAAAGGGTTGCAAGACCATCATCGGAGTAGATCGCTCCCAAGAAAGATTGGACATGGCGAGCAGTTTCGGCGCGACGCATATCATCAACACCACAAATCTGGAGCTCAATCTTGTTGAAGAGGTCAAGTCTCGCACGGATGGCAATGGCTCGAGCATCACCATAGATACCACTGGACACATGGGTGTAATCGGGAATGGTATGGACTTTACAGCAAATCGAGGGCAGATGATCATACTCGGAGTTCCACCCGTAGAAGCTTCCTTGGGTGTCCATCTCATCTCTTTCATGCAGGTAAGTAGCGTCCTGATGTGTATGATCACGGATCTAATTCTGTTCAGACTGGGAAATCGCTGCGTGGCAGCATCGAAGGAGATGTCACGCCGTCTGAGGTTTGTCAATACCCATTCGAAGTTTGTAATCTACTTAACAAGATCTAGTACATTCCGAAGATGATTCAGTGGTATCGAGATGGTAAGCTTCCGGTTGACAAGCTTGTCAAATTCTACCCGGTAAGTGGACTCTGGGAGAATCTTGCAATCATGTCTCCGTACTATGAGGCTGACACGTTCTCGCAGGTCAAAGACTTTGAGTCGGCGCTAGCGGACATGAAGAGTACAGCAACCGTGAAGCCGGTCTTGGTTTGGTAAGAGCGTTGTATTTGTACAGTTTTGGTCCGCAAGTCACCTAGCCAATTTTTGGTTGAAGTGCCTGATGACTACTCAACTACCTGGATGTTTTACAAGTTTCCACGTGTCTTTATGTACAGTATAAGTCTCGAATTTATGCACCTGAACCGAATAGACAGTCATGATCCCCAATAGGCCAACCCAACGCAGTATCGGGTGGCTCCGAACTCGCTAGAGCATGGCCTTCGGGAACTTTTTCATGGCTTGTCGAACAGCCATGTCACCTGTGGAAAAGATCAGTGCTCTTCGCCGCTTACAGACGAATCCACAAGGACTTCACTTACCAATGATATCTTCGGAACCACCTAGAATCGCGTCGAACTCCGTAGTACGATGGAACATCTCGATGACACTTCCCATCCCGGTCTGCGTTAATGACCTTCCTCCGAATACATGGACTGCAAGTTCGGCAATCTCGTGAGCACAGCGAGAACAGTACATCTTCAGCAGTCCGATAGGCCCAGCGAGGTGCTCGTTTTGCGATGAATGAGACATCCTCGTCATTTGAAACGTCGTATGCTCGAGCCACGCTTGCATAGCCTCGACGAGGGAGATCATCTTTGCGAGTCTACGGATATTAGCATGATACATCTTCATACTCCGGACCTCACAGTTTTACTCACTTTGCCCTTATCACAGGTTGCTCGACAAGCCTCTTACCGAAGACAAGCCTTTGATTACTCCACTTCAGACACTGCTCCACCACTATTCTCGACATGCGCACTCCCGCACATGTCACCATCCATCTTTCGTGATTGAAGTTGCTCAAGATAACCTTCAATCCTTTTCCTTCTTCCCCGAGAAGATTTCGAACCGGTACCTTGACATCGGCGAACGTAACGAAAGCTGTGCCCGCTGCTGGCGAATACGACGTCTTTATGGCTTTCGTTTCCAGTCCCTCGCTTCGATGGATCAAAAGCACCGAGAGACCATTGCCAGTGTTGACCGCCGTGACAAAATAGTCACACCATGTTCCATTCGTAATCCATTTCTTCGTACCATTAACCACATAGAATTTACCATCTGCAGTCTTCTCCGCTACGGTACGTATGTTCGAAACGTCGCTGCCTGCGAATGCCTCAGAGACTGCTAAGCAGATGGTCTTCTTTCCACTCAAGCAATCCCGTTGGACTTCTTCATTCAAATCGGGACTCGCGTGCTGGAGTACCGCAGTCAAGGAAATAGTCATGCCGACCATATTCCCATCCCAAAACCCACGTGCGTTAGCTCGGACAAGCTCCTGCGAAACGATGAGATCATGAAAATAGTCGAAGTCCTCCCCCCGAAGCACGCCATTGAGGATTGAGCGCCCGTGAAGATGCGGTCCGGGTCCGACGCGCATTCCAAGGATATTTGCGTCCCTATAGAACAATCATTAGCAAAAGGCCAAGACGTTCGATCCTTTTTGGGACATACGCCATCCGTTGAATCAACCCCAGACTAATCCTCTCCCCACTAATCTCCTTCTCTTGCGCTTCCGGCGTAACCCAGGTATCTGTGAACACTCGCATCGCTTTCTGCAGCCGCCGATGCGACTCGTTGTAGTACGGGCTCTCGAATTGCGGCGTCAACCATGCTGGCTCTGCGTAGGGGACTGTGCTTAGATCGCCTGGGTGGTGTCTGATAACTTGCGGTTCTTCGTTCTTGACGGTCCCGATGCATAGCTTGGAGTACCTTTCAAGCACGGCTTGGCGATGCAGGTTGTAGAAGTCGGTAGTAGCATCTTTCCCGCCGCCTTGGAGCAGCACGAATTCTCCGCCGGGGTGGGATTCGAGGAAGTCGGTTAGGTCATAGACGCGGGAGTCTATGATGCACCAGAGTGAGTCTTTGGTGTTGTGAGTTGCGACTTCTGAGAGTGAGAAGATTTGAGACATTTCGCGCCTTGTAAAGTTGGAGTGTTTGGACGGGCTTGGAGTGGCTCAAATGGAACTTGCAAAGACCTTGAACCATGGCTTGAGGCCCCAGGGCGTAGTCTATCGTACCATGGGGAAACATCACCATCTCTCCTACGGTTCCTGGGGTAGCGTTATGCCGTGCCGCGGAAAAAGTGGGTTGCATTTTCAAGCTCGGTATCGGCACGAAACTCTTGCCTTGACACTTCGGCTGCTTAGCGGGTCGGGTCAGATCAAATCACGATGATCAACAGTGCCGGTTCGTTAGGTCATCTCGCGGCCATGGCTGGGGAATATCAAGCCTGGCTCTGCGGCTGATGTCGTAAGGGCAAGTCGTTCATCATGGTCATCTCTTCCAAGTACACTATCGAGATTCCTCCTGTGGATATCCTATCCTATATATTCGGTAGGCTCATTATCACGTCCTAATGATTTGGCAGACTGCTGACGTTGAGTGTTGAATCCAGATCCAACTACCAATTCGACCGGTCTTCCCTCGTTCGTCAACGCTGAGAACCCCGCGCAAAACTTCACGAAACCAGAACTTGAGACTGTGGTTAAAAAGATTGGGAGTGGATTAAAGGAGGCATGCGGTTTACAGCGTGAAGATGTTGTGCTCGTATGCGCGGAGAACTCGGTGAGACTAGAGAATCATATCCCAATCGCAGACTTGAAGCTTATTACTGCTTCAGATCTGGTACCCAGCCATAATTCTAGGAACACTGTGCGCAGGAGGAATCTTTACAGGCGCGAATCCATCCTATACAGTCTCGGAATTGACCCATCAACTCAATAACTGCTCGGCGAAGGTCATCTTCACCGATCGAGAAAGACTTCCCGCTGTGCTTGAAGCAGCAAAAGTTGCGCGAACTCCGTGCGAGAAGATCTTCTTGATTGATGGCGGAGAAGGCATTTCTCCGAAAGCGGGCGTACCTGTTCTTTCGGAGCTTCTAAATCATGGCGAGCTTCAATGGGAGAAAATAAACGATCTTGAGACGATTTCGAAAAGGTTTCGGCTCTCCCGATGCTATCTTCGAGCATACGCTGACGGAGCGGTAGAACGGCAGTTTTGAACTTCAGCAGCGGTACCACGGGACCTCCTAAAGCCTGCATGGTCACCCATCATAACTTGATCGCGAATGCCGAGCAGTCAATGCACCTCGACGAGCTGGCAAGAGTAAGGAACTCAGACCCGACGTATGCGACACGAGACGTTCATTGCGCATACGTACCGCTGTATCATGCGAGTGAGTGGATCTCGAAACGACCTGTGCCCCAAGAAACCTGGCGCATGGCTGACTGAACTTGTAGTGGGTCTATTCCAGTTCTGCGTCTTGAATGTCCGACGCGACTGCACCACCGTGATCATGTCGAAATTCAGTCTCCCGTCACTGCTCGAAGCGATACAGCAATGCCGCGTCACATACCTCCTAGTAGTCCCACCAGTCGCCGTTCTGCTGATCAAAAGTCCCTTATTATCCGGGTACGATCTATCTAGTGTTAAGTTCCTCCTTTGCGGCGCAGCACCTCTCGGCAAAGAAACCTCAACCCAGCTGGAGAAAGTCTTTTCTGCGAATGGGGCACGAACAAGACAAGGCTGGGGCATGACCGAAGCGACCTGCTCAGTGACTCTCTTCGCACCTGATGAGTATGATCCTACCCACTCCGGGGTGGGATATCTGGTCGCGAACATGCAAGCGAAGATCGTTACGGACGAGGGAAATGAGGTTGGGTATGGCGAGGAAGGAGAGGCGCTGATTCGAGGGCCGAACGTCTTTCGGGGTTACCATCGCAATGAAGCGGCTACGAAGGAGGCGTGGACTGAAGATGGCTGGTTGAAGACGGGTGATTATGTGGTTGTTCAGCCGAACGGACTATTTAGTGTGGTTGATCGCAAGAAGGTTTGTTGCTTGGGAGAGCGCTGAAAGATGCTCGCTAACGCTGTTGCAGGAATTGATCAAGGTGAAGGGATTCCAAGTCGCACCATCAGAACTCGAAGCGCATCTGCTGGAATGCGACGAAGTGAAAGACTGCGCGGTGATCCGTGTTGAGAGGTAACTTCACATTATCCAATGATGGGAAGATTCGTATGCTAATAGCATGTAGGGACGGACAAGAACATCCCCAAGCTCACATAGTACCAAGCAAAGAGAGCCCAACAGCAACGTCCATACTCAAGTTCATGGAAGGCAGGCTTTCGGCCCATAAACGACTGACTGGTGGGGTCGTGTTCACGCAGGCGATTCCGAAGTCTCCATCGGGCAAGATTCTGAGGCGCATGATCAAGGACCCCTACAGCTCCAAAACGATAAAGGAGAAGGCTCATCTGTAGCATGTGATCAGAATGTGCTCGACTGAGTTCTGATTGTAATCCAAAGGATGCTGTTGGTGTCGAGAGTTTCAGCCGAGGGCGAAATTTCTACCGAGTAGTGCAAGGATCGGCCGAACCTACGTTTGCCCCCAGAATGGAGGCGTTCGAGCAATACGAAATATGGGGTGCAGGAACAGTAGAGAATGTAAATACTTTTGCGTGGATATGTGAAGAATTAATAGATAGAGACGTCTACGTTTTCAGAGAGGTTGATATTGAACGCTTGGTATGATGATACAGCGACTAAGCCACAAAGAGCCACCCCCTGACTCGTCCAGAGCTTCGGAGCGATTTCATATGACTCTCCACATACAACCTCCGCACTCCACCTCCGCACCACCACCCCCGCAAAAGCCGCCACCATGCCAGGGCCAGATCCATTCCTATCCGGTGGATCCTTTCCTCCCATCATGTTGTGTCCTCCGTTCCTGCAGGCCCCTTGAGAACGATGAGCTTTGAGCATGGTGTGCGGAAGCCATATTGATATACCACATACCTACCTACCTTCGACTACCACGTTTACATCATCAATCATCATGGCAGACGATCAATCCAGGGCGAACCCTCCTCCTCGCTCTCGAAAACGAGCCTCGAAAGCCTGCCTCGCATGTCGTGCTCGAAAAGTACGCTGCGACATATCGCAACGGGAAGGGACTTGTACCAATTGCTCTCTCGATCAGCAGGTCTGCGTTGTCAAGCCGAGACCTACAAGATAGTGAGTGGAAGACTTTGTGTGGAATCTCTCATGTCTGGCAGAAACTGATTCAAGCTTCGTGTTGTCTAGCCGTATCACCAAGAGCCGCAATGGACCACAGTCGGACCCATCCCCACGGGCTACATTGCCAACCACCATCCCATCCAATGCGCCGCAAGTCTCATCTCAAGTCCCACCTCCCGCCTTGCTCGATCAAGAGCCCCCATACCAGCCAACGAATGCTGAGGACATACTCCCTGATTTGGATGCTTCCATTGGGCTGAATACGGCAAGCCATCACGACAATCCTTCTGATCAGGCAGTACGGGACCTCAACTGGGATTCTCCAGCGCAGTCCGAGACCAGAGAGGGGCCTCAAGCCATAAGTTTCTTCGATGAAGGTTAGTGAAGAGACCATAAGGGTACTTGCAAGATTCTGACGCCACATGGTTGAAACAGCATCAAATAACGCCCCCTTCGTCCACGCGCATAATCCAGCGCAACCCTATGCAGGGACTTCTAACTCGATTGACCCACATGTCATGTCTTCCTACTACCCGTTCCTCAAGCTCAACAACCTCACGCAGATGGCTCCCGACGATATCAACTTTCTGGAGAAGCAGAGCTGCTTTCGCATTCCAACTCAGCCCGCTCTAGATGAGCTCATGCGAGAATACTTCCTACACGTGCATCCAAGTCTTCCAATCATAAACGAGGGTGATTTCTGGGACGTCTACACCAATCGTGACAATGTTTTGGCAGAGCATTCGAAGATATCCCTATTTGTTTTCCAAGCAATGCTTTTTGCGGCGTGCAGTGTAAGTTAGAGACACTTGCCCTGATCCATAGAAGTACTAATCGGAGCATCTAGTTTGTGCCTCAAGGTACTATTCGCAAACTCGGTTTCACCAGCACGCGATCTGCTCGAGCTGCATACTTTCGCCGAGCAAAGGTCAGATAGCCTCCCAGATTCCAGCTTGCAAATGATGCTCATTCGCCTCGTAGCTTCTCTTCGACTTCAATGGAGAGCGAGACTCGGTCTCGGTCGCCCAGGGTGCGCTTCTAATGACGTACAACGCATCAACGCGTAACCACAAGATCTTGAATACTTTCTGGCTAAGCACGGCCATACAGTTTGCGAAAGATGCAGATGCGCATCGATATCACTCCAACATGAGCTTGAAACCGCAAAGAAAGAGTGCTCTCAAACGACTATGGTGGTGTTGCATACTGCGTGACCGGATATTACCGCTTGGCGTGCGAAGACCTCTACATATCAGCTCCGCGGACTTCGATTTCAGCCTGGAACCTCCGACGAAAGAAGACTTCGATAGCGAGATTTTCAGGTCAAGGGTGTACGATGCGTCGACAAAAGCTTCCCTCGTGCAGCTGTTGCTGACCCTTTGCGACCTTGCGGTATCCCTGACCGAGGTTATCATGCTAATATATCCCGTGAATGATGCTGTTTGTGGCTCGTCAACAGAGCAGAAGGCCAGACTATCCCTCAATCGCATTGAATCTTGCAAAGGCCAATTACTTGCCTGGTTCGAAAACGCCACAATAGCCTTCCCCTCCCCAGCCGGCATTAGCGACAGCCATGAATCCGTTATCTTGTATACCAACCTCATGTACATGTACTATTAGTAAGCTTTATACCTACCACTTCTACCTCACTCTACATTATTAACCCAGACGCGCAGCTCGGCACTCTTGGCTATTCATCATCACGAAGTTCTTGTGATAATAACAAGCTCAAATCTACTGAAATCACACTTCAACCACATGTGCCGTAGCAAGTCGAGAGTGGAAGCGGCTGCCGCCGGCATAACGGAGAATTTGAAAGAGCTAATCCAGCTCAAACTAGCAAAGCATCTTCCAATAAGCGTGTAAGTGGCTGAATTCAATGTCAGGGCGGGAGGTCTAGATCTAATGATAACCTAGAGTCGCGTACGCTGCCCTTCCTCTAGTTTTGCACGTGCTAGATGTAAAGCTTTCTGCCACTGAGTCCCAATCGGCGAGGAAAAGACGACGCCTCGATATCTACACTATGACGATGAAGGGCTTACAGGCCCAATACGATGGTACGGACGAGGTATTTGAGATCATCGGAAAAGTAGTTGACTATATGTCGCTCGAGAAGCCAATGCAAAGACGCCGCTCCAATAACGAGCATGAAGATATCTTCCAGGACAGCGATAGCCCGAGACTATCTTCGCTTGAACCAAAGAATCCACGAAGAGCAGTCAATGATTGGGGCGATGTTCTATTGCGGCAACCAGGCCTTTATCTCCGGATCGCTCTGACGATGGACCTATCTTTATCCAAGGGACAGTTCCCAGATGACACCGATTTCCCGGCCGCGCTTCAATCTCAAAACCATATCCAAACCCATTTTCCACTTTACCGCATCACTATGGGCGACTTTGAAAATACTTCGCGGCCTGTCGCAGAAGCAAGCGATACGAACCAGGACTCTCAATACCACAATACCGGAACAGATTGCATGGCTCGTGGCAGAGGTAATGGCAATAGCTTTGCTCCCGCGTTTAGCTCAGCGATATCCATGACAGATCGTTTCGTGGATGCAATGAGTTTCCCATCCACTCGAATGATTGGCCAATCACCGCTAGGAGATCTTGGGTCACCGATGTGCTCCGGGTCTGTGGGAGAGAAAATGCAGGAAAATGTCGATGCGCTATTCGATCACTCAACAAACTGGGTTGACACGATGTTTCTTGGCGACGAGTGGATGATATCACCAGAAACGACCCGTACATAATTTACAAATTCTGCGTATCAGGATTGCTCTCATTCATATTAAACCTCGAAAAGCGATCAAAGAAATCTATAGTTTGCTCCCCACCTTGGAAAGCTGATTAAGCTTTGCGATTGTCTCTAAAGCTTCTTGTTCGATGCGTTTCAAGAGAACCTCACAAGTTGGGATATCTTGAACGACGCCAAGTACTGGGCCAACCGTCCAGACCTAAAGGAAATATACACGTTAGCATCTTCCCACACTGGTCAGACTCGCAAGCGCTTGCACGCAAGATCAAACGACTCACTCCAGCGTTAACGTCCCCATCAATAAACACCCTCTTCCCCCTCGCCCCAGCAACAAGATGCTGCACATCCTTGAACTCGCTCCCCGCCTGCTCCGACTCAATCTTCTTCGCCTCAATCGCCACCCCATTCTTATACAACCGACTCGTATTTTTCCACTTCCGCAGCAACAACTCTGTATCCTCTTCCTTCCCTTCCACAATCGCTCTCTTGACGTTGATGTGAATCGGACTCTCCACCGTGCTCATAAACCTTGTCCCCATATTAATCCCACATGCACCCAATCCCAACGCGGCGGCCAGGCCCTGGCCATCGGCAAAACCACCGGAAGCAATGAACGGAATGTGGAGGGACTGTGCGGCGCGTCGGAGCAACACCATGTTGGGAATATCGGTGTCGCCAATGTGGCCAGCGGCTTCGAAGCCGTCCATGGAGATGAAGTCGACACCTAGTTTCTCCGCGGAGAGGGCGTGCCGGACTGTGGTGCACTTGTGCAGGATCTTGATGTTGGCGGTTTTCAGGAACTTGATTATGGCGCCGGGGCTGTAGCCTGCGGTTTCGACTATGGAGGAGATGGATGAGAATTAGATGGTGGGGAGAAAGACGGGGGACTTGGTACCGATTTTCACGCCTTCCTCAATGATGACGCGGGCGTACGCAGCGTAATCCGGGGGATTTATGGCGGGAAGGAGGGTCAGGTTGACGCCGAACTGGGGGTTTCAGTGATGCTATCGAGTTTGTGGTTTGGGAGAACGCACTGGCTTGTTCGTCATGGAGCGGCATTTGCGAATCTCCTTCCGCAGATCCTCTATAGTTCTATCAGAACCTCCAGTACATAGCTTTCTTGGGATTTGGAGTTTTTACCAGGCGTCGGTTGGGTTAATCCGGTTAGCTGTATGGATAACGTCAATACTTTCGCGGGGATTGGTTCACAGTGTGCCCTTGCCTTGAACTTACGATTCCGAGGCCACCGGCATTCGACACGGCGGATGATAGCTCTGCGTAGCCAACCCATTGCATGCCAGCTTGGATAACCGGGACTGTCAATAGTGATTAGCTCTTTGGAGCTCATTTTGCGCCCGATGTCGAAGAACATACTCTCGATTCCCAAGCCTTCCGTGAGAGCTGTGACGAAGGCCATTTTTTTGCAGCTTTTACAAGATGAATAATTTTGGGTTTAGCTGACTTCGAAAACTGTGCAACATTCTACTAAGAGCGGAGGACTAAGAGCATATGAGCGGTCGCGAGTGCACGTGACACGCGTGTGAAGATCTGGGGCCGGGAGTTTTTGCCGAGGGGTGGACCGCCTCTTCTACCCATTCTACCGAGTTGCCGCAATTTGAAAGTTGAACAGAGGCTGAAAGGGCCCGGCAATGACGACGTGATATTTGGATTTCTTCCGGCTAGTCTGAGATACGCTGTCGGTTTTGACTCGGTAATACGTGGATAGCCGGCGTGTGGTTGCTCATCGTCTTTCCTCATCTTCCGCAACTCAAGCTTCAAAAAGTGTCATCTATTTCGCTGGTTTCTTTTTGCTTCTTTGAGTGTGTCTGTTCAATGTCCTATCCGTTTTTGAATGAAAGTTTTCTTATTGGCAAGCCTACGAATGAAGCTTGTCTCGGGCCCCCAGGACCTCGTCGCCTTTTACGCGTTATGTTAGACGCGGATGTGGATCGGGAAAGCATATCTACAGAGACGAGGTACTGTGAAATTTTCTTTACTGGTCAACGAATGCTCTTCTACCTTTTGTTCATGAATGACCTTCGACTCGTACTGGTGTTTTATCCATGTCTTAAGCTTACAAGTGGGCGAATCACGTATCGCATATATGTAACAGGATTCAGAGGGTTCAACATAATTCTTTTAGTATGCGCTACTATAGTGGCGTACCGAATATCCCATAGAATCGCGGTGGCAGCAATGCGGGCACGTAACCACAATCAAAGGCTGATCGTCACCGATTGCGATCGTGAAGTGAATCTCCCATAAAATCACGATAGTATAATCACTCCCTGCTAGCCATCCCGTTGGCGTAGCTCTCTGTCTCAGTCATATACAAAACGCCGCTCAAAGGGGGCCATCGCTCTGGAAACTTGTCTGAGCTAAAGGCTTACGCTTTCCTAGGGGATCGAATCGGTCGCTAGAATAGTAGGTTTCCGCATATGAATTTTCCTTCTATAGTTATAGTGTCAATGCACATTCTAGAAAAAAATTCAGAGAGCTATCCTAAAGGCGGAATCCAAGCTTCTTGACAGAGTTGTTGATTCTAAGAGTAAGAAAAATCTGCTAAAACATCCTCTAGAACTGTTTCAGGACCAATGATACTCTAAACTTAAAGCACAGAGACAGATATCGAAGACGTTTGCTGCAAGTACCACCTCCTAACGTATGGATACGACAGGGCAGCCCATGTCGTCCATTTGTGCCTCTCTCTCCGCCTCCCAAACCGCCAGACGAGCTCCAGCTGCGGCAATAGAGCCATGACCCCATGTCATACCGAGTTGATCAAGCTCTTCGATAGCCTCTTTGACCTTCATCGCCTCATTTCTGAGCTCTGACTGAGGCCCGTACGCTTCCATTGCGAGGCACCATAGATTCTTAGCCAAGCGCTTCATCCTGTAAACCCGAACCATAGCAGTTTCCACCAGAACGACAAGTGAACGTTCGCGACTCGGGAGTAAGGTAACCCGACACAGACCACATGTACGAGGCCGTCCCGCCGAAACGTCGAACTGCTTCATCAAGCACGTGCGGCAGTAGACGTGACCGCATCTTTTCAGCTTCATGGCGTGGACGGAGTCCCCGTAATGTTCGTAACAGACAGGGCATCTGCCATCGTAGTCGATTTCCATCTGTCCATCGCCATCGTCCTCCATTTTCTCCAGTATTCCGTCGCGATGGCCCACGGAGTATAGGGCACTCACAGCCGCCACCTCGCAGATCGTTCCATGTATGCGTAACAAAGCAATATTTGCGTCCACCTGTCGTTGAAGCATATGGTATAGTACCAAAAGCGAATCCTTCATGCCAAGCCCTTCCATGCCCGGAACCTTCGCCACCCAGTCCGAAAAGTAGATACGAGCTAGCCTGACGTTTGTCTCGAGCCGCTTCACTTGGAATTGGATGAATTCTACGATGGGAGTCCTCGGTTGATTCCATTGCTTCAAGCTTCTCATTTGTTGCAGCAGCTTGAATCTTCCATGGGCGACGACGAACCACTTTTCGTCGTCCGTTAGAGCGCAGTCGGGAGTTCTGGCACATCGGGAGACAACGTCATTGAACTTTTTTCCTTGACATGACCACGTCTGAATCAGATTCCCAACGAGGTTGATTCGAGGCAGTCTTTCAACATTGTTGAACAATTGCGCAACCTGCGCGGATAGGAAGTCCTGAAAGTTTCCTGCGCAAACTCGTTCTCTTGCCCAGTATGTAGGGTCATTTAAATGAGCCGACATAAGGTAGCCCCGTCAGACTCTTACGGGTCACGGGTCTGTTCTTGTGGTGGTATTGTGGTGGTGGGCGTGGCAAGGAGAGGATGAAGGATGGTGGATTGAATCCACCGACGTTGAAAGATATAGGTAGCCTGGTTCTTCAAGGAGCAACAGGGTGAATACAATGGCGACGGTTAGTGTGCTTTGCAAGATCTCTTTGCTGTAAAACATGGAAGTGAATAACTAAGACTACTGAAGAGTAACTGGAGCGAAAACAGCTATCTGATTGCATACAGTCTTACCAGAGAAACGTATCTATCTGTTATGTTTGACTCGCCTGAGAGTCGAATTCCTTTTCCTCCTGGAAGTCTGATTGCTCTTCCTCTTGGGAGTCTGATTGCTCTTCCTCTTGGGAGTTTGATTTCTCTCCCTCCTGGGAGTCTGAATCATCTTCCTCCTGGAAGGGCTTCGGCTTCGGCCAGAGAAACTGGAAGAGCCCAGCAAGTCCGCGCCCAGTTAGATTCGCCAGCTCAGCACTCTTCTCTAAGAGCTCCTTCGGAGGTGTCATATGTACCGATGGGTGCTGGTAGGTTTCGAGGCCGGGAAATGTGTTCTCTATACGGCTCTCTAAGTATCTATGACAGTCAGCACGTTGCTCATCGTTCATATAGCAGTCTCGATGCCGCCTCTTTCTACGCCGACGTGATCGTGGCGGTCTTGCCTCCAAGACCCTAGTCCAGCTGGTACCTAGATAGAGCTCCGGTGAGCGGCGCACAGCGTCGAGGGCTACAGGCCACGGGGCGAACGGGCTGAAAACGAATGTGGTGGGGGTAACACGCTCCTCTGCCTTTTCAATGACGGTGATGTTCAACCGAGCGAGATAAAACTCGTCGAGATCATCGAATGTAGGGTCGCTGGCGAACATCGTAATTGGACGGCCATTTTGTGCCCTAGATAGGATGTTAACAACTTCGACGAAGACCATCACTTGGCAGAGGATCTTCTTACGCCACTCGTTGTAGTCCTCTTCCGTGCCCTTGAGGTGACTGTAAGTGGGTATCATGTCAACACAACCGAGGCCAATGACAATCGCTTGGTCGATGTTCCATTCCTCGAGGCGGGATATCAGGAGAGAGCGGAGCTGAGTGGAGAAAGTCGAGCATCGCCAATTCTTTTGATAAGTCTTGAACTCGGATTTAAGAGTTGCAAGGGAAACGAATGGGGGGCTTTCATCCCGTGTAAATGACATTCTGTGACTACGAAGTGTGTAAGAGGTTTGTATCTGGGGAAATATAGGCAAAAGAAGGTTGATATAAGATATTTGATCTGTAAACAATGTAATTATAGATATAATGATCTATAAACAATGTTATTATAGATGTAGAGGGCAGGCAAGCCAGGATATGGTTGACAAAGACATTGTAAGCTACGTTTTAGCTGTTTCCCTGGCACCTAATCTTGAGAGGTTCCTGCGCTATATGATTGTAACAGCATTGGGCGCACAATCAGAAAGAAAATGAGTGCGTGTGCCATGGGGTCGACGCTGTGATACACTGCTTTTCCTTTCTTATGGCAGTACCATAAACTTATGATCGACGAAGGTTCTTTTGCTGCGTACCGATGTAAAAGACGTGTCGATAGCCAGAATCTCTTTATTTGCGAGAGCACTAATATCACGGAAAAAGAAGCTGTAGGCCGTATACGTGATGTATTGCGTGATGACGATATAGGAGAGAAAGAGTTTTGGAGAAAGGTAAGGTGAGATACGAGGGGTGATGTGCGTCCGCCGCAGCTCCCACCGCCACTCCCTGACAACTTTGAATGTTCTTCAAGCACGTGAGTCATTAGTAGAGCTTTGAGTAGACTATTTATCGGGATTCAAAGGTTATTGTTTGTTCATGTGACCACGGGCTCGGGCTAAGACACCTACTAAGACAACCCCAGCCCCTGGTATGCCCTTGTGGTTTTAATAACGAGCACCCTAACACTCCTGGTGGAACTTCAAGCTATCTCAAACGGATCCAGAATAGACTGCCGCTCTGTCTTCCTCGAGCCTTGTCCGACCTACAGCAGTGTCTCATTTTCTTTCTCCATCACTGCTCTCAGATTTTGAAACCCAAGATCGACTTCCCACACATATCCCCATGAGGACTCGAATAGCCCCTGCAGCTCATCTGCCCAGCTCTTCAAGTCCAACAAGATCTGTTCAAACGCCGGAATACGTTGTAACTTGATCGAAGGCCGTGTGGCTGAGCGTGGCGGTATTAGATCACGGCGGCATGCAGGACAACTCCGATTTCCCGCAGCCTCAATCAGCCATTTCTGGATGCAGGGCCTACAATACACGTGATGGCAAGGAAATTGCATAGCTGGCCGGACGTCGCTGTATTCCAAGTCGCAGATCTGGCACTGTGTAGACGGATCCTCCTCGTCGTTGGCTGGGTTGTATGGGACGATAACGCTGTCGACTTCCGCGATCGCTTGCTTTGCCGCCCGAAGATAATTCACAGTGCTCTTATACCGCTCTCGAAACGTGGCAGGAGGAATGATGTCAAGCCTAAGGCCTGCCTGAGTCATCGCAGCCGGCGTGCTGTCCCAGCTCGGAAAGCCTGCTTTGATACGAACATAGCGTACCTTCATCTGGAGAAGATCGAGGTGGGCTCGCGTCATTGGCGCCCAGTTCTCTGGCGTTCGTTCTTTTTCGTATAGAGTGTAGTACCGTTCCCGCTTTCTTTCTGCCCGCTTCATTATGTCTTGAACGTCCATGTGCTTCTCCCAGAATTGATGGTCTTCAGCGGTGAGGTCACAATCTAACAGATTAGACCAGCGGGAAAGAACCTGGTCATATGTAAGACCTCGTTGTTTCATTGTCCGCATCAGGTTCTCGAGATCCTTCCAGGGGTTCGTGTCGTGCTTCGAAAAGATGTCGAGTATGTACGGCGGGAGTAGGAGTTCATAGGTTCCATTTGCGGCGCGCGCAGCTGCCACTAGGCTCCAATTATTCGCTCGGGCTGCCGCCATGCCATCAGCTTCTAGGGCGTACGAAACCTTAGGATAGAATCACAGATTCGGAGCCGCAGATTTATGTCCAAGGGAGCCTAGTAGCATGGTTGGTTGGTCCTGTATAGTAGTTGGTGACTGGTAGGACTTGGTGGTCTGCACTGGTTGGTGGTGTGCAACGGTGCAAGGGATGTGTGTGGGTTGAAAAAGGGCTCATACGCTGTAAATAGTCCTTCTAAACATGTCCAAGGTGAATCACAATATGATCTCAAAGGGTGAAAGGCGCAGAGAGAAGTGGAGGCACTTAAGTTTAAGAGCGAGGCAAGTTTTTGGCGTTAACGTAAGAATCGGCCATACAACGAACTATATATTGAGGTAGCACTGATATTTCAGCTGATCAGAAAGTGCCACGTACCGTTTGTGTAGTATGGGCCGCGCTTCGTCGTCACCACAAAAAAAAAGCGCCAGGGCATCGAACTACCGGAGTCGCAGCTTGAGTGAAGTGAAGCCCACAGTCCTTAGCCACAACTTACAACAGCCGTTCCAGTATTCAGAACAAGAACCTAGCATAGCTCTGTAAAACCAAGTAATGTAAGGTGGAAGTTGGTCACATATCTCAATGCTGAGAGTACCGGATTGAGATTGGACATGATGAAATTACAATACATCGGATGACCTAGAAGAGATGATCGCTGTATCATGCCGAACATGATGAAAGTACAATACATCGAGTGACCTAGAAGACATGATCGTTATATCATGCCGAACCCCCAGAAACGCAAGGACCGTATACAGGCCACAGATTCTTGCATCCGCTGCATATGTCTGTACTCCACCTGTACAGTTCTGCGATGGTGAGATCGCTCACGTCGAGGACATTCTGGCATGGTTCGTCAGGGCGAAGTGCGAGGCTCATATTGCGATGGCGGAGTTTACATTAGGAACAGGCTAGTGCATATTCTGCTAAGAACCGTCCGTTAGTTTACACGCTTCCGAGCTCACTGCCCCTAGACGCATTCTATGCTTAGTGTGTTTCGTAAATGCTGCGTAGTTGAAGGTTTCATAGCACTGCATAGGCTATCCCGGCCGATCAAACTTCGCTCATCAGCTTCCAGTACCGCAATTTACCCTTGCAGCCGCCTGCACGCTATTCACAGTGTGGGTCTAGGTGCTATATTTCTATTAAGGTAGATCAAACTATCCTTACAATAAGGATGGAAACAGTATGTTTCTACAGCAACATTTGTTAGTGGCACAGTACGTGGTGAGGTCGAACTATTGTGCGAAGGTTGAACGAATTCGACGAACTAGATGACTTATAGACGTCTAGGACGCGGCGACGATGAACGATCTCAATGCATCCGAGGGATTCACTTTGCCATTATTCGGGGTGCGTTAACATCAAACTAGGCTATAGAAAGAGTACTGAAAGCCTAGAGCAAAAACGAGTGCACAAACTTATGTCCGCGTACTGTGCCGGCTCATGACATCAAATTTGCAGTGCTGGAGGATGCTTCATGTCAATGTCCGGCATCGAGTGGTGTTTCATCTTTTCATTCTTTAATCTAGTTTTCTAACTCGTATTATGAGATGAGGCCGTCCACAAATGTAAAACATATAGGTGGCGGCATTCGCCACGTCCCTCGGCAAAGCATTCTTACGACGCAGAGCAGAACACTTAGCTCATGCTGTTCGCAAAAATGTCATGTAAGAAAAGGAACCGACCCAGACGCCAAGACGATGTGAGCAGACTACTCCACATCGCGGAAACACATGTATCGCTCCAGCTTTCCCGTCTGGGCAAAATTCTGATCCTGTAGAACTTTCACCTCCCCCGCAGCATTCTTCAAATTGAGAAAGAATTCTCCGCCGTCTGAACCTAGGTATGCCATCGGGCTTCCACCCTCCAAGGGTTCAATCAACAACAGCTTATCTAGCAACATCCACTCCCCACAGAGCGTGGCGATGGTGGCCCAGTCATGCCGCTGGCCAAGCGCGAGAATCGTAGAGGCGGTAGCGAGAGTCACATAAGCGGTAGCGAGACACGCATATCCCAAAGCGAGACGGCGGAGCTTTGGCAGCCTCCGAAGGGCTCCCACCATCTTCTCCCCGTCCATAAGGTCTGCAGTCGTGAAAGAAACTCGTAACTCTTCGAGATTTGCAAGTGATTGCGGAGACTCTGAGATCCCGGTTCGCGGGTCTATCATTTGGGCAGCCTTGAAGGTAGCCCATATGTCTTTCATTGGCTTCCGCGACCGCGGCCCCTGACATGGCGTGGTATTCGATATCGCGAGCTCGAGGGTGCGGACGCTGTGGAGGTTGGAGAGGACGTTGCTCAAATCCAGTGAGTCAACTTCACCGTAATTGAAGTTGATCGCCAAGGTATGCAAATTGCGCAACATGCCCGCGAGTGGTTGGCTAGCACTAAAGAGGACCAAGTTGGCATCCACCAATGCGTTCCTCTCCGGCTCTTCCTTCCCCATAAACGGAGTAGTGAGCGATTCGATCTTCACCCCGGCGAAAGCGAGGGCCTTGGCTACCCTATTTAGTATCGACAGCTTGAAGAGTCCCTCTGTACCGCCCTCCTCGCATGACTTGCCCTCTTCCATGTAGAACCCTTTGGGGGAGAGCGTCGCTACTCCCGACCAGCCTTTGAGATGGCCTTTAACGCTCCGTACATAGCGCAGATGTTTGAGATTTGGAAATCGCGCCAGAATCCTCGCGAGATCCTGCTCAAACTCCGTCATCTCGGGTTGTGGTCGCGCTCTATAATAGCGCTGTTGGCGAACTCGTTGGCGAAGTCCAGTAACGTAGAGGAACTGGTCTTCCTGGGCCGCTTGATGCGACACGATGTCGGGATCCTCTGAGTGAACGGCTTCTTCCAGCTCGTTCCAGCCAATTTGGCGTCGAAAGGCCTTTCCAGAGAACGTGAGAGTTTCAACCCACACGCAAAGATCTGGGAGTTTTGAAAGATTCTCCAGCTCTTGCATGCTGGCTCGAGTGGGATGAAAGGGAGTCTGCCCGATGATCTTCGCGAACGACCGCCAGGCGGCAAAGCGCCAGGCGGAGCCTTGGAGTCGGGCGTTCTTGATGTTCTTGATGGATTCGGAGGTAAGGAGAGTCAAACGTTCATGGGGAACGTACTCTTCCAAGCCGAATATTACCTGCTCGGCAAGCTCGACCGGGAGTTGGGGGCCAAAAGTTTCTGCCATGGTTGGAGATTAAAGTTAAAGATGCTTATAGTTCTTAGAGATATGAGATCAGGCCGGGAATACTGGTGACGGTGGTGGTGGTGCTGGTGTTGATTGAAGGTGTCTGCGAGTTGATGAAGAAAGAACGGACGTTGTTGTAGAGTAGGTCTTTATATGCGGCGTACTACTTTCACTACGGAGACATCACGGTGGATCCTCTACAGGTGCGGTTGCCAAGACGGGGTCGCGTTCACTTCACGGTGAAACCTGCGGCAATGGAGCGTACTGAAATCATTTTCACTGATAAATGGCCCACGGAGCATAGTAGCGTTTCTGGTCGGTAAGGTAGTGAACAAAGAAACAGAAACAACCTTGATATATCTGCAATTAGCCGCATCGTTCATTTACCCTCAAATGATCCAAACAAGCTTGCAGTTAGATCCAACGAGGCTCTAGCAGGCTAGGGCGAGGGCTAAAGTAGCAAGACTCCCTGTACCGCTGCTGCGACTCCCAACAATCTATTTGTCCAATATCGCTGTTCGATGGTCTTTCGAAGAACTTCATGGGCACTGGCAAGAACATCTTGCCACAGATTGTAAGCGTATCAAGCCATTTCACAAACTTTGTCTGAGATAGACGATGTAGGTCACTGATGCCCTCGCGGGTAGCAAAGAATGGTGCGTTTGCCGACCCCCTTTGCGAAAGACTTCCAAGCCGAATCCTCCCAAGCCGAAGACACCAAACGAGCCTGCCGAATTATAATCATCGATTCCTCCGTCAAAATATCGATACGCTCGTTACCCATGTAATTTTCCATGTCGACGATGATTCCTTGGTAGAGATCAGGGGGGATGAAAGGCAGTGGCGTCTCATTGGTCACCTCCATTGCGTGCTGTTCGAAAATCGTTCTTGTGGGAAGGTGAGATGGGGGTGGTCGGAATAGGGGGTAGAAGTGCTTGTTAGTGGGAAAGTTTACGAGAGACATTTATAGACCTTATATGTTCCGTTGTTAATATGAGGTTCAATGTGGTCCGTGAATGCGTATGAGCATCCCCTCCCTATTCGAGCGTTGACAATCTGTTCTGTACAACGCACCGCGCATAGCGGATGGTCAGTGTAGATGAGTAAAGCTAGGAAAGGCAAATGTCCATGTATGTACAATGCGTTCGCGGAACGTCTGAATTCGCTGGTTTGCTCCTGACGGAATGATTGAGTATAGAGAACCTGGCTTTAGAGTACGTAGATAATGTGACAAGTATTCACAAACAAAGAGAGTAGTACAGCTTAAGATTCCGGGGAGTGGATGCTCACCAGTATGATATATATATGTTGTTCCCTTTATACGGTAAAGGCAATCTACATACAATGTCAGATCTTTCAATCTCTTTCTTTTGTAAGAAAATCGTCACCTAAATGACTATGCGCCTCTATCGGCCATACTTCCTACTACTAAGACAGCTCCTTCTCCCCAATCTCTCCCGACTTCTCTATCCCTTTGCCAGCCTCACTCTTCCCCTCCCCCAACCCAGCCTCCACATCCTTCTTCGTCGCGCTCTTCTCAGCCTTGATACTCTTCCACTCCACCATTAAAGCCCCTAGTATCATACAAGCACTAAGCGCCGCGCTCAGAATAAACACCCTAGTCAACGCATAGCTATACGCCCGAATAACCGTCCCCAGCTCGCTCGGCGGTACAATACTACCCAACGCAGTCGCACCTGTATTAACAATCGCCTTCGTATCCAGCCCCGCAATCCCATTGAGCCTCTCAACCAGCTGATGCGAAAACAAGTTCTGTGACACAGCGAGGAACACCGCGCCCCCAATCTGTTGCGTGAAAAACATCATCGCCATCCCTAGCGGCACATCCGCGCGCGGCAACGCAACCTGGGGTCCCAGATTGGCAATCGAGAAACCGCACCCGATACCTACGCCGTAGATGACCTGGTAGCTGATCCACTGCCCGCTGCCCGCGCCCGGCTTGAGGGTGGAGAGCATGCCGGCACCGACGGCGCAGAGAACGGGGCCGCACAGCATAACGGGGACGTAGTAGCCGAGTTTCTCGGTGACGAGGGCGGCGACGATTCCGAAGATAACAAGGGAGAGGACGAGGGGCGTGGTACGGATGCCGGCTTGCATTGCGGAATGGCCCTGCGCAGCTTGGAACCAGATAGAGAGGTAGTAAACGATGGCCATGAGGCCGCCGGAGAGGAGGAACATGAAGAGCATGCTGCCGGCGACGGAGCGGTTGAGAACGACGCGGGTGGGGGCCATGGCAGTAGAAGGGGTGAGGACTTCTACGGCGAGGAAAAGTAAAAAGGTAATGGCGAAGATGGTAAGGAGGACTATAATGCGAGGCGCCGACCAGGAGTAGGTTGAGCCGCCCCATTGGAGAGCTAGGATGAGGCAGACCATGGATGGGACGAGAAATAGGAGGCCTAGGGGGTCAAGAAGTTTCATTTGGGCGAATAGGGAGAGTTTCTCGCGGGGTGGAGATTCGAGGTGCAGGAAGAGCAGCATAGCTATGATGGTGAAGCCGCCGATTGGCAGGTTGATGTAGAAACACCATCGCCATGTCAATTTGCTAGGAGCAGTCAGTATAGAGATTCTAGCGACCGTGGATTTTGGTGGAAGGGCTTGGTTACCTGCTGTCGGCAAAGCTGCCACCAACGAGAGGGCCCAGCACTGACGAGACGCCAAAAGCCATGCCGAAGAACGAATTGAAGATTGGCCGTTTGCGGAGTGGCACGAGGGGAACCATAATCATGATACCGCCGCTGAAAATGCCCGCAGCGCCTATGCCTGCAATGGCGCGTCCAATTATGAAGGCGATGGAGCTGGGAGCAGCGCCACACAAAGCAGAGCCAACCTCAAAGATGCTGATAGAGAGAAGGTACACCCATTTCGTCGAATAGAGCTGATATATGCGGCCGGAGAAGGGAATGAAGATTGCACACGTTAACATGTAGGCGCCGCCGTACCAGCCAATGTCCTCAATGGAGTGGAATTCGTCGGTGATGTGCGGGATAGCCGTAGCAATGATCATTCGGTCCAGAGCGACGAGGAAAATAGCCGCATACATTCCCCCTATGATGAGCCAAAACTTGAGGGACTTGGGCTGGTAGTTTCGTTCGCAGTCTGCGTTCTCGTTGTCTTCTTGGACCGGTGGCGGTGGCTTGGACGCATCTTGCGTGGATGGCGCTGAGTGTGTGGAAGACATTGAAGGAATGTGGAATGAAGGAGAGACGATAAAATATTTGATATGGATGCTACCTAGAGAGATGTTGATCCAAAGTGGCGGGTCTTCCTTTTGAAGCCATATCGATTCTACAACGGTTAGTCTTACTTTGCTGTATTCGGGACATAGAAAAGCCCGAATTGACAGTACATCTCTCTATGGCCATACCGATTCATCGACGGACAGTTCTATAAACCCGAGAGAAAAAAGCTGTCCTGTCTGCTGTGCTTTCAACAGTAACAGTGCCTGCGCGATGATAGTCTTTTCTTCCGGCTGTTGTGAGTAGAACTGGTTTGAGCTGGCGCGACATCTTTCGTCGGCGTTGGCTCTGTCACTGTAGCTATATTCGTGCTATAGGAAAGCTGATGAGGTCGTTGCCTTCGGGGAATACAAAAGCCCGAGCTGCGCGGCCCCCTTAATTGGCACGCCATTGCTGAGTCATTGGCGCCTTGGCTAATGCTTTTCTCCACCTTAGGGTTACTTAGACTCGCCCGGCGCTGCCTCCTCCTCTCGGACACTTCAAAAGCCCGCGACAGCCTGCCCATTCCCCGGGAGCGATCATTAGTGGGTTATCTCAAGAAACCAGGATAGTGGTGAGTGCAATACTTTGAGCCAAGCTCGGTGCCATTTTCTTTATGTCAGATTCCTTTCTTCATCAATCATGATTCGGCTGGCTCTTGGTTCAGCAATATTGACTTGTAGTAATGGCCGCCTTCATGTGGCAGCATACCCTTCCCAAGTGCTTTGGTATCTCAGAGCTGATGTCTATGCCAACCTCCCTTCCTTCCAAGATATACATCGAGCTATCTACTCACACTTTCCTAGACATGGCAGACTCGAATCTTACGTCCTCGCGAGTAGCTGCAAAGTCGCAGCGGGTGCTTGCGTGTGTGCTTTGTCAGCAGCGCAAAGTCAAGTGCAACCGCAAGTTCCCCTGTACCAATTGCGAGAAAGCCGGCGCGCAATGTGTGCCCGCGACGCTGGCCCCACGCCATCGGCGGCGCAGATTCCCTGAACGGGAGCTCTTGGAGCGTCTCCGCGACTACGAGGGTCTGCTCCGGCAGAACAACATCAAGTTCGAGCCTCTGCACGCCTCTATCGACGAAAAGCCGTCTCCCAGCTTAGATGGAAAAAGCTATGACTCTGCAGATGAAGTGCTGTTAGCAGGCCGAGCTGCGACGGCAGACCGACCGAAGAATACGATCGTCAAGTCCGAAACAGTATATGAGCCCAAGTACGCGTTCCTTAAACAGCATAGACCACGATAGCTAATATTCCCAAAGAAATTTCTGGCACGCGATGAATCAAAGGGTACGGTAGAAATGGAGGATGACTGGAGGCTTCACTGACACTACCAAACAGTCTCAAGATTTCAAAGGGCACGGAGGCGATAGCGATAGCAGCGACAATAGCGATTCCTCCCACGACGGTATGCACGCGGCTGTGGTGAAGAAGTCGTGGGATCGCCTATCCGAAGGCAACGATCTCCTTTTGTTTGGTTCACGCAAGACAAGCGTCAGTCTCTCTACCCTCCATCCGACACAGGTCCAGATTTTCAGACTGTGGCAAATCTATCTGGAGAACGCCAACCCCCTACTCAAAGTTACGCATACCCCCACCCTACAATCCCGCATCATCGACGCTGCTAGTGACGTGGCGAACATCAGTCCTACTTCGGAGGCGCTTATGTTTAGTATATATTGTATATCCGTAACAAGTCTCGTCGAAGATGAATGCCAGAACTTATTCGGGTCGTCAAGAAAAGAGCTTCTTGCAAGCTACCGCTTTGGATGTCAGCAAGCTCTCTTGAACTGTGAATTCCTACGGTCTAGCGATCACGACTGCTTGACAGCATTGTATCTTTACCTAGTAAGCCTATAGGGTTGTTGTTTCGAACCATATATCTAACGCCTCTAGATCTCCGTTAGGTCCGACACAGACCCCCGCTCATTATCCTCGATGCTGGGGGCTGCCATGCGTATTGCACAACGCATGGGCATCCACAACGAATCCGCCTATTCCAAGTACACAGCTCTCGAGGCCGAGATGCGCCGAAGACTCTGGTGGTCACTAATCGTCTTTGATAACCGCGTTTGCGAGATGTCGGATTCCAAGTCTACAATGTTGACCCCGGCTTGGGACTGCAGGACACCCCTCAACGTGGATGATTTCGATCTCCGATCAGAAATGAAGAACCCGCCAGCAGTGCACGGAAAACCCACCGAGGCGATCTTTGCCGTCGTGCGGAGTGAGCTGTACGAATTCATCCGCCAAAGCGCCTTCCATCTCGACTTCACCAATCCAGCCTTGAAGGGAATAGCTAAAAACATCAAAAACGGGTCTGTCCCAGAGGAAGGCGAGCTGGACACCCTGGAAAACATGCTCGAGGACCGATACCTGAAAAGCTGCAATCCTGAAAATCCGCTTCACTTCATGACTATTTGGACAACTCGCGAATGTCTCGCGAAAAGCCGGCTCATCGAAAATTATTCAAAACACTCCGAGCCGTCAGTACAGCAGGCGGACGCGCAGCGCAACGCTGCCGTTTCCCATGCGCTGCGCATGCTCGAGTGCGATACGAAGCTCATAACTTCCCCCCTAACCAAAGGCTATCTCTGGCTTATTCACTTGTACTTCCCGGCCCCCGCGTACTTTCACTTGCTGGAACACATGAAGAGACGGCCACTCGGGCAGCACGACGAAAAGGCCTGGGAGGTCATGAGCGAGAACTACGAGGCCCGTTTCATAAACGTAGACGACGACAACCCCATCTTCAAAGTGTTCTCCAAGATCGTGCTCCAAGCCTGGGAGGCACGCCAAGCAGCCTCGAAGCAATTGGAGCAGCCGCCGCTGGAGCAGCCGCGGATCGTGTCGAGCATCAAAAGCCGAGCGCGGCTGATTCTGTCAAACCCACAATACAGCAACGTAGAGCAGTCCCACGATGCGCCGGGCCGGAATGTCGACAACCTCGTAATGCCTGTGCCAATGGATTTTGGCGGCTATGGCTTGATGTACGGGTTGGAGGCGCAGTGCGCCATGGGTTCGGGGTTCAAAGGTTACACGGATATACCCGGCCAGCCGATGATGGACTTTGATATGAACCAGCTGGATTGGACTGCGATGGATTGGAATCCGATGCTTGCTCGCGGCTGGTGAGGCTGCTATCTACTATTAAAATTCTCGACTTCTTTCTCGATATGTCGCAAAGACTTTCACTATACAAAGAAACTCGACTTATTCATCATTGTACTATATTGTACGAATATCACGCTAGGTCACACAAAAAGAAAAACTTGCGGAAATCGCCAACACTCAGTCATTTCATACATTTTTGGTCTAAATATTGACATTCAACATTCAACTATGGGTAAATCAGCGCACATTCGAAGAACTCAATGCTCAAATCATCGCGTAAAAGAACGTCGCAGTTCCAATCCAATGAAACCCCTACCCTCCAATCCACCTACTCGAAATTCCTGAACGCCAAGTAATCACTCGGCGGCCACCCGAGCTGCCCCCTCCGATCCTGCACCACCTTGACCTCCCCCGCCGCCTCGTTAAGCGCCGGGTACTCATCCACCCGCCCCGCCGAGTTCCAATCGATCCTCGACGGCGCGCCGAACTCGAGCGGTTCCACAAGCAGCAGCTTGTCGAGGTTCAGGGTGGTTCGGAAGAGCTCGAAGACCCAGTCCCACTCCATCTCGTCCGCCAGATTGACGTAGCCGAGTGCGAGACGTCGCAGATTCGGCAGGCTACGGAGTGCGGCAACCATGGAGTGGCCGTCGACGCTGTCGGCAGCCGTGAAGGAGACGCGGAGCTCCGTGAGGGAGGCCGCGAGGTGGAGCTGGGTCCAGAGAGGCTCGGCGTCGTCGGTGTTGGAGCAGGCTAGTTCCAACGTCCGCGCGCTGTGGAGGCTTTGCAGGAGGTGTCCGATGTTGGAGGCCTCGTTGTCGTGGTTGGGGGAGTTGTCGTTCTCAAAACGGAGGTTGATGGCCAGCGTTTGCACCGTGTTCAGCATGCGAGCGAGAGGCTCGCTTTGTGTGCAAAATCTGAAGAGGGAGGCGGGCACCGCGTCGCGGTTGGGGTTGGTGTTGCCTTTTAAGGGGCCGGAGAAGGACTCGAGGCGGATGTTGTTGTGGACGAGCACCTTGGCGATGCGGTCCAGAATCAACGGCCGATAGTCCTCCGTGCCCTCGGGAATGTAAAGGCCATCGGACGGCACGTCTGACCACCTGTAGCCTTTCAGGTGACCCTCGACCGCAGGTAGGTATCGGAGGTGCCTGAGGTTGGGAAAGCGAGGCAAGATTCTCGCCAGGTCTTTCTCGAACTCAGACGTCAGGGTCTGTGCCGAGGAAGAATATGGGCGGCTGCTAGTGGTGTAGCTGATTTGGGCAGCATGGCATGCCACGAAGTCCTTCGTTCGCCGGTCTTCGAGATCTAGTTCGGGGTTCTGGAATAGTAAGTTCCTGGACCCCATTCCGCAAAATGTCAGCGTAGTCAGACGCTCGCCGACCGCGGGGATTTGGGAGAACTCATCCAGCTCCGCCATGCTAACCTTGGTAGCGAAAAACGGTGCTTGTCCCAAGACCTTACCAAACGTTCTCCATCCATTCTGGCTCCAGAACCGGGATTGAAGACGAGTGTTCTTAATGGCTTCAACAGATTCAGCATCCAAGATATCGATCCGCTCGTTTGGCACAAAGTTCTCCAAAAAGCGAAAAACCTCTTGGGTCAATTCAGCAGGTAGTTGGTCTGCCATTTTGTCTCAAGGCTGGAAGATGTCTTAGTCGAAGAGCTTAGACGATGGAGGTCTTAATATGGAGGTGGGGTGGTCGATTGTGGAGGTTTAATGACACAGCATCCAGTTACAAAGACCGGTTTTTCTGCTCATCCTGCTCCATGTTCACCGACGAACTCTTCGTGAAAGTGATTCTTCGTGGAAGTGGCTCTCCGTGGAAGTGATTCTGCGTGGAAGTGATTGCTACATTCAATGCCTCGATGTAGGGGACGGATTGGGCCGTGCACGCGGCGTCGTGAAAGTGGATGTAAACAAACCTCTATGTTCGTCACCATACGTACACAGTACATGTACAATGCCTCGCCATAGAAACTTGTGCACATGTTTACCGCTGCACAATGAATATCCCAGTACGCTCAGCATTCCGGATCGGAGAGAAGGTCAGTACTCTGGACAACTAGGAAACTCATGACTCTACATCAAGCCGTGTGAGCAGATTAGAAGAGTGTTCGCTGCCCCCCGGGTACCATTCGTGCGTTGAAGGTCCGCAAACAGTCGCAGGGAAGTGTACGGATATCTATGGCAAGGGATTGCATAATGGCGACCTTGTCATTACTACTCCGAGGTATAGAACAACACGACCCTCTGCATGAAGGTATGCTGGTATAAGAATAGGTATTGACTAGTGTAATATAGTAGACCCTTAACGAACTTGCCAAGCATGAAGAGGTTGCAGAATTAGGTCGAGGGGAAAAAGAGTCGGTCAATCGACGTACCTGGGGCGCGGCGGCGTATTAGATCGATAGTATGTAGGTAGTCTTGACAACCGAGACTGAAGAATTGCTAGCCGCGCGACTATCGCATGAGGAACTGATTTAGCGAAACGTGATGTAGGAAACATTACCGCAAAAGAGAGATGAAGCCAGTGCAATTGAAGTCGCGTATTTGCTTGAATCGTCGAGAGTTCAAGTACAACAAGCAGCCTCGCGATTCTGCACTGTACTACAGGTACATTCTTCGCTGCCTATTTCGGATGCGGGCAGTCCTCTACGAAGAGGTGATTTTCTCACGACTTTTGCTGGAGGATGAATATTTTGATACCCCGCCAATATGGTAAAGTGTTGCGCGTTGAAAGTATTAATGGAGAAGAGCGAATCTAGTGTGATGAAACATAATTCCGCATCGGCGAAGTGAGAATTTCGGTTGAAGCATGGTGATATAATATTCCGAGCGAGCCAATATAAGTATAGAACATAATTTCGCGGTCCAAGGGTATAAGAAATAGCGAATGATGCAAATGGGAGTCAGCAGACTGACGCTCAACAACTGCGAGATAGAGCCGATTCGACGGATGATAGGCCTAGCAAGCCTCAGCCGTAGAGGGAGCATCCATTCGAAGTCCCGTGCGATAAGCGTGACTGCTGATAAACAATGTAGTCGAGTCCTAAACAGAGTGAGCACAGGCAATACAATGCTCCTGGTAAGCTAGCAGGCATCATGAAAGCCCATTGTGCAGCACAATGCCCCTTAACAGTCTGCACTGTTCAAAGGCAGAGTATATAAGCCTTCGAATCCTGTGTCAGCATCGGTATCAGCTCAGCACAAGAAGCCTGGATACCAACACACTATCCAGCTTTCCATACAGCATCCCAACTTCCACACAGCACTCACTCCAAACGGAGTCCACCATCCCACTCCAACTTCAGCAAACAACAATCATGGAGCATTCCTCCCACACACCTTCCGCGCGGTCCTTCCCCAGCGTGCTTGCCACATTCGAACGGATCGCAAACGCCACTGAGATAGGTTACGGCGCCCCAGCTGTCGAATACTGGATCCGACAGATCGGCCGGCACACAGACCTACGTCTCACACCCGGCCAACTTGCGATCGATCCCGAGGAGTACCTGGCAGGACTGACCAACTTGGCCCGCCGGTCCCTCGAAATGGACTACGAGCGCATGGAGTCTGAGATACCACATAACATGTACATGCTGCTTCGCGGAGATTGCGCCCAGATCGCTCTCAAGATTGCCCATCTAACGGGCGACTATCCCTCTGAAGACGGCGCATTACCCGCTTGGACGCGGGGTAACAGCCGTGAGTCGCTCGATCCATTCGTGGATGCCGCGGTGAAAGCAGCTGCGTACGAGGTGTTGCCAAGCGAGGAGCAGCGGGCCGAGTATGAGATCGCTCGCGTGCGGGGGC
Organism: Lophium mytilinum; assembly: GCA_010093605.1. Lineage (NCBI taxonomy): Eukaryota > Fungi > Ascomycota > Dothideomycetes > Mytilinidiales > Mytilinidiaceae > Lophium > Lophium mytilinum. The sequence goes on along the minus strand of MU004182.1, from coordinate 2,760,159 downwards.
CAGCGCTGCGATGGGCGGATCTCCCGTGGGAACTCCACCCGGACGACCCTGCAATGCCCGCCCTCCCAAGCATGGTGGCGGCGCTGCAGGGGCTAGCAGATCCGCAGCAGACGGCAGAGCAAGTGTTTGCCCTCAAGCAGTGGCTCTATCATGTCGCTCGTTCATTTAGCCGCGGGGTTGGGAATAACTGGCGGGAGCGGCCGGACCTCGACGCTGAAGCCTACGTCGAGCAGATCGTCTTTGAAGTCCAACTCGAACTTCAAAAAGCCGTCCGCTACGGCAACGTCCTGCCTGGGGTGCGCGACAGGATCGACGTTCGAGAGGTAGTGCTTGCTATTGGCCAGTTGCAAAGCGAGTACCGTGATCACGACGGCCACGGAATAAGCGAGGCCGATCGCATTGCGAACGTAGCGTCGTGGGCTCTGATTGAGTCTGCCGTGATGACTCTGCCGAGCTTAGAAGACCAGTTGCGGTTTTATGAGGAACTGCCCGAGGTTCTACTCAATCCGTACGACGACAATAATGACCAAGAGTGGGAAGCGATTGAGACTGCGGAAAGGGCGGACGAGATGGGTAAGGAATACCTCGAAAAATACACCGTCCCAATCGAAGGTGCGTTGCCTCAGGATGTTGACGAATGCCCCATATGCACACTCGCACTTGAAGCGGGTGTAGAGGGCGACGACGAGCCGGTCAAAACGCGGTGCTTGCATTTCTTCCATGTGGCCTGTCTGACGCACTGGATTGTCAGCCGCATGGACAACAGCGAAAAATGCCCGATGTGCCGCAGGCCAATGCAGGAGTAGACGCTATGTGTCTTTCTGCATCCTCTGACTTGGAGATTTCCTAGCAATGAGGGAACGATAGTTAGTGCAGCATCGGCCATTCTCTGATGAATCCTCAGTCGTGATATGAGGTAGATGGTGCAGAAAGTCTGCCGCTGCCTTGAAGGATTGCTTCTCTTTGGATCACACAAATAAAATAGACGTTGAAATAGAAAACATTTGCTCTTTCAGTATTTGCGACCAGGAAAAACTTGAATCAATATAGTGATATGACAGCTGTGAAAGGACAAAGACAAGAAGGAGAAAGCCTGCGCGTTTGTAGCTTAGTTTGCGTTTAGGGCTAAGGTTAGGGGTAGGGTCAGCTACTAAAACATCGAAGATAACTGTTTTGAAGAGAAAATAGACAGTCAAACCTTGCATGTCAACGAGATCCATAAAATGCAAACCTTGGAGACAGTCACGTGACTAGGCATCATCGCCTCCACTTCCGCTCGCGTCACCTGCCTTGGACCTCACATCCTCTACAAACCCCAACAACTCCAAACGGCCATGGCGCGCGGCGGCGAGCGTTCAGAAGAAGCAGCAGCATGGTTCGAAGCCGTGTACTCGGCGGTAGGAGAGATACCTCGTGGAAGAGTCACGTCGTACGGTCATATCGCGCGACTGCTAGGCAAGCGTACGTGTTGAGAGTCATCCTGTCTGGCGTCTCAGCCTCACCCCACGCGTATCTGCTCGCCTACTAGCTAGAGCTAACGGTTGGCGTATGACTGTAGCGGAATGCCCACGGTGCGTCGAATGCCATTCCGTTAGTCGAGTTAGATGTGGCTGACGAGCTGCGAACGTGGAGGCAAGTCGGCGTCTGTCTCAAGCACCTCCCCTCGCCCAGTACGGACAGCAGCAGGCGCAGTGCGCGATGGCATAATGGGAACGTGCCGTGGCAGCGCGTGATCAACGCAAAGGGGGCGATTAGTCCGAGGTATGAATGAACTCGTAGAATGCCCCAAAACAAGCACGTCGTGTTGCAACAAAGCCGGGATGCTCGCTAATAGCTCAACAAAGAGGACCAGGCAGTGCGGCGCGGCAGGCGGCGACTCTGAGACGCGAGGGCGTGCACGTGGAGGAGGACAGCATGGGCGTCTTCTCGGTGGACCTGGGGCGGTTTGGCTGGTTTCCAGACGAGCTGCCGAGCGAAGAAGCAGCATCGAGTGAAGATGAAGACAGCGAGGGCGTGGAGGACGAGGCAGAGTGATGGTGGAGGGACAGACGGCTGTGATAGGCTCTATGTTTAGATAGCATTTCGCGGGGTGGTTTGCGATAGCTGGAGCTCCCCTGCAGGCGCTTGCAGCTGAAGATTACGGCGAGCATCGGTCGACTCCGGGTGCCAATGTTGTTGCTGCTGGAGGCATCGTCGATGAGTTATAATAGAAAAGAAAGCCGGCCTATATGCTACGAGGAGTGCTGTATGGGATGCGTTGCGTCTTGTGTTTGAGGCTTGGATGCTGCTTGATGCACCCCAGACAGCGCTCGGACTAGTCTCCCGAGGTTGTTCGGCCAAGCAGGTTCACGATGATGGCATCAGCAGGAACCCGCGCCGCCAACAGGCACGACGCCGTGTGAGACGTGGGCTTGATGCTTGTCGCTTGATGCTGTCATCGACGTGTGTCCGGGTGACAGCATCCAAACCATGGCAGCGTACCTAGTCCCCGCCAGCCCGCTGAGGAGAGGCTTCGGAGCGTCTCGGGAGTCCCGTGCCATGGTTTCCAGCTCTTATCGCCCGGAGCTTCATAAGTCAACAAAGACGCGCCTTTGTCCGCTGCCCCGTCTTGCTACTACACTACATACATACTCTATCCACTGACTCTCGCATTCAAAGCAGCAAACACCGTCTCGATCCGGCCTCCATACAAGCACAGCCACCACTTGCAGCTGCTCCTTCTTGACTCACCTCAGCACCCTTCAGAGTCATCCGGGCACAGCAACTGCTTCCGGCCGCCTATTAGTACCACTCGACCTATCGACATCCTCTCACCACACCTCCTCTTCCTCACCACTACTCCGCCTAGTAACTCGACCGTACGCGTCCTCAGACAACCACTACCACCGTCCTCAGTACACTCCTTCCACCTACCGCCACCCACCTGAGCACCGCCATGTCCGCCTACCAGAACACCTTCTCCACCGCCGACCTCCGCAGCGGCGCTATCGAATACAACCGCAGCAAGGGCCAGCGGGTGAAGTGGGCTCACGGCCAGGCTCTTGGTCCCGGCCGACGGGCTGAAGACAACCACGCTCGGCCAGCTCGCATGCCAGTCTACGCGAAGCCAAAGTAAGTATTCGAGGATACACAGCATGTAGCATGAGGTCTAACTAGTATATCAGGGACATGGGCCCCGGAGATCCACGCCAGAAGGCCCGCGTAGCCGTCAAGAACGATATCAGCTATGCCAGCGGCGACTCCTCTGCCGACGAGGGGTCTGTCGACGAGGCATCTGCAGCCCCCGTTCCCGATGCCGACATCACATACTCGTACGACGCCCCTCGCGGCCCCAGCCAGGGCAGCCAGATCTTGGGCCTGGCCCTCGCAAAGGCCATCGAGCGGTTCGAAGTGCGGGAGACGGACAAGCTGATCAAGGAGGAGTACGATGTCCTGGACGTCGCCGAGGCTGCCACTCCCGCACCCAAGGTCAACAAGGACGGTGTTGAGGAAGAGGACTACGAGTTCATCTAACGGTGACAGTCTCGTGGTTTGGCTTTCATACTTCACTTCTTTACTCTAGTATCCTCTGGTCTGTCATTCTGATACGGCGTTTGTGTCTCGGGCGATGATATATACCTGCAGCGACATCGGCGGTTGCTTGTTCAATTTCTTTCCTTGATCACACTCTTGGGCATGGCATGGGAACACGGCAGCATCATGAGGACAGCGTCTGGCGCTTTCTGAGGACTTGAGCGGCTTTTTGATGGGTATTGCGGGTATTTTGCTTGGGTTATGCGGCGTTGCAGTTTGAGCATCTCGATGACGACGAGGAGCCTCGTAGGGGCTCATGTAGGTTGTCAGATAATCCAGCGTAAAGAGACAGGCCAGTCTGGTGCCTCGTGAACGTGAACTCGAGCGACTCCGCAAACTGCGCCCGGGTGACCCAGAACTCACACCACGCAGCCAGACGTCGTGGGGCTCGCTGAGGGGACTCTCTGGCCTCCACTGCGTCAGTTCCCGTCGTCCGTTTTGGAATCGGACTTGAATGAAGCTCAGAAATGCAATCCGCGCCTCATGGGACGGGTCAGGCCCACGCTTACCCAAACGTCGCAGCTTAGGTCTAAATGCCGTCAGATACGCGTGGGAGGGTCTCTGGTATGCGGCGAGTTGATTGCCCTGCGATCGGACGGGAATTGAGCTCAAATTCACCGGCTAGAGGGAGAAGGCGCAAATTTAGGTTCCCTTTCGCATCCTGGGAGGTTTTCAGCGCGTATAATACCCTCGTACACGCATAGAATAAACTGTGGCCTCCGCTGCTTCGAATGCTGCTGTCCGTTTGGCAATCGGACGTGTATTGGGATCAAAATCTTGGATTTACACCAAAAGGGGGTCCGTTTTCAGGTCCAAAAACTGAGTATATGCCAAATCCGACCACTTCTAATCAATCCCAAATTCAAACCAGGGGCTGTTTAGCGTCCGAAAAGACGTCTCCCGGCGTCCGTCTGGTACTTAGAGTGATCAGAGCCGAAATGCGACTGCTGCGTTGCCAGGGGGCTGACTCGCCCCTTTTTGCGTGAACTGCGATTGTGCGTGCAACATTGGCCCGATTCCAGAACACGCGACACCAATCGAATCAACGACGGTCAGAGAACACCCTCAGCGAGTCTCATAGCGATTTTACCTAAGGTGCGGCTTTGAGGTGAGTGTAGGCCGAGTCTTGCCCCCGTCCAGCAAGAACCGCGATTGCGAGCCCAACACTGCCCCGATTACAAAACGGACAGCGGCAATCGACACGGCGGAGGCTGGAGGTCAACGTTAGCGCTTTTGACGGCAATCGGACCTTGATTGCGATTTCTACCTCGAGCTTGCCCCTTTTCGCGCAAACTGGAATTGTGAGTGCAATACTGATCCGATTCCAAAACGGACGACGGCAATCGAGGCAGCGGAGGCCAGAGAACATTCTCAGCGGGTTGCGCGGCAATTGGACCCCAGCTGCGACGTTGGCGTGTATTTCATGAGAACTACAATTGCGAGCGTAAAACTCGGCCGATCCTAGTATAGACGACGGCATTCGAGGGAGCGGAAGCTAGAGAGTTGTAAAGAATATGGTATTGTATTGAGGTAAATAAGTGAGCCTATACGTGCTGAAAGAGGGAAATAACGTAAAGTATGGATAGTTTACCCCCCTTCGTACTAGAGATCGGAGAACAGGAACTCCTAAGTATGAAGCCGTATAGCTTTACTGTTGTTAGTGATATAGATGCGAAGACTGATGTTGAGCTGATGGATGATATAGATTGACCTGGGGGCTTCTTGCTTGGGTTAAGCGGCGCATGCACACGGCTTACCGTGCGTTGCTCCATCTTACCGTACGCGCGTATCGGGCCTGCGATACAATCCGTCGGGAGGGGCGATGCTTGGGTAATGCGGCTGTTTCTGTACAGTAGTCCGAGTAATCCGGGCATTATCCGCCGGGGCGACAAGGCGCGATAACATGAGAGGCTCACGGGAATTCATGCGGCTGCAAACTCCTGAAACGGTGCTGAGATTGAGCTGCGATTGGGTGATGGTGTGGTGATGTCTGCAGGGCGGGTGGGTTGCATTCTGCGAGACTCGCAACAATGGCACTTGTGCGCTGCTTCGCCGGACGGGTGAGGTGTGATGCTTCTAGAAGGTGATGTCTTCCCGCGAATATTCCGGCCTACTACTGCAGAGCAAGCATCACTGGCTTGACGCGAGAGGCTTGCTGCCCGCTTTCACCTGGCGCCGATGGATTATTGGACTGGAAGTGCCCTGGAGTGGTTGCGTCACCGCCAAGCCCCTTCTCCTGGTATTCCATTTCAAACAACGACACAGCCCCGTTGTTACGCTACGACTGCAGCAGCATCGCACCCGCTGCCCATCAAGAACAGAAAAATAGTCCCCCGCCGACTTTCCCGATCATCCCACTTCTCGCTGCATATAATCGCCCTTCTATCCATGCGTTCGAGTCTATCTGCTCGTTCGTAACCTTATCAATCCTTCACCCTCCTCCCCAAACTCTCCGCCCCACGAGGCCTCCCCACGATGGCGCGCTCACAATCCGACATGGCCCGTCCACGATGGATGCTCCATGTCCAGGCCCAATTCTGGCGAGTCCTCATGGGCATCGGCATGATGCTGCACCGGATGGCATCGCCTCGTCCTCCACGGCCCAATTTCAAGCGCCGGGTAAACACCACCGTTTCCCCCACGAAGGGCCACTTCGACCTCGAGTTCTACGTACCGAAATCATACCACATGCACAAAAAGCTGAAAGGGAAGACTTTTCCAGTCGTGGTGAACTTCCACGGAGGCGGGTTTACGCTCGGAACCGCCCACGACGACGCTCGGTGGGCAAAGACCGTCGTCGATGAGGTTGGCGCCGTCGTTGTGAGCGTCAACTATCGACTTGCGCCAGAGCACCCCTTCCCGACGGCGGTGGAAGATGGCGTCGATGCTATTCTCTACCTCGTCAAGCACGCCAACAGCTTGATGCTCGACCCGGACCGCTTCGCCGTCTCTGGCTTCTCCTCCGGCGCAAACATGTCTTTTACCGTCCCGCTCCGGCTGCAGTCCGAAGTCCTCGAGCAGCTTACCGGCCACGCCCCGCCGACTGACGTAGGCTCCTCCTCCTCCGCCTTCCTCTCGCCGTCCACAGCCTACAACGTGAACGGCTCCACGAACCAGCTCTCGGTCCCTCTGTCCGAGATAACCACCAACACCTCCTCCACGCTCGCCCTCCCCGGCACCGTCTCCATGAACCCCTCCTCCGCCTCCCTGCTCTCCACCCAAAAGGACGGCGCAACCGTAGACATCCGTCCCATTGCTCGCGAGCTCAACCTTCGCGGCATTGTCGCTTTCTACCCCTCTACAGACTATACCCAAACACGCGCCCAGCGCCGCATGACCTGCGTCCGCGCAGACCAGGACCTCCCCGCCGTGTTCACTGAACTCTTCGACGAGTCCTATCTCCAACCGCCGACTCTTGACAAATCGTCCCCGTACCTCTCTCCGGGAGTAGCTCCATCACACATGCTCGCGGCGCTGCCCGACAACATCGCGTTGTTCACCTGCGAGTGGGACATGCTACTTGCTGAGGGCGAACGGTTACGGAAGAGGCTGGTCGACGAAATGGGGAAGAACGTCATGTACCGCATGGTGCCGGGCGTGCCGCATGGATGGGACAAAGCGCCGAATCCGCTGCGAGAGTCGCCTGGCGCGCGGGAAGAGTACATGAAGGCGTGTGCTGAGTTGAACAAGATGTTTGCTTGAGCGATTTACTCGAACTCGTTGATTATGCGGAGTTGGCATTTGATTTTCATTTTCGGCGCTATGGGGCCTTTCAGCGCTTTCGTATTGAAATGCTGCCACGTGGTGATTAGCATGCCCTACTGATTTATGGAGAGATCATTTTCTGGACTCCTGTGCTGGACTGGGACGGACCATAGAGGCGCATATTATTGTAAAATTACCTTGTAAGGGGCTGGGTAGCATGGCGTCATGATACGAAATAACAAGACAAATCAAATCAACGGACGCTTCTTATCAAGGCGGGGACAGCCGTGAACGATAAAGACTTATATCAAAGTTTGCGAAGCATTATTGAGGTCTGTAGAACCTGAATGCCCCACCTGACCAATCACACACGCCCCAAAAATATTTCGACGTCCGAGCTCCAAACCTCCTGTGCTCTCCATCCATCCCAACTCTCCCCATCAACCCTTCACGCTCCACCACCTCCATCACCTCTCCGCGGATCTCTACACTCGAAACCCCACAATGCCTTCATAATCTCTTCCCAATCGCCCATGCCACCGCCCTCCCTCTTCCGCCCGCGGCCTCGCCCTTCCTGGAGCACCACCCTCACCACCACGTTCACCGCACCCCCCCGAAAACGAATCCGTCTCCACGGCCCGGACCCCTCCTCCTCCCTCGCACCAGCATGGCGCAGGCCCTACTACACCGCGGGCACCTCGGCGCGGGAGGATGCGGGCGAGGCCTGGGAAGGTGCACATCCACCCTCGCCAGCGGCACCAACTTGGGACACACAATCCGAGACGCCCGGTTTTGGGGGAAGGAGGTTTGTGGAGCTGCCGGTGCTGCCGGTGGATGGTAGCCACACGCCCACCGGCCCCTCACCCACCCACGCGCCTCCCACCCACCCAGAGCTTCTTAGGCCGAGAGGAGTGCGCGCGGGGAGGGCGACGAGGAGGGAGCTGCTGAGGTGGGAGGGAGATGGGGTCATGCTGGGGGTGCAGGAACCTTCACATCTGCCCGATGGTGGTGGCAGACAGAGGGCGCAGAATAGGACGGTGGGCGGAGAGGATGAGCGGGCTAGGGAGCGGCCGCTGGTGAGGATGTCGAAGGCACGCGCGAAATCGGAGGGGTTGAGGGTACAGAAACACATCGTTAGTCTAGGGGGCTCAGATCGAGCCCACACTCTTTATCAGAGAGAAAAACAGGCCCAACAGCGTTGGCTGGAAGAGAGAGAGACTAGGGGGCCATTGGAGCAGACAGATACTCTGGTGAGGAAGCCGGAGGGAGGGGAGGATTCGGGGTTAAGGATACAGAAACACGTTAGACCAAGGGGCTCACACGTTAGTCCAAGGGGCTCAGATCGTGCCTTCAAGACGTACCGGCAAAAACTGGCGCAGCAGCGTTTCCTGGAAGAGAGAAAGACCGGGGAGCCATTGAAGCGGACTAGGAGGGTTATGACGACGCCGATTTCGAAGCGGCTAGGAGGGAATAGAGGGAGCGCGATGCTCAAGAGGGGGATCGTTCGGAAAGGACTCCGCGAGCGGATGCATGCTAGAAAGACTCTCGCGGGTGTGCTTGAAGGGGGCGCACGGGAAACCGGCGAGCAAGAGCGCCATGTTGAGACTGCCGAACGAGACCGCTGGAAACCGTTGGTTTATTCTGGGTCAGGTACGGCTGAGGATGCTGAGAGGGACCGTTGGAAACCACACGCTCTTTCCGGATCTTCTAACAACGGTATCCAAACCCCTGGGACATCGACCTCTGAATTAGCAAAACGAAAGGCCGAGCTACGTCAAACTAAAAAACATAGTTTCGAGATATCGGAGATTCTGCCCGAAAGTTTGTGGTCTCTTAGGCGTGCTATTATAGCGTTCAATGTACTCAATAGGACCAGATTGAGATTGTACAGGCGAACTCGCCGGGTGCTGCATGTTCTAGACGACCGTCTGGACAAATCCGACATGCTAGAGCTATGCTCCAAGGCAGAATCCACCAGCCAAGAGATCTGGATGATGTGCCAGGACTTCGTCACCGCGCAGATAATGTCTCGATTGTCGCCTACCGAAGCCGCTATATGGAGCGGTGAAAAGCTGGCAAAGGACCTCGGTTCTAAGATCGGAGACGCGCGAGAGTATATTGAGCGGTTGTTGACACCTGAGAGTGAGAAGAAGATCATTATGGCGGAACAAGAGCCTCGCAAAACTCAACGTTCCATGTACGCCGGCAAGGAAAGTCTACAGAAGATGCATAGCCCAGTCTCTTCGCCAAGTCACTCAATGGCTCTTCCCCATCCCTCGCAGAGTCTATCACCGACCGACGCCGCGTTGACGCAAGCCGTACGTGAGGTCAAGCGCACGGGTTTCATATTAAGGCAATCTCTTAAACACGTGCGCGGGTCGTTGCAGGCCGTAGCTAATTCGCCCGGTAAATCGGAACTACTACGACTTTGTTTTGAGGCACGTATCAGTCTTACCGAGACCATCGGCCTTTGTTCATCCTTTTTAGAAGCGCGCTTTATCAGAAGTCACAAAGCAGCAGGCTTGATAGTGTCGCCTGCGCAAGCCGTGATAGCTGAGGCCAGCGCATCATTAGTTTGGGCCGATGAGCGCCTCTCGCGGTGGAAAGCCTTGGCTGAATACTTAGAGCTTTCCGTTGGTGCAAGGGCAGTTCGCAGTACAGAATTCAAACTTCGTGCCAGTGAAACTTTTCTTGCCAGGGTTGAACGACAGCTAGGGCGCATGCACGTCAGCGCACAGCGAAGCGAATCATTCCAGAGGCTTCTAAAGATCGCACCTTCACTCAAGCAGGGGCAGACGATGCATAGAGCAGACCAAGTGGCGTCCCCCGTGAAGAGAGCGGTATCTCGAACTGCGTCAGAGGAATCTCCGGCTGGCAAAAGGTCAATTTCACGTCCGAGCAATGGCATTGGGACCCACAAGCCACTCCCGCAACCTCGAGGATTCAGCGGTAGAGGGAAGGCGGTGACGGCTAACGATCAACCGCTCGACTCCCTTGTTGATGGGTGGTCAACCGCACGTTCAAGAGATGAGATTGAGCACCACAAGCCTGTCCCACAGCCTTCGATGATCGGGAACCGCCCGCAGAGTAGCGACACAGATTCAGAAGTCTTGAGGGCTAGCAAGGAACCGCTAGTCCGGAGACTGGCCATCAAAGACCCTTTGGCAGCACAGGATACGGTTGCTTTGGTCGAAGAGCTAGTGAGAAGGCTGACAAAGGTAGAAATTGCCCGGTATTTGAAGGAGGAATTGCATATGCAGATTCCCCAGTTGGTCCAGGCCCAGACAGACTCAGTTCTTTCTCAGGCGAAATTCGAGAACGGGAGACTCGTAAACGGGAGCTCTACCATAGCCAGCCCTGAATCTGATGCTCCGGCCCAGTCGCCGCCGTCAAACGAACCCCCCGACGTTTCCCTCCTCGAAGAGCTTTTTCCCGAAACTCTAAAGCAGACACAACCAACTCTACCCGACTCCCGCCAAGTACCAAAAGTCAGCTCTACGTCATCTAAGCGTGGACAACCTACTCTACCGGACTCCCGTCAAGGACCAAAACCCGGCTCCAAGTCATCCAAGCGCGAACCCGAACGCAGCCTCGTTCGCAATGTCGCAGCATCTATTGCGTCTGACACAACTCCGGCGCAAGCGTCATCTCAAGCTCATGCAGCGAAACTCCAAACTTCGGCTGCTGACGGCAACATCCTCCCCGGTGACTACTCCACTACAGTCCTCTTGCTCAGCAACGCCTCGACCACCCTCACAGAAGCCGACTTCCACCGCCTTGTCCCACACGGGGCTCACATCCCGCAGTGGAGCAATCAGAAAACCGGCGGCATCGCTCGCATTGTTCCCGGCCGTGACCCCGCAAGCCTAGAGCGGCAAAGTCACTACTACCTCTTCTTCTCCTCCCCCGGTGCCGCCCTCGCATACCAGAGAAACGCAGCCCGCATCCACAAGCTCGCGTCCATGCACACCCAAAACTCCGTCTTCGACGCCATCCCCCCGCCCCCCGGCTTCCACGAAGAAGGCGAGGATATTGATGAAGTCGTCAAGAGCTACGCGCTTGCAGTTCCGGGCCTCAACCTCCACCTGAATGTCTCAGCCACCCCCTTCAAGTCCTTGCTCGCCAGCCTCGTCCGCGAAGGCGGCTACCGAGGCGTCGTGGACAAGAACGGTCACGTCGGCCGCCGCGTGCTGGTGCAACTCGTCGGCCGCGACGTCGGGCGGCGCGGACTGTACAACGCCATCAGGCATGACGGCTTCCGCCGCGGGATCCTCTGGCCCGTCTCCGATGGGCTAAGGGGCGTGCTCAGCCTCAGCGATATCATCGGTTTCGAGACACTCGCCCAGCGAAAAGCGAGCGCGGGGTCTTACGGCCGCAGCGTTAGCCAGTCGGAAGCTATGCTTGGCGATGCCCAGGTCCAGAGCGAGAGCGAGATGGCGATGCAGGCGACGTTTGGCGTTGATTTGAGCGTCTTGCAGTCTAACGACTCGTTTGGCGGTGATCTTAGCGTTTGGAACTCTAACACCTCGCTTGGCGCGGGTGGTGAGAGGGGCACCGGACCGGAGATGCAGGAAGAACATTTGCGGGAGGGTTTGTATGCCCTCAAGAAGAAGGTGTGGGGGCGGTATGTGGTGGAGTTTGAGGACGAGGGGGCGGCGAAGAGGTTTGCGAGGGTTTGGAGGGGCGTAAATATTACAGGGGATTGGGTGAAGAAGGGCAGTGAGACCAGCGAGGGGAAAGAAGGGGTAGAAGAGCAAGAGAGTAGTAGGGAGGAGGGGCGGGTTGTGCATACAGAGGTTCTGTGGTAGGGTGTGTATTTATATATGTGGGTGTGGTAGGGATTGCTGGGTTGCGAACCGCCGTCCTTGTGTATATGGTGCATTTGTAGTATATCAATGTGAACTCCTGATTGGCTTGAGAGTGCTAGAACTGCTGCTCTTCAATTGGTGCAATATCTCCGTGGTAGTGGTAGTGCAAGAGGATGCATCTCCTCTTCTGTCAGAATTACCAACGTCATTCAACATGCGGTGTCACGAGAAGGTAACATTTGCGGATGAGAATGTGGAGAGTAACGACCGAGAGGGTTCTTTCCAATGCTTTGACTAGTCAACATTTCATCTTATCATTTGCACATTAGTACAGAATGGATTCCAAGCCTAATCCCCCCTCCATCCCCAGACGTCCTAAATCAGCCCCTCAGCTCTCCTTCGAAGCTTAGCGACAACCACATTCCCAAACCTCCCTCGACCTCTTCTCTCCACTATCAAAACAACTCCAAATCCTTGCGAAATACATCCCGACATCCGCACCCTAGAGCCTCTCGCCAATGACGCTGGACTGCCCACCCCGGATAAACCCAGATCTCCCCGGCGATACCACCAACCCCGCAAACCGACTCCACACGATGACGACGGCGCACCGTACCAGCGGTACAACAGTCCCCGCTCAACCTCAACATCCCCCCTTCCTACTAGCCTCCCGATCTGCTGGCTCGATGTGTCGCGAGGATGGAGTCAGTGAGCGCGGAAGGTAGATATAAGAGGGGTCGCCGTGCCTCCATATTACGCGTGTGATCCCCCCGCAGCGAAGTTTTACCCATTGCTTCAGCGAGGGTGTTTTGGAGCTATGTTTACCAAGATTCATCCCCCCTCCCGTCTCGTTCCTCTCGTCTCTTTGTTATTGATTTGCGATTTCGCTGCGTCGTATATCACGGCTGACGGTACTGTTGTTATTCCCGGCGCGTCGTCGTACAACGGGCTCAATCTCGTGCCGCAGATGGGGTGGGATAATTGGAATGCGTTTGGGTGCGATGTTAATGAGACGTTGTTGCTGCAGACGGCGGAGAGGATGGTGCAGTATGGGTTGAGAGATTTGGGGTATCAGTATATCGTGCTGGATGATTGTTGGTCCGTTGGGCGGAATGAGAGTGGGTATCTGGTTGAGAATCGTGAGTTGTGCTCAGCATTCGAGTTTTGATGGGGGAATTGATGCTGACTTAGAACAGCGAAGACGTTTCCGCACGTGAGTGCTGATATTTTAGGCTGAAGAGAGGGCAGTAGACGTTAATGGTTTTAGGGAATGAAATATGTCGCCGATACAATCCATTCGCTCGGGCTTAAGTTCGGGATGTACTCCTCCGCTGGAGTGTTTACATGCGGCCGTTATCCTGGCTCACTGGGGAATGAGCAGAAAGACGCAGACTACTTCGCTGCCGTTGGGGCGGATTACTTGAAGTACGATAATTGCTTCAACCAGGGTCAGTCTGGGACGGCACAGATCTCTTTTAGTAGGTATAACGTCATGTCCCAGGCCCTGAACAAGACGGGTAGACCGATTGTGTATTCATTGGTACGTTAGAAAGCGTTTGACGAAGGAGAGAAGATGGGGCAACGAAATTGGGGCTAACGTTTCAAAGTGCAACTGGGGCGACGATAACCCTTACGACTGGGCATACACAATTTCGAACTCTGGTCGAATGTCTGGCGATGTGTATGATTCGTTCAATCGACCGGATAGTCGGTGCCCGTGTACTGAGGCCATTGGGTGTGCGTGGCCGGGGTTTCATTGCTCGGTGATGAATATCTTGAATAAGGTGAGTGATCTCAGACACATATTGGGTCGCAACTGATGCTGACACGGGTTTCTAGATGGCGTCAATTCAGTCCCGGACGATGTCTGGGTACTTCAACGATATGGATATGCTGGAAGTGGGAAACGGAGGTCAGACCGGTAAGGATCACTTTCTTGTCCGGCTCAATTCAAAGCCAAGCTGATAAGGTTGCAGACAACGAATACGTAGTCCACTTCTCCATGTGGGCAATGAATGCTTCTCCGCTACTGATAGGCACCAACGTACTCACCCTCTCTCCTGCCAATCTGGCAATCTACTCAAACCCTGCCGTAATCGCACTGAACCAAGACCCCTCCGCGAGCGCTGCAGTCCGCAAATGGCGGTATTTCGTCGACCCAGACGAGACAGGCGAAGGTGAAATTGCGCTCTGGACCCGCAGTCTCAACAACACCGACCAAGTTATCGCGCTGCTGAACGCCGCAAACACAAGCATGATGATGAACGCCACCATGAACGACATCTTCCTGGATCCTAGGACAGCGGGCGCGTATCAGGCTCCACCGCAGCTGAGCAAGACGTGGGATGTGTAAGTTTCCAAACTCTCGAATAAACTAACATTCGGATTACCTATCTAGTATGAAGCTAATAATGCCGCAGCTACGACCTTTGGGCAAATCGAATGAGCGTAGCAGAAGCCGGATCTATCATCAACGGTACCGCGATGAATGTAACTGTAAATACGAATAGTACGCTCACGCGGTATAATGCGACGGCGACGAGCTATGCACAAGGCTTGTTGAATAACGACACGGCTCTGCTTGGCTCAAAGGTTGGGAGTATTGGGCCTGGAGGAACGTGGTCGGCTATGATTCCGAGACATTCCGTAGGTTTGTATAGGCTGAGGCAGAGAGAGAGTAAGATGGTGAGAAGGAAGGATGAGTTGTAGGTGGTTAGTGGTAAGAGAAGTATCTCTTTTTCCTTGTTCCATAACATCACAAGCACGTAAGCAATATCAATGTGGTATCGAGTTCATGGAAGAAAAGAGCTAGGAATTCATCAACGTGCATTGATGTTACATAGGCCCCATCCCCTATGAGTTGCCCTAGGATTCCGGAACCGCCGTTCGGTTTCCTGCCGTAGATGAATCCAATTGCCGACTACGAAAAAAGGTAAGGAAATTAATACCGAACCAGATCGACCATCTATGTCTCCTTTGATCTAGGTCGCATATCGAAAATGGGCAAGACCCAAGCAATGATGGTCCAAGCAAGCCAGACGCTGACGACTCCATGGCCACAGGGCTCATCAACTAAGCTAGCTGAGCCAAGAAGCCCTCTCCCTCCAAGATGTCAATCAGGTCCGGATCCGCCTGCTTGCCCTTGTAGAGCTTCAGGAACTTCGCCTTTACCAGATCCTTCTCCTTCTCCGTCGGCTGCAGCGACTTGACCAAGATATCCCGCACAGTCGTATAAAAGTCCTCCTCCCAAAGATCCGCCAACTTGTCCTCGTCCTCCGGGTGATCGCGAAGATACGAATCCCGGCTAAACGTGAAGCTCGCGAACGGATGGTTCACCTGAAACTCGATGATATGGCCAATACCCGGGAGATACGCGTAGATGAAGCAGCACAGATCCCTCGACATGCTCGTCCTCAACACCAGCCCGTCCACGAGCTCGACTTGCCCGCCGTTCCTGTCCGGTTTGATGTAGTACTTCCCTTCCAGCTTCGTGATGGCCGCCACGAGACGCTGGATATTGGATATCATCCACGGTACGCCAGTCGGAATACGGAAGGCGACGCAGTCGCTCACCGCTTTGAACTCGGAGAACGACGGGTTGCCGTGGTTGTCGAGCCCTCCGTACGACGCCTTCACTTGGAAGCGAGCGAGGACTTTGGGCTCGCGGCGGGGTTCTAGGACGAGGTCGGGCTCGGCGGAGTGGATCAGGTCCTTCACCTGGAGAGTGAGAGCGTGGGCGTCGTTCAAGACGTCTTGTTCGACAAGGGCGTGGAGGTCTTTCCAGATAGGGGCGGACGGATCCAGGTGAGGCGCGGAGGAGGTGTCGAGAGCTGTGCGGAGCTTGATCTTGTAGAGTATGGGTTTGTAGGATTTACGGGCGACCCTTGGCGGTGAGGGCGCCTTGGGAGAGGGCTTAGGCTTGCTGCTGCCGGCGAAGATGGTGTTGTTGGTGGACATGGTTGATAGAGGGTTTGAGTGTAGGTTTGGCAGGTTGGTTGAGTGGGAGTCGGTGTGGGGGTTGAGGAAGATGTATGTGATTTGGAGCGAGCCTGCTTTGGAGACTAGGGATTTTATACTTCAGTTGGAGACTTGAATTGTGGAATAAAGGTGAATATGATGGCCTGGGCGCACACGCCCACTGCCTGGCGGCGCCTTCAAACCTGTTACGCTCTTCTTCTGGTTTCCATCAGGCACGGACAGGACATCTCTAGGTAAGTACAGATCTTCATTCACTAAGAACAGTAGGGCTATTAATCACGTTACCATAGCGGCTGTTTCGCATCGCCAAGGGGTACTCCAGGTTTGTAGTAAGACCAAAGGCGAACGTCTATATGCTTCAAGAGACTTTTTGACCTAGCACGCTAAGCGTAGAATACAGCAGCTGGTTCGCATTGTATCGATAGACTTCTACGAGCGCTTGTCCTGAGAACATGTAGTTCTCATTCCATGGACACTAGGTTTTCTAGTAACGGTTTCAATGCGGTGGTATCCAAGATAACCCTTTGACATAAAGTTCGCCTGCTTCCGGTGCTAGAATTTTTTCAACGAGAGAACTCATTCTTGTCCGGGTGGATACGCCGCTCAGCAAACGTGGAGATGACTCCAAACCAAAGCCATGATTGGAGGAACGAGGCGAACTCAAGTGGTGGGATCGAAATGTCTAGAATATCTTCATCCTCTTTGAAGAAACCATATTGTCGAGGAATGTCAGCGAAGTTTCCCTCGTAGCTAATCTTCGCAACGAGAGGTATCTCTATTGGTTCAACGGCGGGAGAGAGCGGGCTCGGAAGATGATCCATATTCTAGGGGACGAAATCTTGATCTTGTATATAGGGATCGAGTATGTCATCAGGGGATCTTCCCTATCGACATGAGTGGGAGGTAGTAGGGGATGTGGCGTGTAGTAGCAGGGTCATATCCCACTACATCAGGCTGAGTGGTGCCCAGGTTGGCGCCTAGCGAGGGCCTTCCCAAGGGTCAGCAAAACTCGAATCTAGCGCAATCAAGCATGCTAGCTACATAACGGAACAGTTGGAGAGGAAGTTTGGCTGACGGGTTAGCGACTTGGAGATAGTCTGAAGTTGTTGTGTAAAGAGCAGTGGATGTTGGTAAGGGCCCTGAAACGAGACTATCCTAACCCTTGACCGTCACGTGCTTACTCTTAAATTGAAATGGCCACGTGCTACCTGGGCTGCTCCTGACAGAGGTACTAAGCAAGCAAAACTGAACCTGCAGGATTGTCATATTCGCGTGTCTACATGTCCAGCCTAGTGTGTAGCAAAATATAGATGTAGAAGAGATGAAATTAGATTGGAAATAGACCGTTTTAGTCATCGCGTAGCAGAAATTCGACTTCGCTCGGGAGATCTCTCAACAATCAACCATACTGTCAACTGACTAGACATAGCTACGCATTTCATATTGATGGAGTCTATACGAAGTGCTCATAGCCTAAATCAAGAGATCCTACCCCTACATCGAGATGAGGCTGAGATGCCTTCTTTTGCTAACGTCCGAGCAGCATCACGGTGCTGCCTCCCGCAGCACTTCACTTGTGCGAAAATTCATCGCTGATAAGCAAATAAGGTATCTCTCACTTGCCAACGTGGCTTACTCATCTCGCAATCTTGTCTCTACTTCAACGCACTACTGCTCACGTTATTTCTTTCTCTCCTCACCAGCAACGACAACCTCTCTGGTGACCACATGTCTGCACTTATTGAAAGCCTCTAGAATCGTCTCGGTGCGAGATTTATAGATCTCGAGTACCGAGGCGTCCTGTGGACCACGACCTATCTCATTGTAACTTGCGTGGGCATGAACTCACAGTCTTCCTAAAGTCCAACACCTCATTTGGCTACCTCGGACCTTATCCATTGAGAGTTGCCGGAGGAGCGCAATTTAAGCAGACTACTCGGCTGTGGAATTTGCGGCTCAAACATTTCGCGTTCTGCCGACCATGGCAAATCCTACGTCTTCGTACTTGCCGTTCATCGACATCGAATCTATCCCGGGACCTTCGGACGACTTGCTCAACTTACTAGGGCATGATTACGACTATAAGCAAGACAGGTACCCTGGGGACCCCGTCAGAGGCCTCGAAGAATTGCTTGCAGCTCTGAAGAACTTTGCCCGCGACGGCGGCCAGGCGACTGAGGGCCCTTATGCCTCAAACTGCGGACTGAGAATGGAGGCGTCAGTTTCGAGAATGAGGTTGCAATTCGCCCTCGAAAACGCTATCGCGACCTACAACGGGGTAAAGTTTGAGAGGATCAGACAACAGACGACCTTTGCGGAGGCAGACAAATTGTAAGTGTCTCTATACAGGTCTATTAGTCATACTGACGATATCAGATTCATCTCCACCTCCATGCGAGATCCCCACTTGCGAAGTCTGGGTAGTCCACCTTGGCCCCGTATTGATACCTACGGTCTCTTCAAGGCCATGGATCCCGATTATATCAGCGCAGTGCGCAATTGCAGCAATCTGCCTACCCGTTCAAAGCACAAAGACACCGTCAGAAATGGGAAACTTCGACAATTCTATTGGGACAATGGGAAACACGCTGTCGCTGGCAAGGTCGAAGAGCTGCAGGCATACATGTCAAACCGTCAGGACGTGTTCTTCCTTGCTCCATGCTGCTCCGACCATACCTTGACTTGGTTCATCCCTCCGCTAGACTGGATGCTCCATAATCCCCACCACTTCACGACTGTCGATTCCATGGGCTCTGGTATATGCAAGCCCCGCATGATTGTACTGTTACCTACTCGGCTTCGCCTAATTCAAGTGGGCAATTTGGTCCATAATACACTCACTACCTTACATATGCATACCACACGATCGAAGGCGGGCGTCCGAGTTGCCGTGGTTCATGGAGGCATGAGTCGCGAGGAACAACTCGCAGAACTTCTATGCGCCAATATCGCACTCTGCACCCCGCGACAACTCAGATGCCTAGTATCTGAAGGGCTGTTTGATTTTTCCGAGCTCAACTTTTATGGTGCTCGACCAAGGTCATCTTCTTTTCAGCGATGTTTTCAACAAAGACGTTGATTACCTTCTCGAGTTGAACAAGGGTGAAATTTCCCGGCATCAAGAAACAACTAGATATCACACGAGCATCATAATGCCAGAACTGGACGAGGATACCGCGAGGAGCATTCAACGCCGCTATCTCAACAGCACGCATGGTTGGCCCGGCATCATCAACTGCCAACGTCAAGCACGGAGACCTGCGTCATATCCACGTTGCCTAGATATGAGGACTGAACACGCCGTCGACGCTGTCTTTCTCCGATTTGAGCATGCTACGGGAACCTTCAAAGATAGGCTAGCCCTACTCTTCGGCACCCTTGAAACCCTTCGACATCCCGTCATCATCTTCTTTCCCGACAACCATACGCTCGAGCGTGCTTATATCGAAGCTCTTAAGACCTATCCCCGAAACTGCCTTGCCACCATCAAGGACAACATGCCCAGCGAAGCCCTTGGGTATGCTTTAGCCAAATTCTCAACCATGAACGGAATCCTCTTCTCTACTTTTGAGGGGGCCATCGGCATAGAATATCCCAACGACCCTCGCGTCATCAACTTCTGCGTTCCCTCTAACGTTCCGGGCTTCAAAAGTTGGGAAGCATGGCTATCTCAAAGCGTATGGACTCCGACCACTTGGGCCGGAGGTAGAAGGAGGCAGTGTATCACCCTCTTTGACCCCACTCGAGAAGCAGATCGAGAGATCGCGCCGAACGTGGTCGCACTGCTGATGGCAAAGCGACTCCCCATTCCGGACTGCGTTCGTTCCTGTGTGGACATGGCGCTGCCCAGTTAACAATGATACAGGCATACTAGGCCACACTTCACAATCACCGTCTGCTCCATATATCAAGGGAAGCTCGACATAATTTGTATCTCAGAGCCTGTTTGCTGTGAGGCATAAATGACCTACTATCCTTCAGGTCTTTGCCCTCGGACGCCGTCTAGTCGAAGACTTGATATATGGATCGGACCCTGATCTGCGATCTTCTTAGCTGGCATGAAGAGTTCCCCTCTTCAGAGCTAGATCGATCTGGTGAAAAGCTTTCCTATCCATTCCATCCTATTTTGGCCTCACTTCAATACTTCACCCCCGCTGGCCGCCTCCCACACCACCAAGCCCCCATGAAAGCACCTCCAAATGTTGTATCCAGGGCTCAAGCATCAGCAGCTATTATCTCCCGCGAGCCAAATTTTCAAGCAGCCCCAAACAAATGTCACAAGCACCGAAACCCCGCAGCATATTTTCCTTTCTCGACTTTGAATACTTCTGCCCATATTCTCTGCCCCACACGCACGGAGTCCCATAGATTCTGTCAGCGAAGAAGACTTCATCATAACTGGATATGCCCCTAAGGCTTCAAAGGTCTAAACAAGCTCCAATAGACAATCAGATCTTCCATAAACCGGGTTTCCGTTCTGCTATGTTGTCTTGTGATTCTACGATGTCGGATCGATCCGCTCGCTGTGATCTGTGCTGAAATTTGCGACCACTTTCCTCTGCGAGGGTGGGCATGCTTTCAAACCACATTTGGATATAGAAGAGTGGTCATGGAACACCTCAGCCGATATTAAATTAGTGTACACACAGCCAATCTCGTTCCCAGCTTCTAGAAATGTGCCGCTCCTCGAGTGATAGAAGAGTCTTTCGGAAGCTGTCAGGCCTTTGATAGTTGAAGTTGCGTGTCTGGCCTGTCTACTTTCCTACAGGACAATGACTAGCGATGAAAGTGCTCTTTCGTGGCTGAGCTAGTCTTAGAAACGTCTGTACTGATGTTTGCTTCTACATGTGGCTTACATCAGACTCCTAGAGTCTTATAATTACTGGAGATGGGTGATGATCACTATGCAAGGTAGGGAGATGAGGCTGTTGAGGGAACGCGTTCCTGAGGCCGAAACGCGACTTGGCTTGTGACGTTGCGGCCGTGGACCCTTGACCCCTCTAGCTTGCGCCTCTTGCTCAGCTCTCATAAACACCTCAAAGAATGCCCAATCATTCACACCATGGCTCACCTTCTACGCGGAAAGCAAGCCGGTATCCAGAATGATCTATCTGCAGGCTTAGGACCTGATCTTTTCATTCTTGACGACGTACGTTGTCCGAGTCCCCGCATGCCCGCCGTCAGCACTGACTTAGAGACAGATCAAGCGCTTCGGCATCAACTCGCAGATTTCCCAAATAGCCTACGATCCCGTACAGTCCCTGCTAGCTGTAGGAACAAACGAAACACAGTTTGGAGGCGGCCAGATATACGTCTTCGGACAGCAGCGCGTCGATGTAGTGTTACCGCTGCCCCGCCGGGCATCGGTGAGGATACTCCAGTTCTGCGGCGACAAGATCCTTTGCCTGGATGCGAAGAATGATCTCTCCATATTCTCTCTGGGGACCAAGCAGCTCATTGCGTCTTACTCGCCTCCTGCGAAGATTTCCGCCGTGCACAGCGACCCTACACTCGACTACGTGCTCTTGGGGACACAAACGGGTATGTACATTTCTTTGTGCCTCTTGGCTTTGGCAAGTGCTCACAGCTGCTTCCAGGTGACATACTGGCCTACGATCTCGACCGCGAGAACCTCGCGCCTTTCCGGATCCCAAACTTCTGGCGAGAACAAAACCCTCGAGCGCGGCCTTCATCCGTCGTGACCATTTCCTTCCACCCACGAGACATCGGCACATTGTTAATTGGCTATACCGACGGTGCTGTGGTATACTCTTTCAAGCAAAATAAAGTGTTGAAGTCCTTTCAGTATGAGCTACCTCGAGGTGCGCCAGGCGGAGACTCGGATCCTTCGTCGATCAATATGGCCCGAAAGCCGGCATTGACACAAGCGATATGGCACCCTACCGGCTCATTCGTATTGACAGGGCACGAGGATAGCAGTCTTGTGTTCTGGGATCCAAAGGATGGACGGGTTGTGATGGCTAGAACTTTGTCGGACACGAACGTGGACAAACCAGGCGGAGGAAGCACAACACATGGAGTATCTCCGGGGACTTTCGCTTTCAAGGCACCTCTTTTCAGAATCGCATGGTGCGCGAACCAGGATCCTGACGATACAGCTATCCTCATTGCTGGTGGAGCTCCAACAACCTTGCCTACCAAAGGACTCACTTTACTCGAGCTTGGCCGTACACCTGTATACGCAACATCATCATGGCAAGTACTATCAGATCATTTCGAGTCACCGAAGCGCCAAAGGATTCTACCTACCCCTGCCAACGCTGAGGTGGTAGACTTCTGCCTTATTCCTCGATCGTCTCCGCATTTCGCCGGAGCACATGACCCTATTGCTGTGTTAGCCCTGCTATCTTCCGGCGAAGTTATTACCTTAAGCTTTCCAAGCGGCCTGCCCATATCGCCCACCAACCAGCTTCATCCCTCGATGACATTCGTCCACCCGTTCATCACCCATGCGAATCTAGCTCCAATTGAGCGAACGAGGTGGCTAGGAATGACCGAGAGAAGGGCACATGGACCACCGATACTCAAGGGAGGTGCTGAAGCCAACCATCCTTTGAAGCGGTTCGAGAGTCGAAACATAGTTCAGACCGCTCACGCAGATGGAACTATCCGGTTATGGGATGCTGGACACGGAGATGAGATTGAGAATGAAGCTCTTCTCCAAGCTAACGTCAATCTTGCAGTCGGTCGTTACGACGCCGTTGATGTTGCTCTAGTCTCTCTTTCTGGTGCCACTGGTGAATTGGCCGTTGGGCTGAAGACTGGCGAGGTTGTCATGTTCAGATGGGGACATAACAAAAATGCTGGAAGAGAACCTCCACCGCCCACTGCAAATACCCCGAAGAAGCTTACCAATATTACTGAGCGGCAGGACCCAGCTCTGACAGAAGGTCTTCTTCCTTTCACTTTACTAGACGAACAGAATGGCCCGGTTTCGGCATTGAAGATGTCCGATGTGGGATTTGTAGCTGCTGGATTCGAAGGCGGCAGTTTATCGGTCATTGACCTTCGCGGTCCGGCAGTCATCTACAGTGCCAATGTGCAAGATTTTGTCAAAAGTGACAAGCGAGGAAGTTTCCGAAGAAGCAGTGGTCAGGTCGCTGCAAAGGTTCAGTGGCCGACGACACTGGAGTTCAGCGTATGAATCCTCCCAAGCCACCTTGCTAGAACTCAGCTAACACTCATAGGTCATGACTCTCGATGGCGATGGTAAGGAGAATGGAGCATTGTTAATAGGGTAGAGCTAACGCTTCATAGATTATTCAAGTATTCTCCTCCACGTTGGTACCAATTTGGGCCAGATCGCTACATTCAAGCTTCTCCCAGACTCCAGCGGTCGCTATTCCGTTCAATTCGCCGGTTCTTCCTCCCTTGATGACAGAGTAATTCGGATTGCGCCCATCACTGCTGAGACAGGCCGACCTGCGCAAGCATCGCAAGGAGCAGTGTCGAATCTCAGAAATGGAATTAAAGTCAACGGTGTTCTGCTTGCCGTCACGCAATCCGGCGTCCGATTGTTCAAGCCTGCGGCACAGAAAGGGGCCCATAAAACCTTCGACTCGGTTTTGTGTGACGCCGCCGCCGTCGTTCGGTACGAAGAGATGGGTTATGCTTTACTTGGACTTTTTGGCGACGGCTACGCCAGAGCCTACTCTATCCCGGCTCTGAAGGAAATCGGATCTGTGAAACTGAGCGATACCATGGATATCCGCAGATTTTCTGAGGCGATCATTACGAGTACGGGCGACATCTTAGGATGGAAGGGGCCTGCGGAGATGGCCTTGGTCAATGTATTTGGCACAGGGCTCAACCTGTGTGTACACTTGATCCAGAAAATAGATATCAAGCTAACGGACCTCAGTAATCGATCAAAGGACATTCTATTCAATCCAGATAATATCATACCTCCGAGGCCCACAATCTCGAATCTGCAATGGATATCGGGGACGCAGTACATCACTCCGACGGACATGGATTTGCTTAGTAGGTTTCACTTCTCTCTCACATCTCACTTGATAAGAGTTCATCTTAACAACATACGTAGTCGGTGGACCAGACCGCCCACCTTCGAAACGAATGCTTATGCAGGCACGAGCCGACGAGCAACAACGACGTGTTGACGCTAGGGGGGCGGGTCATGCTTCCAGCTCTGCGGCTGGTGGATCAGATGAAGCTTGGGGGGCATATTTGCAGCGTCAACTCAACGAAAGAACGGAAAAGCTAGGCCTTGCAGGAGATTCGATGGATAAGCTGGAGAGCAATAGTGCGGGCTGGGCAGACGACGTGGGTAAGTTCGTACAGAAACAGAAGCGGAACATGGTTCTTGGAGGTACGTTCTTGACCAATCGATGCAGCTCATGTTTGGAGAGCAGCATGCTAATAGCGTACAGCGGTGAAAGGAAAATTCGGGTTTTAGGATTGGTGTGTAGACCTTCTTGGCACTGATGCTGGTGTTTCGACAGACGTTCAAAAGTGTGAAAGATGAGGAAGCTCATCAATTTACCATCCAGCCACTCGCCAGACTACCTCAAACTGTGGTTTTCTGCAAACTTCATCAAAGATTGCCGTGAAAGGGAAATTTGAGTCTCAGGAATGGTGCACACCTTCTTGCCACTGCTTGTAGTGCTTCGACCGACTTTCATGAATTCGAACAAGGTGGATGTTCATGGTTTGGAACAAAGGATGAATTCCCCGGCCGCCTCAGACGGTGGCTCCTGCGATTGTGATTCGAAGTTTGCGATGGACGAAATAAAGAACGACTCGCAATATTATGGAAGCTGCTCTTTGCTTGCACTTGTTTGGTCTTGAGTCGCGTTCTCCCATCCTCGTCTACAAACATCCTATCTTGCATTGTCATCTTCACGGGCAGCTATTCAATCGCTATCATCATCGATAATCTTGCAGTCGCTCAATACTGTTCAATCGTTAGGAATACGCAGCGACACCCAGCTATGGAGTGGGCTAGATTTGAGCGACCTGATCTTGAATGGCTCAGGCCAATTTACCAGGCGTAAGTTCCCATAGTTCTGAACTCAATTTCGATCCTTTACCTGCCCCATACAAACTGAGTTCCCCATACGGCTAAGCTAACATACAAGATCCAGCGTCGTGGCTCGCCAAGCTTGCCCGTCACCATCCCACCACGAAGCATGGAATTCAGCCCCGAGCGATGAGGATTGGAAACAACGCTACAAACGCAGCCCAACTATGCCCCCTCCTGCCAACCTCAATGACCTTGCGGAGGCCGTCTTCAGTACACCCCTTCGATTCGCCTTACTAGCGTCAGATTTACACGCCCGCGGCCGCTCCGTCCATCACGCCCTCCGCGTCGCCTACAATTGCTACCAACAATTCCTCTTCCCATCACGACAGGAGAGCTGGGCGCTTTATCAAGACGTCCTCACCCATTTGCAAGCGCGGGAGAGTCACCGACTCTGTTGCCTCCAGCAACTCGACAACGACATGTACCTCCACGCCGAACAGCTACCACACGGGTGGGCCGTCTTCGAGCCCGGATTCGAGCGCTACTGGTACGCGATGTGCCTGCACGAGAGCGGTGTCTACAGCGGCACCGAGGAGGGCCGACTCTACCAAACCCTCAGCCAAATCGTCAGCGACGAGCACCAGCGCCAGCTTCGCTGCGACATGGCTGTCCGCCCGACCGTCGTCGAGCATGCCGCCGGCTCCTTCTCGTACGCGTCGAATCCGAGGCCCTGTTCGGCGGAGCTCGCGTTGCGCGGCGGCGACGTCACGCATGCCTGGAACCGCCTGCTCCGCTACCGCCTCGATGGCGTGCACATCCCCAGCACGAGAGACGCGTTTCTGCGCGGGGAGTCGCTTGAGCGCGAGTACTTTGGCGTGGTAGTGGGCGAGGGGGGATTTGATGTACCCGCGAGCGACGATGTCATCCAGCAGGCCAATATCGAGGTGGCTGCTACCCAGGCCGAGCACGCTGACGGCGAGCTGCCGGCCCCTGCAGCAGAAGAAGAAATAGTGCTCGTACCCACTGTGGAAGAGCTCGAGCACCGCGTGTCAGCACTTCGCGAGGAGCTGGACGAGGATATCCACACGCAGGAGCACGTTGTGGCACTGCGTGCATGGCTGGAAGATGCGGCGGATGGTACGGCGCGCGTGGCGGAACAGCTAGCGGAATTGAACGCGGCTTTAGAGGACGACGCCCGGCACCCGGAGCGCGTGATGCAGGTTTTGCAGGCTTGTCGGGCGGAGTGCTGTCGCTTGGCGGGTCGTGTGGGGAGCCTGAGGGAGATTGAGGAGCGGGAGCGACGGGCCGGGGGTGACGGCGGCGAGCTTGTGGAACATCTTGAAGGGGTGGAGCCGGGTCCTCCAGCGGAGGAGAATGGAGAGGCGGGTTTTTGGGCGTGGTTGACGTCGGAGGGTGGGGTGGCGGAGATTTGGGACGGGGATAACCTGTAGGTACTTTTGTGCATTACGCAGCTCTTGTCTGGCGTTAGAGGCCGAGACCTGTGATCGGGATTTTCGTGCTTTTGGTTGAACCGATCGCCTTCGCTTTGATCTCGGGCGTGTTGGCAGGACTTTGTGAAAACAGACTTGAAATCGGGTTGACGATTTTAGGATCAAGAAGCCGCTGTAATGCACCTCAGTCAACACTTTACCTTCTTTAATTGCTTTAAGTTACAGATCTAACCGCGCAACTCCTCTTTTGGTGGACGTGGAGGGGACGCGGCGTGCACGTTTAGTAGTTGCTATTCTAGCTATTTGCGTGACCCTCTGAATCGAGTCTACAGAAATAGGGTTAGAAAAGGTTGCTGGGATGCGTTAGTGGAGATCCTGTCTCTCTCAGTTACAAAGAGTCACATTTCTAACCGCGTAGATCAATTTTTAGTAGACGCGGAGAGCACGCGGCGTGCGCCTATTATCGTCGGGTTATGAAGCTGAGCCACTGCTGTACCCGCTTAAACACTTTTAGGACACCGAGAGTCACGAAATCGATGGTTATACACAACAAATTATCACCAAAAGCCAACATATTAGATACGTAGTTAGACGAACTTCCATCCTTGAAAGGTCAGCATGTGTCGTCGAAAGTTTGTCTTTAAACCAAGTCACGTGACGAGTCGTTACAAGTCTGCGAGGCTGGCTGAAAGATCCATACACGCTCTGAAGAGTTTGAAAGGCGTTGAATCTCAGCCAGGTCATATACGATACAGAGAATGAAACCCACCAAAACGAAAGACCAGGGTATCAAGACAAAAGAAAACTCCTCTGCTTCACACTACACCCCACAAATCACAACAACATCAAACTCCTCGTCTACCTCGCTTCCCTCGCTCTCCACGCCCACCTCCTCTATCTCCCCATACCGCCCCCCAACGAACTCCCATCCATCTCCCTCCAGCCTCTTCCTCAACCTCTCATGGTTCGAGCTCACCGCCCGCTCC
The DNA here is from genome assembly GCA_010093605.1 of Lophium mytilinum. Taxonomy (NCBI): domain Eukaryota; kingdom Fungi; phylum Ascomycota; class Dothideomycetes; order Mytilinidiales; family Mytilinidiaceae; genus Lophium; species Lophium mytilinum. Next base: position 2,732,654 of record MU004182.1, on the reverse strand, counting down.
ACTAATCCTCCATACCCTCCCTCCCTTCTCTCTCCAACTAGCCCCTCCATACTCATCCCCTGCCCACCCAACTCGCTCTCAGACTCCGCCTCGCACGCCCATGCCCACACAGCATCCTCGACGTCCATGTCCGCCTCGCGCTCCGCCCACCGCGCGCCCTCTTCGCCCTGCATGGCGTTCAGGCCGTGCTTCCCCGCGGCGTGGCGGCGCATGAAGAGGCCGGTGCTTCCACGTCGATCCTTGGGTTTGCCAGCATCTGGGCGGATGAAGGAGGCGAGATGGGTGTAAGTGCCCCGTTTTGTTTGTGCGATATCTGGGGATGGGACGTCGGACATGGCAAACGCGACTTGGGCTGCGGAGCCGAATTTGGCGGTGCGGGCGTGTAGGCGCTTGTTGGGGATAGATGGGGCGCGAAGGTCGGCTGATAGGGTTTGAGGATCCATAGTTTCAGACAGATGAATGGAGTCTTGTGACGGAGAAATCGTGATCGGGGTAGGGTAGAGTTGGGACGTGCGTTTACTGTACAGATAGTCGTTGGGGATAGACTGATATCGACGCCACTCAAGCCTTCTCGCGTGAATTCAAACGGCTTCTGATAACAGTAGAAAGGACTAGATAGGAAATCTATGAAGCGGAGAGGCGGGAGACATGTCTTAAAGGTGCTGCCTGTAGTAATGACTCACGTGGCGGGAGGCGTGTGGCTGTGCCCTGTTTCCCGTTCGACGGTTTGCTTACCACGTCATTATCCTAGGACGGCGCGGCCTCAGGCGGATGTGGTCTGGGTTTCAGGCTTCCAAGGATGAAGGTTGCAAGCGTGAGGCTGGCGAGGCAGAGTTGTGGAGTATGAGCTATCTTGAGTCATGATGGCGGAGCTGTCCGCCCAGATCACGTGACTCGTATAGCCTAGATGCACCGCCACAGCTTCAGCCACATCTCCTGGAATGGCGATCCATGATAGTTGAAGTAGGGAAGATGGCGAGGAATGATATTGCAGTTTGTACTAGCGAACTACATTCTGACCCGCTAAGGCAAAGCTATCCCCGTGAATGTGGAATTGGTCAAAGTAGCGCTCATTCCTGCCTAGCCGCTTACTCAGCAGCCTGCTTATCTCTTTCCTCGTTCCGTTCAAGAGCTACCTACCTTATCATCATCAATACAACAGCTTCACTCACACCTACTTTTGATTCTTTCCATCATACTAGCGCTCGCGACATCCAATTCCAAATAAACGAACGCTAGCTTTGGAAATGTACGCATATACTTGCCCTAATTTTGCCGAGTTCCCTACCGCGCCAGATTCGGGATAACACAGCATCCTGGATATTATACTTTTATCTTTGGCGGCGAGGGTTAAGGCCAGGATGGTATTCCGAAATCGAACTCCACTAAGAAAATGACGCCCAGCCTGGAATTGAAGCCACTCCTGAAAAATTGCGGAAGCTCACTAGATGATATCACCCGGAGCTATGGGCTTCATCTTATTCCCTGGCGACGAAATCGGCGAGCGCGTGTTCAAAAACGACCGAAATTGTGGGCGAAAGCGGAGCTAGAAGACAAGCAGTGAGAAGTCCCACCTCTACTTGCGGCTAAAAGTCGCGTCGATATGTCGCCGGTAGAACTGGAAGTCGGCGAGAGAGGAATGTGGATCATGACTGAACGTTTTAGCGCCAAACATGCCTATTCGCGACTTATTTCCTTGCAGCATCCATCTGTGCGAAGTTCAACAGCTCTGCCATTGCTTTAGCGTGCCTCTACGCTGCTCTACGTTGAATTGGTCAAAACTATTAGAGCAAGGATCATGGAGACGTGTTTCTTAGCACTATCATCGTGGTCGTCGGCATTGAAGACTGTTGGCTCCGGAGGCATCTCTGAGCGATTGCATGCCTCCAAAGGCCTATTTGGGGGCCAGAGCCTGCAAGAACAAAACGTGCAGGTAAGGCTTGTACGAATTAGAAAAGTCGGAGCTCCACAATCCGACAGAAAGCTTTGACAGCAGACAGCTTCCAGCCAGCCTCATCAGTAGCTGAAAGAGTAGTTCATACCTCCCCACCCTGCGCTACCATTGCGCCAATCCAAACCCTGAATTAAGCAGATACGTTTCCTTTCGAGTTCTGTCGTTCCGTCTTGGAGGTCAAAGCAGGCATTGTTTACTGGCTCGGCAAGTGGTCATGGCCACATGGCTGGCTGAGTTTCCAGCTCAAAACTGCCTACCTACGTCACGCTCCGGGTATGCAGCGGGTGGAGACAGCCAATAAAGAATTTTTGACCGATTATACCAAAAACCGCCATATACCACAGTTTCAGATGCCTAAATATATGAAGAAATCTGGTAAACTTAGTAAGGATAGGGTAAGGTGCGACTCTCTTTCAAATTGAGCGTTGATGTCTAGGTAATATTTTGTAGAGCACTTTGGATTTCTTTCGGGAGTGCGTTTCCACCCGACGCATAACGCGCAAGCGAGTGTGCTGCCGATTCGGGAGGCTTGCATTGCCGTTCCCTCTGCACCTTTGGCCTACATTCGTCACATCCAAAACTCAAGCTACTGATATCTTAGTTGCTGCCATCGTATTTCAGCTCAGCCAAAGCCTTCAGCACCTCAATGTTCAGGCATCCTCCCCTGCCAGCAGCCATGAAGGTTTCGAATGCCACTGGTAAATCGCCAATCAGAGTTTCAATCTTGCTCGTTGGCATGCACCATCACTGTTATTGCCGAGTCGATCGACTCTCTGCGGAAAGTCTAGACCTCAAGAATGCAGATGAGTTCAGTCCGCCTACCGAGGCCTCGTTCTGGCTAACGTTAGATTCCTACGACCAGCGATGAAAGACGCATGCTCGTCTCTTCGCTTCTCTGAAGGACCACGCAATTGACTGCATCACGCAGTAAGATTGTGGCTCGACACCGCCAAGGATGTCGAAAGCCAGGCCTAGATCACGCAAACGAGACGCGAAGGCTAACTTGGCTGCTTCGCATAATCAGTACAGAACTGTGCATCGAGCACGGACATCCGACTCCCAGATGGGGACCGGTGTATGCTACTGGATTCATCACTTCCTGCCACTCGGATTCCGTTGCCTACATAAAGGTGTTCAAGCCGCGGCCGAGAGGTGGCTCTATCTTTTTCAATCGTTTTTGACTGCTGCGTGCTTCCGCTCCTGTGCCGAAAATTAACCTCGCTCCCTCCCAATTATTCTGATCTTCAGAATGCCCATTGCTATCAAAGGCATCCAAACAGGCCGTGGGCCTAACGGCGAGCTCCCAATCCGACGAGAGATTGATGAATGGTGGTTCTCCTCCGATCCTAATGACCTCAATCAGAGATCGTTGTTCATCTATGCCCTCATCAAATTTCAGAATAGAGGCTTGGATAAGAACGATGATCGATCCTATCTCAACATAGCAGGTAGAGACAACAATAAGTACAGCTCTCCTGTACGCTAATCACACTCGCAGGAATCCACGGATATCCCCTCCTCCCATGGCCTAGGAACCCGAAGGAGTCAGGCGGCTACTATTGCGCCCATGACAGGGTCACTTTTGCGACGTGGCACACGCCATATATGCTTCTCTTTGAGCAAAGGCTTCATGAGGAGATGCTTGCATTGATTCCTAGCACTTTCGCCAAAAAAGATCAAGATGACATGATCAAGGCGGCTGATACCTGGAGGCTACCTTTTTGGGACTGGGCCATGAAGAAACCCGACTGGAATCCGACCAACCCAGATGATCCCGTGAACAAGATCCCTGGATCCGGACCCAATGTGCCTTTCATCATAACACAGAAACAAATTCCTGTTCGAACGAAGACCGAAATTGCTGTCCCCATTGACAATCCTATGTTCCAATTCGCTGTGCCGGGCAGTTTCGGCAACTATGGCGTTAAGGATGAAACTGCACCTTGGGTACGTATGTGTGCACAGGCATAGTGCTTATACTAAGAAGCATAGTATGAGGCGTGCAGAGTAACATCACGATGGCCTGACCTCCCCGCAAAGCTGAACGTAAAAAAATGGAACACAGAAGTCTCTCTGGCCCAGAAGAGCGCGTACTTTGAAGGTCAGAACCAGGACTACAAAAAGATCACTAAGCAGCTTCAGGGATCTGTTGGCAATGAACATGGCAAGTACTATGCCAACACTCTTCCTGAGGCAGTCTACAGACTCTTTAGATCTGTCGATGCACAAGGGAAGCCTGTGATGCCGTATGAGAAATTTTCAACAGGCTCGTTCAAGTACGGGCAGCGAGTGGTAGAGTATCCATCTTTGGAAGCCATCCACAACAATATCCACAACTTCTCCGGCGGAAGTGGGTATCTCGGCGACCCTTCCACGGCAGCATATGATCCGCTCTTTTGGCTGCATCATTGGTGAGCTAGGTTTCCATTGCTGTGAATTTTGTACACTGACCGCTGTAGCAACGTTGACCGTCTTCTGGCTATTTGGCAGGACCTCTTCTCCCCAGAGACCCACAAGTGGCTGGATACAGGAGCTGGAGGAAGAAATGGGCCGGAAGCAAAGCTTAGCCCTTTCTCAACCGATGAAGAAGGCAATCTCTTTACATCGGTGACCTGCAGCTTCAAGCACCAGGAATTCGGCTACACCTATCCAGAATTGAAGAAATGGGTGTTCACCAAAGATGGCAAATTCGACCAAGAAGCATATTCCAACTCTATCCATACGGAAATTGAGCGGTTATACTCGACCACCCCCAAGGCTGCGTTGCTTCTGCAATCAAACAAAAAAGCTGCCCGGCAGCAGATGGCAGCAATGACTGCAGAGAACCTCCTAGTCGAGAACTTCCCACCAGCTTTGATCGATATGGTTCCCAAGCCGGTCTCGGACAGTATCCAGGCCCCGCTTGGTGATATCTCCTCTGATGCATTTGGAGACCCAGCGCCCGCATCGTGGCAAAGCAACGACTATGTTGTGAACGTGGTGTATGAAAGGTAGGTGCCAAAATAGCAGTCTCTGTTTGCCGCTCCGCTGATTCATGGTAGATTTGCTCTCGAGGGCCGTCCATACTCCATCACCTTCTTCCTGGGCGACGTCCCCTCAACCAGCGCTTATGACTTTGCCGACGACCTAACCGCAATCGGCCGTGTCTACAATTTCAGCTCCGAAGTCGAAGGCCGCGGCGTGGATGAGTCGGGCTGCGCGAGCTGCAAGGAGCTACGAGACGAGAATGCTCTGTCCTCTGGTCAAGTCATCCTCACAGACTACTTGATCGAGCGCATTACTTTGGGCGAGGCACAGAGAGGTCTGACTTTGGGAAGTTTGGATCAGGTCGAAGTTATTGAGTACTTGAGGAAGAATTTGCACTGGCGAATCACTGATGTGGGTCTTTCCTTGGTTTCTGACAGAAAGGAGCTAACTTCTTCCGCAATAGTTCTATGAAAACATCATTCCAAAGGAAAACATGCCGTCGCTGAAAATCTCGGTCGCTACGGCTCAAGGGACCCATTTCTCGGAGGCAAGCAAGCCGTCGCAGTACTCGGCATACACGATGTTGTGGGATACGACCGAGGGAAGATTAGGCGGCGCTGCGCCCGGAGATGTTTGATCTCGCCCGATTTTGATGGATGTTATGACTGAGATGTCGATTCAATGCAGCTGGATATAGAAGGTTGCAATTCTCTTAAGCAGGCCCAAGCAGAATGTCAGCCATTAAACATCCCGTGCTCCGCCTTCTCGCTCCCCAATCCCCTCTCCTTCACTCCTCCATCTCCGGGTTAATTTACTAGCTGTTGCGGTAATTCATTGCAAGCAGGCAAACAAAAGCATGACGATGGGAAGCAAATTGAGTCGGCTTTGACACTAAGCGGGAACTACGGGGAAAGGGCAGAGCTCTGAAGGTAGGAGATGGGCGAAGCTTTCGGAGACCTGCGGTGCAGCACGGCTAGCCTCGTTTCTCTAACCGCCAGCCTTTGGACAGCCGGCACTGGTTGGCAGCCTCGTGTCCAAAATGCTGGACAATAGTCTTTAATACCTGTATCTTAGCAGTAAATATTCTTTAATGCCTATAAACGCTATAAAGACACTAAATTACTAAGCCTATACTAATTAAGGTCTAATAGCTAGCTACTAGGCCCCTTTAAGTATTAGCTCTGCGTCTATATATCTCTAAGGTATTTCTAGCTATTATATAACTATATATAGGCCTTAGTATAGTATTAAATTTTAATTTTATAATATATATAATTAGCTACTACTACTATACCTTAGAATATAAGAAAATAAAGAAAATTAGCCTAGTATACTTAAACTAAGAAAAAATAGCCTATAGAACTATAAAAATAGCCTATATTTTCTAGTATTAGTATCTAAATATATAGAAATAAATAAAAATACTATTTCTCTATTAAAAATTATCTAATTTTAACTATTTCTTTACTTAGAGAGTTAAATAGCCTCTATATATCTATTTATTTACTCTATTATAGCCTAAAAGCCTATAAATACTATATTTCTAGCCTAATCTAGTATTAGATAGCTACTTACTAGCCTACTTTTTCTTTCTTTAAGTAGCGCTATAGGTAACCTTCTATAGTAGCGCGCGGTAGTTATTTAAAAGTAGTATATTATTAATTCTTACTAGCTATATATATCTAGAGCTAGCTATATAGTTATAGAGTATATTATATTCTAAAGAACTATAGCTAGCTACCTACTACTTTAAATAGTAGCTACTAGTAAACTCTATAATAGGCCTATATAGCTTTATAAGAAGAGCTATAGTATACTTATATAGAAAGTTATAATTTTAAAACTCTCTATATAAATAGGTATACTTCTAGAGCTTTATAATATAGATCTTAGAAAACTAGTACTATATAATATAGATAGAGAAAGTAGTATACTCTAGCTCTATAAGTATATTTATATAAATATAATAGCCTCTAGCTAGCTATATATTCTTATATAGAAGCTTCTTACTCTAAAATAGTTAGTATTTATATATAAAATAGGCGGGTAGTATAATAAACCTTAGGCGTAAGCCTTTTAATATAATAAGTATTATATAGTTAAGCCTATTACTATATTAATTCTATAGCCTTAGTCTACTTCTAAGTATAGTACTTAATTATTTAATACTATAGATAGTTAAAAAGAGAGAGAATAGGCCCCTCTCTCTTCTTATAGATAGTTCTATTAAAGTACTTATTATAGCCGCTTATAATCTACCTATAGTAATAAGCTAGGTAGTCTCTTACTAGCTACTTTCTAGAGTTCTTTACGCGTAGCTAGGCGCTAATACCTAGGCCGCCTTTTAAGGCCTCTATTTTAGCTAAAATACGCTTAATAGCTATATTATTAACCTAGTAAGTAAGAAAGAAGAATAGGTATAAAGTATATATACTAAAGCTCTTCTTAATATTTTTTAAGAGGTGCTAGTAGTAGTATATAGCGTACTTAAAGAGTAGATACTAGTTAATAGTATTTTAAAGGCCTTTATCTTAATTACTATAAAAAAAATAGTATAAGTAGGTAGATATTTAAAGAATCTATTAATAAGAATAGTATAGTTATAAAGACTATAAAATTTAGTATAGAAATTAACTATAGCATTATAGAGTATATAGAAGGAAATTAAAAGATATAGGCGCTATTATAGAGGGAGGTATAGAAATTAAAAGGGGGCTATTATAATTCTTATTTATATTTATATATTATTTATTATAATAGGACCTTATATATAAACTATATAATTTCTTACTAAAATTAATGTATTTTAACTTAACGTCCCCGCTATAAATAAACGCATAGATATCTACTTAAAAATTATTAATAAATAATAAAAATTAAACTTATAAGATAGCTATTATTTAGAATAAGGCCTTATATAGAATTAGAAGCCCTTTTATTAGTAGCCTTATAAACTATATCTAGAACTCTATACTCTTACTTTCTATAACCGCCTAAGCTAGAGAATAGATCTTATTATTCTAATTATAGCTAATTACTATTAAAAGGACGCCTTTATAGCTATTTCTTTAATAAGTTTTATTAAACCTAATCTACTATAGCGCGTAGTAGAGAAACTATCTACTCTTCTTAGAATATATAAAGATATAATAGAATACGCCGCTTATAATACCTAAATCTATAGTAACGCCCGGGTTTATAGCTTTAAGGTAGTAAATATACTTAGAAAGCTTAGTATACTCCTCTACTATACTTTTATAGGTATCTCTAATAAGTATATACTTTATATAGCGGGCCTACTAGAGCTAGATTTCTCTTTCTAGATATATAGCTACTACTAAGGCTATTAACTTTATCTTAGTTTACCTATTAACCTAGAGAAACCTAGATATATTAGTAATAAAGTACCTAATATATATAAATAGCGTGTAATCTAGAGATACTCTACTAATATAATTATACGCATTATTAACCTAAATATTATAGTAAGTAGGCTAAGAAGAAATAGTAAGTATATAGAGAAAAATAGATAGTATATAGTAGCCTTTCTATTTTCTATATACTTTAAATAATAGAACTAACCTTTTATATAGTAATTCTACTATTAGTACCTATAGTAGCTATTAACTTCTACTTATAGTAATAAATAGTATAGTACTTAAGGTAGAGGAAGTTATAGTCTCTTTTATATACCTAAAGAGCCTAATTCTTAGTAATTATAATATTAGTATACTACTACTTAATATTCTTAAAGAGCTTATACTTCTTACTAATAGTAGAAATACTATTAGACTCTATAGTAATAGAAAAAGTATTTAATTTAGGCTAGAAATAATAGCTATAGGTATAGAAGGGCTAAGGCATAATAGTAAGGCTATATAAAAGGCTATATAAGCTAGAAAGAATAAATTAAGGCCTTTAAAAAGATATAAAAAGGGCCTTTATATAGTAAGTTTTTATAGCTTTATAGTATTAAAATCTATTAATTTTTTATTACTTTTTTATTATTAATATAGCGTAGAAATAAGAGTAGATAGATTCTTAGTATAGCTATAGTAAAAGTTAGTCTATAGCTCTTTTAACTAGATAAGGCCTATAAAGCTATTAAATCTACTCCTTTATAGCTTTTTATAGTATAGTAGCTTATCTATATTCTTAATAGCTTAATATATATATCTATTACTAATTTAGATAGTTTAGCTACTTATTAAGTGCCTCTAGAAGAGCCTTAAAGGTATAGATCTATTAGAAATAAGTAGCTATAAGTATACTATATTTAAGGCTATTTCTATAGAGTAGTAGCTTATAAAAATACTAGTAATATAACTAGTAGTATAATAAGCTATATATTATATATAGGCCTATATATAAGAGTAAGGCCTTAATACTATACTAAGGCCTATATATAGTTATATAATAGCTAGAAATACCTTAGAGATATATAGATGTAGAGCTAATACTTAAAAGGGCCTAGTAGCTAGCTATTAGACCTTAATTAGTATAGGCTTAGTAATCTAGCATCTCTATAGTATTTATAGGCATTAAAGAATATTTACTACTAAGATACAGGTATTATAGACTATTGTCCCAGAATGCTGTGTTAAGGCTAAGTATTGACACGAGCCCGACTAGTATGCTGGTCATGGGCACCTTTCACGAGGAGTAAATGCTCTAAGCGCTCCGCTCCCAACTGTACCTGTTCTCAGAAAATTACGTACGGCGTTCTCACCGGAGGAGGAATCGTGGGTGCAGTTGTGTAGGTGGCACAGCAGGAGGCGGAGCGGCCGAAGGCTGAAAGCTGACAGCCAAGCCATTGGTCGGCTGAATGGGCTCAGGCTCAGATCTTGCATCCAGACGCCTCTACCACCCTGCCACCTTTGTATCAGGGAGATACCGCGCCCGTATACAAGGGTTGCTGCAAGCGCAAAATCTAGGCTTGGAGGGGTTACCGCTACACTGATCTGTTACTCCTTACTGTATTAGGACGGTGTATGCAGCACGGATTCCGAGGTAAGATAACCCCGGATACTGTACTGTAAGCGCTGTTACGGACCACCTTGCGGCTCTCTACCTGCGATTGGCGCACTGCCCCTGTTACCGCTTTCGATGATCTTGATTAGCAGTATTAACCGGTAACTTTTATAGAGTCTTATGAATTCGCCACTATTAGGTAAGCTTAACCCCTGCATGTGGCGTCTGGCAGAAAAGAGACACTTACCCGTATTTAGTCGTGCATACGGGTGCGGTATCCTACTATCAGGCCTTTAGAACAAAAAGCAAGTGTGCCTGATTAGTCCCAACACGGCAATTGAGCGGTGCTAGCATGGGTACCATGTCGTTGTAGCGAGCCTAGTTTTACTGAATTCCCAAGGTCAGTGCTCGCTTTTGGTGCTGCATCCCGAAGTCTTGTATTCAGTATTCCACATCTAGTTTACGTGCCGGTTTCCTAGAACCTGGAAATGAAAAGTAAAGGGAAGATGGCCCCACGTCTCAGCCAGCTTTCGCGACGATTGGGTGGTAGAGTAATCAACATGTTCATTTCGGTAGGCTGGAGCAGGCGATTGGGCTGAATCTTCAGCCACAATCAATATCTCGACTGCATGCTGCATGCATGACCAGCCGACTCATCTTCAGCCTCGCGATCCGAATGCCAAATAAGAACAGGACGCCCCGCTCATATTTAGGATCCATGAAAAACCTGCCGCCCTTTCCTTTTGATGGATACTGAAGAAACCCATTCTATGGTAGACTGGGAACCACCCAAGATCTCGTCAGTCCTTACCCGTAAAAGGTTGGACGTTCGCTTACTTTTGTAGACAAGATGCCTCCACCACCCATCTCGTCGATACAAGCCCGTCGGTCGCAGAGGACCGAGCCGCGCATAAGCACCCCTCAAGAAGTCAACAGTTTCTCCGAATTTTCAGGCTACGAGTTCTTAATCGCGTATTTGCACGAGGAGAGCGTCGCAAGATTGCCATCTACAAAAGCCGCCAAACGGCGATTCTTCACTGTCTGCTTCACGTTACACCGTTAGCCGGTGCCATAGCCCTTCTTTATCTCAACTTGAAGTCATACTACATTGGGCCTGATTTCTCCGATACGACCCCGTTACAGTTCGCGGCCAAATTCCACGAGCTCCTTATGCAGGCTACGATCGTTGAGATCGTCCTCTGCATCATCCGCACCCAAGTTGTTGGAAACTATATACCATTGGGCGCTCTCTCGGCGTCAGTACAGGCATTGCAGCTGTCATACCTTTGGTCTTCGGACTTTTTGTCCGCGACAACTTCCCGAGAATTTCCTAGATGGCGAAAAGCAGTTTTTGTTATCGTGGTGCCACTCTTGATCCTTCTCGCTGCTCTTGTTGGGCCCTCCAGCGCCGTTCTTATGATTCCTCGTTCTGGGTGTTCGCCGCCAGTTTCGTCCGTGATGGCCTATACAAACGCGTCATCCGAGACATTGTTTCCATCTCACGTGGACAGAACGTATGGTATGCAGTCGTAAGTGCATACATATATACAATACTTGCGTAGAATACGTACTGAGCGCCTCTTAGTGATTGGAAACGTCTCAACAACTCGTTCCCACGCATGTACAGCAATAATCCTGGACACATGCAAACGTTCGTTAACGCAGACAACGAATCATTTCAGAGGATTATGTATTATCTTAACTTGTATGATGCCGATCGCGATCATTTTTCAACAACTTCCACAATGGCAACTCAATTCAGCGCTACCTTACTGTACAACCACTTCACTTACAATTCTATCCCATCGAACGGCACGCTGTCAACCAGTATGCCCCAGCCGGTAGTCGTGGTAAGAAGCTGGGGTGCGAGGTTGTCCTTGTTTGGGGCGCAAGTCCGGTATGTTCAAGATGACGGGATTCATGAGGGCGTACTGTGGTCAAACGTCAGCGATCTCATTGGAAAGTTTGGAGGGCTTGACGAGGGGTTAAAGGATATTTACCCGCCGATATGGAGGACCTCTCCCGAGCCAGGGTCGTCTTCAATTGTTGGGAGCTTTCTTCAATATACCTGCGGAAACGACAATGTCTCGCAAACGTTCAGACTTGAAGAGCTACTAGCGAAAGACTGTCTTCTTTTGCTGACATACACAGTGTCTGCGTTCTGGGAAACTTCTCAAGTCGAGCTAATGGTCAATGATGCAATGCCCGTGGTACGTACCGGTCCTCTGGCGGTCCCGAAGCCAGGTAAACCCGAATACACATCCCCAATCACTATGGATCTGGACGGCATATCATACTTCAATAGTATAAGCGTTACAGAAGCACTCAGAGATGCTTCTCCCTCGTTTATTGCCTATCTGGCTGCACTATTTGCCACTGCTCTCTGCGAGGACTCCAAGTCACTCCTTCTCTTGCCAAAGCAACTCGACATTTATGATCCTTATGAACTAGGTTCGACGCCGATAAAAATCTTCCAGACACAATATGGGTATGGATACGACACGTCGACGACCTCCGTGCGCCTTTCAATTGCCGTCATCATGACTTACTGCGTCGTCACGCTTGCGTACATGATATACATTCTTATATCGGGCTCTACGTCCACGACATGGGATTCAGCAATGGAGCTTGTTCTACTCGCACTGCAGTCAAGAACCCCGGACCATCTAGGCCATATCTCGGCGGGCGTTGATTCCATGGATACATATCGAGAGGCTGTTGGAATACGAGTGAGTGATGGGGATGAGCTCGAGCTTGTATTCAAGCACGATCGAGACTATGGCGAGCGAAACCTAAGGAAGATCACGCCGAATAGGGCCTATTGAATTCATGCAAGCCCTGGGTTTTGGCATAGTTGGATGGACTTTGAAACAATTTTCTTTGGCTGGATACCCGACTATGTCAGATCTATCGCCCTGCTTCGTATTGTGGTCTCTGCAAAGCCCGCTCCAATACTATCTCCCCCTCGTCACTAAGATCATCGCTCACTGTAACCCCTCCGCCACTACGCGCTATTTTGACCTCCCCCATTAGTAGCAGTAATTTCCAGTCAAACCCCGCGTCCTCTGCCCGGCACGCGTTGTCAGCCATTGCGCCAAAACCATCGATCACCTTTGTCTTCCGGCACACCTTACCAATCAGTGATGGCTTCACGTGCTCCAACCTTGCTACCTCTTCGCCGCTAGGAGGAGTCGCCCTTTAATACCGCGTGCATTGAACACATGCATGCTGCTGCATTAATTACGGCGCAACACCTAACCTGAGTGGAACAAAACGCACTCCTACCACCCGCAACGAGAGGGACACGCTCTCGTTCGTTGGCCTTCTCTCTCGGACAACCGAGCATGCACGACTACCGAGTAAGTTCTTCCTTCGCTACGTGCTCTGCGCGACTTGATTTCTGGAATCCTCTCACGTCTACCACAGGGCTGACTCTCCCAGTTTACTCGATGGTCTGGGCAGCAAAACCCCTCGAATCAGTAGATCAGCAGCGCTCCGTGGACCACTTGATCTATGAACCAATGCAGCTTGCATGTAGCCCACGTACTCTAGCCCGTTTCTGTTTTCAAAATGTTTCAACATCTTTCACGTTAACTTCACGCATTAAATGACAAGGAGCGCGCAACACCAACGGATGTCAACAGCGGTTATAGTCGTCGCAGTAACATTGCGCTAACGCAGGGCAGTAGACAGCCTCGCGGCCAAAGATGATATGCCAGAGGTACTCGAAAATGCGGCCGCTGGTGTCGTCATCGAGCTCGGTCTCGATGAGCCAGTGCCTGTATTTCTCGTAGTCGCTCCTGGGCCGCTCAAGGACCTGCTTGCCGCTGACAGCAAACTGGGCGCAGCACGCCACCCCGATTGTGTCCGGGGGCGTGCTGTTGAACATAGCGCGCCAGGCCGTCCCCATGTTGTTCTCAGTGGTTCTCGAAGAGTCCTGCTTGTCGCGGTGCAGCTGGATCTCCGCAGGGCAGCCTGGGTTGCCGTTGCAGCGCAGGTTGGCGTACCCGTTGCGCTGCACAAAGTCGATGTTGAGGGTGTTGAGGGAAACTGCGTTGCTGTATCCCGGAGTATCTTTGCGGGGAGCCTGGTCAGCAGGAAGATTGAAGAAAGGAAGAAACAAGCAAACGAAGAGTCAGAGGAAGCTTGGGAGGCGGACCAGTGTGCCACGCTTGCGGCCAGCCGTCCTTATGGCTGTGGACGAACGCGATGATGGACGGCAGGCTGTCGTAATGGTCGATAATGTAAGTGAGATAGGTCATAGCCTCCTTTCCTTTGTTCAACGGCACTCGCAGCGTAGCTTTGGGGTTGTCAACCTCGTAAACAGCGTGGTCCCAGCCGTTCAGATCGGCCGTCCAAGTAGTGTCTTCTTTCTGTACTTTGGCCATAACGGCGACTTTGCTTATCGTTGTTGGCACAGGGGCCGTGGACATGGCAGTAGAGCCAGCAGTCTTAGAGGCCACGGGCTGGGAACCTGCCGGATGGGTTGTGTTGGCAGATATATTGCTGATATCGCCATAACGTGGGATGTTGAGTCGGATGCCATCGCGGAGGGCTTGGAGATGAGTGAGCACCCACGCTAGCAGCAGAAAGAGTGCGACGACAGGAGCTATGCGTAGGGGAAGCCGCGCCTGGCGGGGAAACAAACTCACAAGCATCGGAGTAGACGCAGAGGAAGTTTGAGCGAGAGAGGCCGCAGTACAAGTATTTCTACGCTTCCTGATGGCCCGCCCCAGCTGCACGCACCAGCTAAAGGAGCGTTCGGTGACCTACACCCTGTGGTGCCCCTGAATATATTCTAAGAGCGTTTGCTGATACGCTAAGTGCGAGCAGGTCCAGCCCTCGGAACCTTCTCGCACAGCTTACGGCCCCTAGACACATCCTGTGGTCAGTTTGCAAGTCGGACGGGAGCTCTTTGAGATCGAGCTCATTGGGTCCAAGGCAGCCATTGTCAGGGATCAAAAGCCATTGTGTCACAACCACTTGCAACGATAAGCACAGCGTGTGTCTAGAGGCTGTACAGCCCCAAAGAGTATGCTGTATTTAGCGTGCAATTGACTGCAAAGGTAATACACGGTACAGGATGCTGACCAGAGATATTCCATTGGCCGAAAGCATTTTCAGGGCTATCAGCATTTGGAGAATACACTGACTATAGCATGCGTCGAGGGGTTATATTACCACCTGGCGCATTACATCGCTTCATGCTCCTATACGCCACTAGCGTATCTCTCCAGTGACTCCTGTATATGGCCCCCTTCCTAGGCAGACAATACTTCAGAGTTCAGCTTGTAGCATGCCTTCTCGCTTATCGCCGGCATTCATGTATGACTGCATGTCTTGGTAGCGTCTCTCGTAAGTACTGCGGAATGAAAGGTTTTTTTCCCCTGTAAAGACTTCCTCATTAGTTTCTAGGACCATAATATCCCAGACACCAATCTGCACACCAGGTAACCACACCTTGCGGGAATAGGCTGTACTAGCTAGCGCTGCCCCGGTATCACTAGTACCCTCTCACCAAAATCATACTAACCAGGGGGGTTTTGGTATGGGCGGGTGGTCCGTGGCACCTCCGACCGCCCCCCAAGACCCCTTGATCTTGCTGTTTTGGGGGCCAATGACTTGCAAACCACTCAGACGTGACTTCTGTTACAATGATACTCTCTGTACAGTGATACGAAACCTCGGAAAAAACCCTATCACTATAATCAGGCTTCACTGTAGTTCCCGCCTCGGTACCCGCATCTCGATTAGACCCTGCAGCTATATTGGTGCCCGTTCCCGAGCCGCAACACGACATTAGTCGATCCTTCAGCCACGCGGCCCGTTCCATTAATGGGGCCCACCCTCCAAGAGGTGTTCCTCTTCTCCCCCCGTAGACGTCCCCCATGGCCCACATTGTGTCCGCTTGTCATTCTTTCAAAGTGTTTCCACGCCTTGGGCTCGCCATCGCCTGCTTTGCGGTCAGAGCGCTCGCGGACAACTGCTCGTTCCAAGCTGTTGAACTGCCTATCACCAATGTGACAGGTTCCGGAGTCACAGCTCGAGGAGCCGTCATTTCGGTGGGGTTGTCTCTCCAGCAGCTCGCTACTCAGGTTTCGTACGGCCCTGGCTTCGTTCCATATGGTATCGAGATTTTCTAATCATCTTCCCAGATCTACGAAGAACACTTGGATCTTTGACGTCAACTCGCCATGTTCGAACCCGGATTGGAACTCGCTCAAGTGTGCCGCCTTTGAAGGAATCCCGTATAACTTCCACACCTCGCCGACCTACAAAAACACGACCAATGCCGTAACAGGGGGCAAATATACGGGCTTTGTCGCAAAAGATAACCTGCACGCCGGCAACGCCTCGATCGACGCATACTCGTATGCAACCTTCACCGAGAACCCCGGTGATCTTGGGCACAGTCAGCACTATCTAGGTCTGGGCGTGGAATCTACTCTCCTTTCTGCTCTGCGCTCTAGCAGCACTATTGCCTCAAGGACCTGGTCCTACTTCTATGGTCTCACTGGCGCCACCACCGAGCACCAGATGGACGGTTCGGTGGTGCTTGGAGGCTACGACGCTGCCAAAACCACGGGCGACAGCGTCGTCTTCTCGCTCGGTAGCAACTCCTGTGGGTACGGCGGCATGGCCGTCACCATCATGGACTTTCAGCTGCTCTTCCCCAGCGGCAAAAGGGCAAGCATCTTCACGGATGGAGGCGCGCTGGGTGCATGCGTGACTCCCGACTTCCCAGGTGTTATTGCTATGCCTCATAGCCCCTACTATTCCAATTTTGAAAGTCTGGCCGGCATGATACTCGACCCTTCCGGCAACCGGTCCTTTGGATATGACTTTTTCACGATGTTGTACACCTCAGACAGCGTGTGAGTAAACACAAACCCGATCTTGGAACGTAGATGGTCGCACTGCTAACCCATCCTCCAGTTTCAGAGGCGACATCATCATCACGCTCTCGAATGGAACCGATACGCTCAATATAACTGTTCCGAACCACCAACTGGTCCGCCCAGAGATGTCTATCGACAACAACGGCGAGCTGGTTGCCAACTCGTCCAAGATGAACCTTCTAATGCTTGACGACCGGGACGTCGACCAGAACGACCTAGCCATCATCGGCCGCCAGTTCTTCACGTCTGCATACCTGATGGTCAACTATGATGACAACGAGTTCACCATGTGGAGTGCTAATCCGACGACTGCTCAGAACCTGCGCACTGTCTACAACAAAGATTCGAGTTCGTGCATCAGCGTGTCGACGAGCCCAAACCCCATTGGGAACCCCATTGGGACCCCCAACACCTCTCCCAGCACTTCCCCCAACACTTCTCCCACCCCTACGCCGTCCCACGGTCTATCTAGCAGCGCCATCGTAGGCATCGCAATCGGCGGCGTTGGCGGTCTCGCCCTGGTGGGCCTAGCCATCTGGTTTCTGCGTTTCCGCCGCCGCAGCCCACCGCTCGCCGAGCAGCCCGCCGAGCAGCCCGTCGGGGCCCTCCCAATGGACTACCCCGATTATATGGCCAAGCACGCGCAAACAGTGCCGTCTTTGGCACAGGAGGTGCCGGCGGCGGATGTGATGCCGCATGAGCTGCAGGGCATGACTCGGAAGCCACAGGAGCTGCCTGCTTGAGCGCTTAACGGTTTAAGTGCCTGCCTAACGTCTTGGACATTAGCTTTCGCAGTAAGTCTATTTCTGATGTTTTGCTTGCAGACACTGAATATTATCTAGACCTGCTTGTTCGAGCTCTATTGCAGATTTCTTTGCAAACGGTAGTCCTCAGGTGGCTATCCGAGAGGCGCCAGTACAGTCAAAATTTGCCTGTAAGACTCAGCTTGGTTATGAAGAGTGTCACGGCGCGACAGGGAACCGCAGAGAAGAGCTTGTATTGGTGTATACAGACGAAGTAGCTACGAGGTCGTAGAAGAGGCGCTTAGGACCAGCGGCCGGATGTCCTTAAGCAAGGTCATGTGAGAGATTCACGTGCTCTTATGCACGTGACGCTTCTACAAGGAGGGAGGGAGAGGTATCGCGATGGAGGTCGCGTGACGGCCGCGACAATGGGAGCTTGAACGCCATAGCTCATTTGCACGCTACTTGTCGAGTCATTTTCCTCACCCACAGCTCACAATATGTACTGTATTTACGCATTTCTCAACAGAACATACTATCATTTCAACTCCTTCAGAGAGTATACAATAGAACACGCGTTTGAACTCACTTGATCCTGTATCCGGGACTTCAAACCAGCTGGCCACGACTGGCCGGGGTTGCTCGCCACATAGTAGAATGCAATCTCTAGTGCTAGGGTCTGTGGCATGCATGGAGGCAGTGATATTCGCTTTGGGCGTGGACGAAAGCCGAGAGCGCCGGCTAAACCGCCTCGCTTAGTGTTGGAGGCGGCTGCTTGATTATCATCGGGAGGACACGATGGTAAGACAATTGGTGGCGATTCAATGCCAGCTTCGAGTGGTTCGTCCTTCAGGAGTCCAGCGTATAGCTACATCTCTATCGCGTTGCCGAATGACTTCGTCTCTGGATCCATTTCCACGCGTGTAGGGTCATCTTCAAGGACTCCAGGGCCCTGTTCAAGGGGTGCAGGAACGGAGGTATTTTATGGGGTAAGGGATGCCGAGGATGTAGTAAGAGTGGAGGGTTGTGTTGAGCCAGAAGCCAAGGGTGTTGCTTCCGATGAAGCGACAACGTTGGAAGAAATGGCCGTAGATTCGAGTCGGGAAGAGGTAATTATAATGTTTGAAATGCTCGTGGAGTCAACCTTTAGATCAGGATTGGAGAAAGGCGACAGTGCTTCCTGAGATCTGACAATGGTCGAAACTGTAGTAGCGAGCGCCACTCTGGTGAGGACATGGAGCATGATGAAGGACTTATACGAAAGGGCCAGTTTCCTCTCCAGCAAATAAACGACATTGGGAATTTAGGCAGTACCGTACTCATATACTAGAAGAAATAAAGCCAGCAAGCATCGCTTCGCATCGAGAGGTTTCCCCAACGGAACATTGAATATATCCTGACTCAGCGGCTGGCTAGGTCTCGATATGCTCCTCGTGATGGTCCTAGAAGCTATGCCAAGTATTCCTAGCATTGTATACAATGGGACCTTATAAGACTTCACCTCGCCGAATCAAAACTACACGCATTAGGACGAGAACGGGAAGAGTGGCACTGATAAATCTGTTGGTTTCGTTTGAGCAGCGGGAATCGTCAGCTTAGTAATCCATGTCCTAACTTTCTAGCTATAATCTGCTCTAGATCCGAAACACTGACATGATGCTTCTAGAGTTGCAGGGGAAGTGACTGGTGAAAGCGAGTAGAGAGCCATGATTTCGAGATGCGGTCAGTCGCTCGCTTCATAGATCTCCTGTGGTGAGCTTGAATAGACACTTGATTTGGCGCATAGCTCTGCATATTACAAGGTGACTTGACACGAGCTTGAGGTAGAAATTAGAAAGATGGGGCGGAGACTGTGAATCGTGCCCAGGTGTGTGGTAATAAATACAGGGAGGTCGGGAAAGATACCTAGGTCCCGCTAGAATAGCTCAGCGCCAAGACATCGAACTTCATCTATCAGAGCTCACCACTTTCTAGCCTCCATCATTAACACCACTCCTCGCCACCATGTCTCTCGCCGACTACCTCGCAAAGAACTATCTCACCGCGGACCCGCCCGCTAAGAAGAGCAAGAAACGAAAGCGCAAAGGTGGCAAGCATGACGAAGGCGGTCTCATCATCGCCGACGACGACATCACAGGCTGGAACGAGAAGAACAAGGCCGATCAGAGCGATGATGAGGCACCCACAATTGGTGGGTATGCTCTATTTCTTTCTCCTGTAATTCTTGCCCACTATATGCCTGGGAATCCTACAATCACATGCGACCAATGCTAACTTTAATTACCACAGTCGGCAGCACTATCGGCTCGAAAGCTTCCACCTCCTGGACGACCGTCGGCGCCCTTGCCCCTTCGACAAAGTCTCAAATAGCTCGCGATAATGCTGCCGCCGCGGATGCCATTATCGCCGCCGCAGCCGACTCACGTACCGCCGCTGAAGAGGCCGAGGACGAGGCCCCGGAGATGCTGGATACAGAGAACCTACTGAAGATGGAGAACGGTGCGCACGCCGGACTACAAACCGCCGCGCAGGTCGCTGCGGCCATGAAGAAGCGCCAAGAAGAGGACAGGGCTAAAGCCGCCGCCGTGGCGCACGAGACAGGGGCGATGGGAGCTGGAGAGACAATATACCGTGACGCGTCTGGCCGGATTATAAACGTAGCCATGAAGCGAGCGGAGGCGCGACGGGCTGCCGAGAAAGCGGAAAAGGATAAATTAGAGGCAGAGAAGGCCGCGAAGGGCGATGTACAGCGGTTGGACGCCGAGAAGCGGAAAAAGGACTTGCAAGATGCGAAGTTTATGAAGTTGTCGAGGGGCGTGGATGATGTGGAGCTGAATGATGAGTTGAAAGAGCAAGATCGGTGGAATGACCCTGCGGCTGGATTCGTAAAGAGCAAGAAGAGCGGCAAGAGCAGGACCGGAAGGCCACTATATAAAGGGGCGGCACCCCCGAATCGGTACGGAATCAGGCCTGGCCACAGGTGGGATGGGGTCGATCGAGCCAACGGGTTTGAGGGGCAGTGGTTCAAGGCGAGGAATCGCAAGGGGGATCTGGCGAAGATGGAGTATGCATGGCAGATGGATGAGTGAGGAGAGCAAATCTCTCAGGGTGATTCTCACTCTAGCTTTGTGTTTCAGAGCTTGCGGTGCTGGTAGCTGCCACAGTGCAGCAAGCGTTCAGTCAGGGCCTTATGGCATGTATTCCGAACTGCGGGAATGTCTATTGATGGCACAGGCTAGATTCACATGCCACTCATCATGGCTGTAAGACTAGTACGGCCCACAACGCTGGGCTGGCCGAAGGGATTATCGACAGCTCACTATCAACGTAGCTACATGACTTCAATGTCTACCAAGGACAACATCAAACAGCTCTCCGTGCTCATTTGGTTTACAAATTTTTGCAACGAAGCGAGCGGGGCGACGTGAATCGAAAGCTTGGCAGAAACGTATGATGTTAGTCATCGATGTGTATTAAAAGCGATATCGAAGCGTACAACACTCGCCAGCAACCTCATTCGATCGTAATTGCATTCCCTGTTACCAACGCCAAGACGCTCGCTACTACTGATTCGTTGGTGTACAGGCAAGTTGAAAAGCAAATACACCACCAAGCAGTCGTTTGCAAGAGCCAACCAACTGCATCGTCGCTTGTGGTTACACAAACAGTACATCGCTTGCCAGGCTTATCAAACCCCGCTTTCACCGCGAGCACACACTCATGAGATATAAACCACCGAAGCCCAGGAGCTCAACATGAAAAGGCTGCGGAGTTCACGATACTGGTACAGCATGTTGCCGAGCAAGGATTCGGAGCCGACTGTCTCGGATAGCCGCGTTGACCGGGACGAAGACGCGGAAACCGACAGCGAACCAGACGAGCGGCATCGACTGTTGCACCAGAGCCGCAAGACGTGAGTATCCGCTTAGTTACATCACGTGCCTTGGCCTCTGCTGACTTCGATAGGTACTGGGGATCGTTGGGATGGAACCTCGCCGCAGCCCTACTGCCAGCACTGTACTCAACTCTCAGCAAACTCTGGGTCGCAAACATTGACTCCAGCCATGTCGTCACTACCGATGTGTACACGTACATTTCGACTGTCGCCGAGGTTTTGAACGAAGGCCTTCCACGAACAGCGTGGCTCATCATTGGCGATGAAGACAATCGCTCTTTGCGATCTCGGCTCAGCTTGTCGTACACTCTTGTCGTCTTCCAAACCCTCATGGGCCTCATCATGTCTATAGTGTTCGTAGCGGCTGCGGAGTCGTTTGCGGCGTCGTTCGTTCCTAGAGAGGTTCGACAATCGTCCTTGAACTACGTCCGTGTCTCAGCACCGGTTGCGCTGTCATCCGCTATTCAAGTTGCCGTCTCCTCGTGTACACGAGCGCTGGATAAACCAGACGTGCCTTTCGTCATTAGCTTGATTGGCGTGGTTTGCAATATCGTATTAGATTTCCTTATCATTTCCAAATTCCACGTCGGGTCCTTCAAACCTACCATCCTCATGCAAGCCGGAATTCGCCTAGCCTGCGACATGACTTCTGCACTGGTTGGGCTTGGGTACTTCATCTACCTCGTTACGAGGATCGAACGGCAGCACGAAGAGTCGGAGGAGCAAGTGCGTCCAAACATCAAGGCCTGGATTGTGCTCGCACGGCCTGCTGTGTACACCTTCACCGAGTCGCTTATTCGGAACGTGTTTTATCTATGGGTCGTTAGCACCATTATCGGGCTTGGGCAAGAATACGCTACTGCTTGGGGAGTATTCAATACTATTCGATGGGGCCTTATCATGGTGCCAGTGCAAGCGTTGCAGAACTCAACCTTGACCTTCATTGGGCATCGATGGGGTCATTGGCGAAAGCAGAAGGAGGCCAGTGACCGTAAACCTGCGGCAACTTGGAAAGACATAAAGAGTAAGTCGAGATCTTAGAGTTGAACCTACGATTGCTGATGTTTTATAGCAATAATCCGCCCGGCAATCGTCTCCACGCTTCTCTCCGTCGGTATAGAGGTACCGCTCTGCTTGTTTTTGTCGTTCTGGGGAATGAAGGAATTCGCATTCTACCTGTCCAATTCGGACGAAGTGGCTCAAATTACCCGGACGATGTGGCGTGTATGTATTCCAGCCTCCCGGTAGATCTTGAGGTTGCTAACGGCTTCGCAGAATATCGATTGGTGCTACATTTTCTACGCCATCGATTACCAACTTGCTGCAATCTTGTTGGCTACAGTCCCACGATGGTATCTCTACCAGTCGCTAGGCTCAAACTTCCTCTGGATGCTTCCATGGGCCATCGTGGTCACTGTGGTAAGGATGTCGCAGACCGAAGCCTGGAAATTCTACTCCATCATCTTCGGCGGCTCGTTGGTGTTTAGTTGCTTGAACGTGGCACTAGTCCTAGGTCTATGGATTATGCGGTTGATGCAGGGAAAGATCCGTCTTCCTCCCGTCGTTGCTCGGTCCTCATGAATCCAAGGTTTGGGGCTGCTAACATTGTCTTGAAGGTTGATATTTTCCCGCCCCTCTAGATTAAGTAAATACCGAGAATGCAAGAGCCTCTATTTCCTAATCAGCAAACCATGACTACGACTCTTCCGGAAACTTTACAACCATCCTCTTTCCTGATATCTCTCCCCTCCTCATTCGGTCCAAGGCCCCATTTACGCTCTCCAAACCCCCTTCCACCACCTCTATCTCTGGTGGCTTGAGCAGTTGCTCCGCGAGTAGGACCTCCAACCACTTCATGAGCCCCTCTCCGACTTCTAGAACCTCGTGGAACAGCTTGATAGGCACGGTATGATGCACCACCCCGGGTCTCTTCTCCTTCGGCAGCCCCGTAAGACCAACAAGATGCCTCTCCACCCCCTCCTCCCCCTCATCATTCGCAAGCGCATCCGCCAAATGCTCCGCCGTCTCCTTCCCTACCGTATCCACCCCAAACCTCAACCTTCCCTGCGTCACCCCTCTAATCACCGCCACCGCCCGCCCGGGATCATGCGCATCCACCAACAAATCGGCGCCATCACTATACAGCCGCGCGCCATGCTTATGCAAATCCACCACCAGCGCCACCCTCAACCCCGCCAGCCTCGCCAGCTGCGAGATCAAAAACCCCGTCGTCGACGACCCCCACACCGCGATCCAATCCCCCATGCCCGCTTCCCCTGGCTTCCGCGCGTCGTACGCAAACTGCCGCTCCCCGTCTTCTTGCTGCGCGCGCCGGCACTCCGCGATCACGTCGGCGGGCAGCTTCTCGTCGGGGATTTTCGAGACGATTTCGAGGAGGTGGGGGCCCGCGCTGTTAGCGGCTGCGGAGGCGAGGGGGAGGGCGGAGAAGTCGATGCCGAGGCAGATTCCGAGGGCGAGCACAGCGGCGACGTAGGCGACACCAAGAGCGGCGCCAGTAGTTGGGGAGATAGAGGCGGGGAGCAGGGCGGTGTTGGAGAGGGAGGCGAGGATGTAGGACTGGAAGGTGGATTTGGAGGTGTTGCGGTAGTCGGTTGAGGTTGCGATGACAGTGTCACCGACTTTGATCCGGCTGGGGTTGTTGGAGGTCGTGGTGGATTTGGGGGCCCGGACGACTATGCCGACGGCGTCGCGGCCGCATATGTGTGGGAGAGAGGGGATGCCGAAGTTATAGTCCCTGTGAGTAGTTTAGAATTTGTTGGGGCTGGAGGTTTGATAGTGGCTTTTTGGGGGGCTTAGGGGTGGTCAAGAGAGAGTTGAGTAATCTGAGATTGGGACGTACGGTGCTTTCCAATCGATGGGGTTTAGGCCAATGACTTGCGTTCGTATCAGAATCTCATTGTCGTTTGCAGGCACTGGGATCGGGTAGTCCGGGGTCAGAGTATACGGTGTCTTGACTTCCTTGAGAAGTAGAATCGTCTGCGAAGAGGGGAGTTCCGGCTCTGGGACAGAAATGCTAGTCTTCGAGAGCCCATTCGCAAGGTCCTCGTCCGAGCCTCGAACTTTCGAATCATGCCGCTCTCTCGACATCCCGGCCTCCGCCTGCGACTTATCCTGCTTCGAAATAGAGACAGAAGTTCGATGTTTCGTAGTTTTCGACTGCACCGGCCTTATCCAATTCCAAACGCCCATGATCGAGCTCTCCGAAAGACCGTCGGAAGTTATATCGAAATACGGCGTCGTGGTCATAACTTCCCGTCTTTATGAACCGCCATGAAGAGAAAAAAGAAGAAAAGAGAACTAAGGAACCAAGAAGCCTAGAACCAAACTATCGAGTAGATCAGATCCCATGTCGTGATTATGAAGAATGCGCGCCCTGACGTATCTCCGGCACGCCGTAGCGTCTTCGGCGTAATCACGCACAGTTTGCCTATGTAATCGCACAGGATAGTGGCTTATCTAGGGATACTTTTTTGGGTGGTTGCCGGCTGGGGAGTGGAGAGGGGCAGAGGTGGTAGTGCATTGGCACATATCACGTTTACTATCCTTGCTGGCACGTAATGGGGGGCATTAAGCACGAATATTATGGAGGTCGCTCCAGGCCGTTGGTAGCGAGTGGAAGTACTCCGGAGCGGGAACGCATAAGGGGGCTCTTTGTTTGCGATATCGGAATGGATTCTGCCTCTTGTTTGGGCGTTGTCGTCTTTCTTCCCATATCATGTGACGGTCATGTGATCGTCACGTGAGATTTATAGTATTGTT
This sequence comes from Lophium mytilinum, assembly GCA_010093605.1. Lineage (NCBI taxonomy): Eukaryota > Fungi > Ascomycota > Dothideomycetes > Mytilinidiales > Mytilinidiaceae > Lophium > Lophium mytilinum. The sequence goes on along the minus strand of MU004182.1, from coordinate 2,707,445 downwards.
CAATGGGCATGAACTGGATGTTCTAAAGCACTAATAGACTCTTAGTAGAAGTCCGCCATCAAAGAACTATAAAGAAATGTAAAGCTATAGTGACTCAAGCCATCTTAGGTATCAACTTTCCTTCTTCATCTCTCATACCATTCGTCCTTTACCATCCCCTATCCAGACCCTCTACATCCCCTTCTCCTCCACCACCAGCAACCAAACTCGGCCCCTCGGCCCCCCTCCTTCTCCAACTCCACTCCGTCTCCACAATCCCATCCTCCACATCCACAACCCCATTCCCCTCACCCGTTCCATCGACAAACTCAAAAACCCTCCATTCCGCATTTTCCCAATCCCCCCCAACCTGCTTCCCCTCCACATCAATCATCCCCGTAATGTGATGCAAAAAGTTCCCATGCGCCGCCACCGCAACCACCCTCTCCTCCCGCTCCCTCAACAACCGCCTCAGCTCCTTCGCGCGCTCCTCCAGCGCCGGCGTCGTAGGCGCAAACAGCCCAGTCTTCGAATTGAACTCGGGGTACCTGTCGCACATGGAGAAGTCGAGCGCGACGGGCTGGTCCTTGAAGAAGTCAGCGATGGCGGGGATTGAGGACCCGGTGTTTGCGGGCTCGGCGGAGGATTCTTGGGAGCGCGGGAGGAGGAGCAGAGATGGGTGCGAAGAAAGGTAGGGTTGGAATGCGATGAGAGAGGTTTGGATGCAGCGTCGCAGAGGTGAGGAGGCGACGAGCTCGAGAGTGGGGAAGACGTTGTGAGTTGCGAGGAGATCGCGTAGGGCGGTAGCTTGGGAGGCGCCAAGGTCAGTGAGGAGGGGGTCGGGGATTGAGGTGTCGTGGGTTTCGTCGTGCAGGCCGGCGCCGTGGCGGACGAGGTGGATGAGTTTTTTGGGCATTTTGGGGGAATTTGTGGGTAGGTTTGGAGGTTTGGTTTAGGCAATAATGAAGGAATGGTAGAGGTGATCTGTATTTCGAATCCGCTTTGCGATAGTGGTAGTTTCGAAGGTTTTGGTTGTGAGCTTTGGCGATGTCGTCATTGGTCCCCAGAAAAGAAGCAACCATAATCGGACTGCCCGAGAAACGAAGCATCCAAAGGCCGTCGGGTTGGTACTTTTGGACCCTCAGAACATCAATGTACTTTTGGCTGATATGAGAAATATGGTATCTGATTGGGCTAGTAACAGGTGAAGCTTTCGCCTCAAAAACAAGCTTTGGACCCTGTCTGCGCGGTCTGTATTCACCTCAAAGGTTATTCCGATCTGCAAGGGAGGTAGTCCATGTGCCGCCAAATGAGGTCTATAAATCGGTCTATACCAGAGCCCCTCTAGACACCACGTCGTGAAATAACGCATGCGATTCCATATCTAGAATTTCTGAGCCGCTTTGTCCTCTCCTACGACCTCTACACCACTATCCAAGTCACTCGAATTGCCCGAATTTTGCTTCTTTCCCTTGCCGTTCACAATTGCGCGGAACACATCGGCTAACTGTTGCCGTCCATCGATGAGAGGATAAAATCCTGCTATGAACAAGGTGCCCCAAAGCCAGATGAGAGAGATCACGACCCAAGCGGCGTAAAACTACAACATATGGTTAGTATCTGACGCATCGGGAAGGTCTCGAAGGGAAACATACCTTTTGCCCAAAGATGTACTTGGACGCATACATCGGCAGCGGCCAAAGCACCCAATGCCCCAAAAACGTCGCCACCGCCCAAATCGCCGCAATGCGACCCCAGCGCTTGAGATGCGGCTGAGAATTCACGTGTTGCGCTTCAAGCTCCTCTTCGAGCTCGACGTCGGCTGTCGAAGATGTGTGATCGATGACGAATGCGAGGCGCTCTTTGCGGAAGTCGGCCCAATCGAAGTACTCTGGCTTCAGGAGAGTGATGGAGATAGAATACAGGATGGGGGAAGCGGCTGAGGCGACGGTGCCGTAGACGCATGGGAGGACCTGGCCGGTAGTCGCGATCGTGACACTACCGTAGAGCGCGTATGCAGAGCCGAGCCAGACGGCGAAACCCGTGGCCATCCCTAGTAGTGGAGAAAGAATGGCTGCCCAGCGGCTTTGTCGGCGCCAGAGAATGGTGAAGGCGGTTGGGAAAATGCCGGGGCATGTAATGACTCCGAGCTACAATAAAGATTAGCAAAGATGCACTTGTAACGAAACAAGCTGCGGTTAAGTACCATATATAGTGTCCAGCCTAGGTCAACGCCAACGTAGTGCAGCATCGTGGAGAAGCCCGACGCAAAGAGAGCGAAAAATACAACACCGAAGTGGGACCAGCGAATGACATCTATATCGCTAGCCTTGGGGTTGATATACGTTCTGTAGATGTCGAAGCTAATGATCGAGCTCACGGCAATGACTTGAGCCGACAGTGTCGAGGTAACGGCCATGAACGTGACGATGAGAATGGCTGCAGCTCCACCTTTACCCGCGATGGTCATGGCAAAGTATGGCAGTACAAGACCGTTACTGACCTCTGTACTAGTCATAGCCTGGAATGTGTCAGTTGGTGGCAGCTCATATGGGGCTACGGCTACTTACCCGTGGGTATGTGGGGAAAATAGGGTTATTCTCAAGTCCCAGCACAACGGAGCTCGCCAAAGTACCCATACCCCACGGGATTGCAAAGTAAGCAATGCCTCCAATGACATAGCCAGGAACTACGGCCTTGGGCGAGGCAGAGAACGCCTTAATGAAGAAGCTCGTGTCCATGATAACCAGACCAAAGTTGGCACAGATGTGGAGGATGCCGAAAAGAATCCCTCCCTTTGAGGTCATGGTCAGGTACGAGCCATGCTCATTGCCGCTGACTGGATGACGCTCTCCGGCGGCCTGGACAAGTTTGTACAGGTTTTCAAGAGATCCAACCTCCTCTAATGTGAAGGCTTTGACTGAGAAGTAGCACAGAATGATGAGAATAGTAAAAGTGTGCAAATAATCGGTCAGGAAAGTGGCTTTGATTCCACCGACGAAGGTGTATAGCGCAACTCCGACTGGAAGAAGGAACGTTGCCGCAATGATGTGCATACCGGTCCTGCGAAGATCAGCTGGAGTCGTTCCAAAATAAGAAGATCGGCTTACATAGCTGTAATGGCAGCGGACGCTCCGAGCAGCATATTGGCGCTCGCGAATAGGTTATTGATAAGGCATAGGAACATGTAGACGATGTGAGCCGTAGTTCCATAACGTATCCGGACGATTTCCAGAAGAGTATGCGCTTCTGGAATCTTTCGCTTGCAGGATATGCCCAGCACTGCAAAGAAAACAATCATGGGACTACATCCAGCTGCAAACCAGAATGGTCCAGCAACACCATTGACATATCCGACGAGAGAAGACCCCAGCATAGCGGTACTCCAGAGCCATGACTGGGAAATAATCAGATAAAAGACGTGAAAATGGTGGAGCATCTATACGCACAGAGACTACAGCAGAAGCTGTCAAGCCTGTCTTGACGCTGCGATTGGCGGTCATGAACCTAAAAATACCATAAGCAAAAGATCAATCCCGGAATCAGAGTGGACTTACATCTCTGTCTTTTCGTTATCTTCGCCCACGGTACGCTTCAGTACACGAGTGACAAAGACCATGGCTACAACGCTTCAGTATTCTGTGTTGTTCGACTAAAGATTGACTCACTGAAAGCGATGACAAGCCCTATGACCACGACCACGATGTACCCAACGGCCTGGGACAGCGGAGGAGGAACCGCAATGACGGCTTCATCGCGAGTGTCTAGCATGATTGCGATTGTGATTCAGTGCAGCTAAAATCACGAGAGGAGAGATGCGTTGGACGTGTTTGAGAAATGCCCAGGACGCAGAATTGACTGAAAAGGTGGGTCGGCAGCAAGATATAGATCCACCCCTTTGGGTCCTTCACTGCCGATCGGAAATTTCCAAAGCACCTCATGTACCCTCGTCCCACTGTCTGACTGATAGCGCGTACAAGGCGCTGACATGCTACCGGGGCCCCGTAATCGGAGTGCGCCCGATCGATGCCTGCGCCATTGCTCTATCCAGGACCATGTCTGCGGTATCTGGAGATCTAGACCTTTTGACGACGGGAATGTGCCGGAATCACGGGCTTCCGACCGAAAAAAGCATGAGTGAGTATCTTGAATGCGGTTTCATGATGACCAGAGGCGCATTGGCGGTGATGAGCAGGGATGAGGTGATTATGTAGCCCGTCACGTATTAAGCTAAGTGGACGACGGGAGGTTAAAGGGCTATTGGCATACAAGAAAGAGTCGACTAGACAACGATCTATTTCCCTAGGCATCATTTAGTGGATGCAATTGATAAGATCGCCACGGTGTTGAGGATGATGTGATGTTGGGGTACAATTGCCAAACAGATCGCCAAAGCACGCAATGGTCCACAAAGAGACCGGCTTGGCATCCACCCCATCCGGCGTGCTTCAAACCATTGGACAATCCAGCTCTTCCACGGAAAAAGAATGCAATGATGCGACTTTGAGTGGAATCTCGAACTCCGGAGAAAAACGAAGCTTATTATTCGTGCATATGCTGGGCTGCCTGGTGCGTCATTGCTTCCCCAGATCCCACGTAACACGCTCGAGTGCTTCGTCGCTAACTCAAGTCAAAGAGAAGCCCTTTCCAAAGTCGAACAGCTTCAGTAACAGGTCGTGAAAATGGCTTCAACCGAAATCCCCGATAGATCAAATGGCGCGCCAAAGAAGAAGAGCTTGATCCTCAATGCCTTCGTAATGATGTGCAGCGGGCATCAGTCTCCTGGACTGTGGCAGCACCCCGATGACCATTCGTCCGAATTCAACGATGTAGAGCATTGGGTCGAACTAGCCAAAATCTTGGAGGCTGCAAAGATCCATGGAATATTCATTGCTGATGTGCTCGGAGGCTACGACGTGTACGACGGCCCTCGAAATCTAGACCACGCAATTCGATCTGGCGCGCAATGGCCGACAAATGAGCCGCTCGCAGTCCTCTCGGCGATGGCAGCAGTGACCAAGAGTATCGGTTTTGGCGTCACGGTTGCTACCACATATGAGCAGCCGTATCATCTCGCTAGACGACTCTCCACCGTTGATCACCTCACAAAAGGAAGACTTGGCTGGAACATCGTAACGGGATATTTAGACTCAGCGGCTCGCAATCTCACAAACTCAGAGCAGCCTGCCCACGATGAGCGATATGCCATGGCCGATGAATACCTACAAGTCATGTACAAGCTCTGGGAGTCGTCCTGGAGAGACGATGCAGTGGTTTTGGATAGGAAGAAGGGAATCTACTCTTACCCAGACCGCATTCGGGAAATCAACCACAAGGGAAAGTACTACCAAGTCCCAGGTCCGCATATCTGTCAGCCCAGTCCCCAACGAACACCTGTCTTGCTTCAGGCTGGAACTTCAAAAGCCGGGAAAACCTTTGCAGCTCGACACGCAGAGGCCATCTTCGTAGCTGGCCACAGCCCTTCTGTAATCGCAAAGAATGTCAAAGAGATTCGGGATCTTGCCAAGGAGTTTGGCAGAGACCCCCAGAATGTCAAGTTCCTGGCGTTAATTACCCCAGTCATCGGCCGAACCGAAGAGGAAGCAGCTGCTAAGTTCGAGGACTACTCGAAGTACGGGTCTATCGAGGGAGCTCTGACACTATTCGGCGGATGGACTGGCGTAGATTTGGCCAAATACGGGGACGAGGAAGAGCTTCGTAATGTGGAAAGCAACGCCATTCGGTACGTAAAGCTCCTCGTAGCTTTCACGGCGGGACTAAATCTTGAGTAGGTCTGCTGTAGAGGCCTGGTCCAAAGCAGCTCCAGGTGTCAAGAAGTGGACAAAGCATACCGTTGCGAAGCACATCACTGTCGGTGGGCTAGGAGCCACTGTAGTAGGAACTCCAGCTCAAGTTGCAGATGAGTTCGAAAGATGGGTCCGGGAAGCAGACGTGGATGGTTTCAACATCGTGAGTACACTTCCTACAGATCGCAGACCTATCTTAACGGTGTTGATAGGCATACGCGATCAAACCGCAAAGCTTCATCGATGTAGCGGAGCTTCTGTTGCCTGAATTGCGGGCGCGAGGCGAATTCTGGGATGACTACGCAGTCCCAGGCGGAACGTACCGAGAGAATATCTATAGGCTCCCTGGCCAGAGTGGTCCTCTGCCGGAGCATGCGGGCTCCAAATATCGGTGGAAAGCGGGTGTTGAGGCCAAAGACCACCAGATCCCTGAGACGACTGTTCCTGAATGAACGTTGGGTTCAATGATGGATCACGACCTCGTTTCGGAGTTGTATTTCGGTATCTTAATAGGCTATCTCGAATTGGGAATGATGCACTTGATATTCTTGATGAATCTGATGAGACAAGTTGTTGTTTGTTAACGGAAAGACGGTGCGAGGCGAAAGATTCAAGCCGAGTGCGATCACGTCAGCATTGGCGCTAAAACTCATAACTTTTGTTCCAACCACCGTGACTCTTTCATCGTTCTTCAACATTTGTGACATAGGTATCTATGAAACTCCGGCGACGCGAGACAGTTATTCACATTCTTTTCCCGGTTTAGATATCGTGGCTACTCCCCAGAGCGCACCTTGGACCGCATTAAGCGGCCAAAAACACCATGGCAATGCTCCAATAGAGATGTCCGCCCAATATCATGCAGATGAAGCAAACATTGCGCTAGAAGAAGATGCAAAACCCATCGAAAGCGAATGGGATGCCTGGCTTCAGGTTCTAGTATCCCACCTCTGCGTCTTCAACTCCTTTGGTTTCATCAACGCCTTCGGAATCTTTCAACAATACTACTCCACCACACTCGACCTTCCCCCATCCACAATCTCCTGGATTGGATCTTCTCAAGTCTTCCTTGTCTATTTTGTCGGCACATTTTCCGGCCGCACTCTGGACCTAGGCCATTACCGGCTCACCCTATTCGCCGGCCTATCCCTCCAAATCGTTGGGATATTCACGAGCTCGGTGAGTACACAGTACTGGCAACTCCTTCTTTCCCAAGGCATCTGCAAAGGCCTGGGTGACGGCCTAGTCTTCTGTCCCGCCGTCGCCAACGCCGCGACGCACTTCGCCGGTAATAAATGGCGCGTCATGGCCATCTCGAGCGTAGCATGCGGCGGTGCGACGGGCGGGATGGTATTCCCTGCAATCGCCCTCACACTCCTGCATCGCATCAATTTCCCATGGACCGTGCGAATCATGGGCTTTGTGATGCTCTTCAACGCCTTCATCATCCTCTCCCTCGCCGCGTCGAAGCCCGGGAAACGGAAACGAGGCCCGCTGGTTGAGTGGAAAGCATTCGCCGAGCCCCCCTACCTTCTCTACAACATCAGCATGTTCTTCGGCTTCATCGGCGTCTGGCTGGCGTACTTCTACGTCCGTCCGTTCTCTCGAAACGTCCTTCACGTCTCAGAACGCACCTCCTTCAACCTCATCCTCCTCGTCAACGGCGTGGGTGTGCCTGGGCGTCTTGTCCCAGCGCTGATAGCGGATAGGCTCCTCGGCCCTATCAACACCTTCATTCCAGTCATGCTCTTTGCGGGCGCGTTCCTCTTTATTTGGATCTCCATCTCTTCCGTCGCCGGCGTCACCGTCTTCACCATCTTCTACGGCTTCTTCGGCGCCGGCGTGCAGAGCTTACTCCAAGCCGCCCTTGCGAGCCTGAACTCAGATCCTAAAAGAGTGGGCATCCGGATCGGGATGGGGTTTAGCGTTGTCGGCATTGCGTCTCTGATAGGTAGTCCAATAGGAGGTGCGCTTATCGAGAAGGCGGACGGGGCGTACTTGTACGCCCAGGTGTTCGCTGGGAGTATGATGGTTGCGGGAAGTTTCGTGCTCGTTGCCGCGCGTGTGTCGAAGACCGGGTGGAAGCTGAGGGAGAGGGTGTAGCTACTGTAGAGTACTATAGATATCGAACAAGATATTGAAATTTATCTTTTATCATGATTCATCTTCCCGAATAACTGGGAAAAAAAAGTTGAAGTACAATTTGCGAAACACGTGACCTACACGTGATATCTCGATTAGCCTGATCACACATCATCCATCACTTGCGGCGTATCGTCCCAATCCCTTCATTCTAACATCTACACATCCTTCAATTTGTCTGCGCCGCAAAGCAACATGTATACCCTCCACCACCGCATTTACATAGCCGTCAGCCTCGCGTCATTTGCAACAGCCTTGAACATAGCGCATGCAACAGCCACGCCAACGACACTCCAGGGTTACTCTGCAGATGGCTTCACACCCAAACCCACCAGCAGCCCCCTCCTCGTAAACGATACACCAATGTCTGCGCCTCTGAGGTCGACTTCTACTTCACACAGTACACCTGCCATAACGGCGACGTGTGTGGCTACAACTCGGAAATCAGTTGGTGTGGGTGTTGCAAGGGCTACTCTGCAGGCGTCGCAACAGGTTGCAATGTAGTGACCAGCTGCGTGGGATACGGGGACCTATCCTCTTGCTCGGCGGACCCGGCATGCTCAACAGATAGTGAAGTGCTTGCTTGGTACGTGCATGCTCCGCCCTCCTCGTCATCTTGCTTCTCAGCGGCCCGTTCCTCCTTTCTTCGCAAAACGATGTTTCATCAGTCAAAGAAAGTTACTCCCGCTGACGTGAAATCACTGTAGCACTGACACGGCGCTGCCGTACTGTGCCACCGACGCCCTCGACATGAACGGCGACTCCTACGCCACCATGTCGTGCGCTGCGTCTGCTTACACGTCATACTGGGAGCTGGACGCAACGTTGGTCGCACCCAGTTCCGCCGTGGACTCGGCTACTGCGGCTGTGATTACCAAGTCGCCGACGACAGCTGCGGCGACAGCGGCTGGGAAGACGCCAGCCAGCAGCACGACGTCCACCGGCGGTGCGGCTGCGAAGACGGGCGCGGTCGTCATGGGGGCCGCGGGGGGTATGGTGGCGCTCGTCATGTTGTTTGCGTAGGGAGGGGTGTGACTTTTCCTACCGATGAACGGCATGCGTGGTGGTGCTAATGAGAGCTGTATCTCTACGAGGGACGAACCGAATACGAATATGAAGAAGCTAGGTGTATATAACACATGTGTCTTAAATCGAATGCGGAGTTGGATGTCGTGTGACCCCGATTACCGAGATAGACCAATCGTTGACCGAGCAAAACGTGGAGCAACAATGCTTGCGCTTCTAAAACGTGAGCAGAATTCCGCACTAATGTTGAGACAACACATTTTGAAACAGTACTACTAACCCCGCTTTGACTTCGTTGTACCACGTGCATTGGAGTGTTCTTGGCCATTGAAAAGGCGGGGGACGTTGTGGTCGGTGGACGACTCAGCATGACCAAGCCCGAGTGTCTGGGCCTAGCACCTCGGTGCACCACCAAGCAAGGCCACGTTGTTGCAATCAGAATAGCCTGCATCTTCCCGGTCATCCTCACATCAGACCAGAGACTCGTTCGGGTCGTGGGGAATGTTGTTTCTATGGCCTTAGAGGGCCCACAAGATTATGGGTATGGTTGATGAGAGGTGATTCTTGAAGAAGATGGTTGGGATCATTTGAGATTATTAAAGAGAGTCTTGAGGCTATGGCCTAATACTTTTTGTGGACGCAGAAATTCCATAGCTGCTTTCTCCACCCGCTGACGCAACGACAACAAAGGAAAGGGGCATAGATGCTACTCTATGATGGGTAAGTTAAGGGGCCGTGTAGAACCTCCGGAGCCATATTCTAGGCGATCCCGGGTCTTGTATAAAACCACGCTCTAAGGGGACTCGTAGGTAAGAGACGTAAGAAAGAATAGCAATGGAATCAAGAGAAACCCATAGGGAGGAGACCTGTGAGCAATAGGGCCATCAAGTCCTGCCCTTAGCCTTTCGTACCTTGACCATGATCTTGGTCGGAAACACAAACCATCCCTTCGTGAGCTCCCACTGCGTCTTCGGGTCGTCAAGCTCAATCTGCAATCGAGTCAGCACTCTTCTCGTCTCCCCTTGAATGTCTCCCAACAACCCAAGACTTACCTCGAATCGTCCAAACAGTGTCGCCACAGCCTTGTGCAGCTCCACCATCGCAATGGGCTTGCCCGTACACACCCGCCGACCCGCGCCAAACGCAAATTCCGTGTTCCGCATCTTGGTCACCCTCGCTTCGTAGACCTCCACACTCTCTCCTTCGCCCTGTAGCCACCGCTCCGGCCGAAAGGTATCGACGTCCTCCCCGTAAACCTCCGTCGATCTTGCCACTATCCAAGGATTCATTCCTACTATAGTGCCTGGTGCAATCTTGCGCCCATCGCGGAGCTCCAGTCCGGTGGCCGGGACAACCCGCTCCAAGATGTGTCCAATGGATGGGTGCATGCGGATCGATTCGCTGATAACTGCAGAAAGATAGGGGAGCCGGGACGTGACGGCGTAGGAGGCAGGGAAGGCGAGGCCCGCGGTAGTGAGTTCCGTGACGAGGCGGATATGGGCGGCCGGGTTGCGGAGGAGATGATAGACGAGGGCACTTAAGGCGATAGCAATTGTATCGGCGCCGCCGAGGAGCTATTCCAGGGAGGTGTGTAAGCAATCAAGGAGCAGTGAGAATGAGAGGAGACATGCGGGCTTACGTTGAGGCTCAGATATCCCACTATGTCCTCGTCCCGGACGATGCCAGGGTAGTCAGTCTTGGTTTGGAGAAAGAGATTGAGGAAGTCGTCATGCTTTGCCTGGGCAGGGTTTTGAATGCGCTCGACCATTCGCTGGGCGCAGATTCCGGCTATGCCGGAGAAGGTGGGGTATTTGAAGGGGGAGAATAGGAGTGGGTTATTGGCTAGCCATTGGTCTAGGCTAGGTAGTTGGCCGACCTATGAAAAGATATGTTAATAAACGACTTAGAGGAGAGAGAGGGCGCTTACCCAGTTAAAGTATCCCATGAGGAACTTGTTCGTAGCAATATAGCCTTCTACGTCAGCACCGGTCTCGAGGAATCCCATCTTCTTGCTGAAGGTAAGCTCGCTGATGACGTCCCATGTATCTATAGTAGCACTGGTTAGTTGGAAGCGCTCAGCATCAGCTATATCACTCACATAAGTGTGCCCAGCTCGCAATATCAAATGATGTTCCAGCGTTTGCACCTTCAATAAAGCGTTCTTCGATGTGTTCGCAAAGTGACTCCAGTGTGCTGTCCACAAGGGGCTCCATCTTTAGGATGCTACCGATGGCAAAGGACTTTTGGACTGGCTTGATGTACATCGAGTGGAAGGCGTTGCTACGCGTGCTGAAGATAGACTCAACAAGTTTCCCGTCATTGTGGGCGTCAGCGACGCGGTAAAGGTCGCTCTTCACCCTCAAATCAGTAAATGGGATACATTGAAGAGTATCAGCAGAGAGCTGCATATGTACTCACCTTGACGAATTCACCTCTCGTGGAGTAGATCTTGGAGATCAAGCTCGGATCACTGATGCTGACGCAGTTAGGTCCGATCCGTACCGCGCTGCCATACTTCTCATGCAGCTCTCGCTGAGACTCGATATGGGTACGAGCCCAATGGCTGTATAGTCGCCAGAAATTCGTGAACTTGGCCAAGAAAGGGCCAGGGATATCCTTGATTGGCGAGGTGAGATAGTTCCACAGAAGGCGGGGAAGAAGAAGAACTGCTCCTAGGATGGCAGCCTTGAGGAGAAGTGACAAGAAGGATGAAGCCATGATGGTCATAGGTAGGGCTAGCCCTGTAGATATTAGGAGGAAGAGTGATTGGAGCTGCTGCAGAGGTTCTTGACAGTTTATTGTGTGAGAAGGCGGGTTAGCAGCAGCCGAAGAGCTTGTAGAGGTAGCTACTAAGCTTGTCGGGCAACAGAAGATGAGGAAACCCTGATCGTCTTGTATTGTATGAAGACGATGAGGATGTAGAGGAGAGAAAGATATCTGGAGGAAGGCGAAGAAATACAAACGTGCCTGCCTGCGGAGGCCCTCACCGCCCCTCACTGATTAAGCCGATGACGGGGCTATAGGGGCTGAAACGGGCCCGGGCCTGACACGTGAGTACCGGAGATAACCGCTGTTCCACAGCGACACTGAGCCGGATCCGGTATCTGGGGTTACGTATACTAGGTGGCATTCGCATCCTTATCAAAGAAGAGTTTCTACGGTCGTATATTCACATAGTATGGTGAGCATTTAAACGGCCCGTTGGCGATGATGTTCACTTGGTCATGAGGATGGCTGATGTGCCGATGAGAATGAGCGACATCTGCTCATCAGCTACGCTCCTGTGCGAAGGGGTCCTTCCCAAGAGCAACATTCAAAGCCGTCGAGGTTCTTGAAGTCAAATGATGATATGAGAGGGTTGCGTGACAAGTAGATCGAAGCTGATGCTAGCGATGTGTGCTTCCTAGCGGAGGATACCCAGTACGAAAGGGAGTTAAGAGACGGTGGCGTGATAAGAAGATGAAGCAAACCATTGAGACGTGCTTTGGACTTCGCGAGGAAATGCTATGTGGTGTGAATGAGCAATTCCACCGCCCCGAAAATCCGTCTCTTCTCCTACCTCTTAGATATTTCCGAATTTGCCACTATAAAGAGTGGAAATTAAATACCTGAACCTCGAACTATTATACTTTCGATATAGAAAGAAAACAAGATCGATCAGAGTATTAGTTGGGGAGTGGAATGAAAGGAAGCGGAGACGGTTGAAAAATCTTATAGAAGAGGCCGAAGGAGTAAAAAGAAAACTCATCCACCTTTCAAGTTATCAAGTCTCCGCATTTAAACCGCACTAGAATATATACAGACTTCGTTTTTAGCCTTCCCTTGACAGAATAGTTTGAAGCAAGAAAGAAAAGAAAGAAGGAATAGATTGGTACCTTTTACTCATAAGTCAATAATGCAATTAGTACCCAACGGCCCATATCAATGTACAAAAAGATAATGTAGACTACCTCCTCTTTTCAGCTTATGCTCCTTATAACCAACGTCTTTTTTCTTCCCTTACCTGAACTCGCTCAAGCCACAAAATTCACATCAGTCTTCGGACCCTCGTCCTTGTTCGCCACTATTTCCGCTGCCCGATTGACCAGCTTCTCCGCAATTCCATCCGTAACCCCATGTTCGCGTCTGCTATCTACCATCGCCCTGATCAGCGCACATGCCACCTCTCGACCTTGATCGACGTCCTTCTTCGTTGGCAGATTCGGCACGTGAAGAAACGTAACCGGGCGCTCCTCATCCTTTTGCTCGTAAAAGTGCGCCAGGGTATTATAATAGATAAACCCACACATAAAATTCCCCGCGTCCTCACTCGGCCTGATATCAATGTTTGAATCTGGCAGCTGCGCTCGCCACCGCCGCCACACGTCGTCGGTCTTGAAAGCGGTTTTAAGGATGGGAGGGAGATGTGGCCAGCGCGCGGCCACTTCAGCCTCGGAAAAAAGCCGACCGTCGACATCCGGGATGGAGTTGTAGCCAGTGCGGTGGGCGCCACGCTCGAGGGTGTAGAAAGTGCGGCCGGCCGCGAGGCCGATATGGAAGACGATATCCGGTTTTGGGGCGCAAGAGTCTATGATGGCGGGGATGGTGTCTGTGACGGCGTGGTAGGCGACACGAATGGGTTCGTGGTGGACGATGATCCGAATTGGCGTTGGGTGGAGGGGCGTTGCGGGGAGGATCGCTGGGAGGGTGCTCGCTATGGACCAAGAGGAGTTTGTGGGGTACTTTTCTAGGAAGGGCTAAGGCTGTCGGTATTTCTCTTGAAAAAGGATGAAGGTGATCCTTCGAGATAGTATGGAGCGTTGAAGAGGTCTGATCAAACAATTTCGTGATCTTTGCGAGAAGAAATGGGGGCAAGGAGGCGCTCGAGAAGGCGAGAATGCGCCAAGGAAAGAGAGAAGAAGTAGAGGGAATAAGATAGGTTCTGCAAATTGGGAGAGTGGAGAGATTCTCAGAACTGGAGAGGTTGGGAAAGGTACGTACTCCAAAGCCCGTTACTAAGACAGTGACTGGGTCCTCAGTCTTCTCTTGGGATGGCTGAGGCACGGCAGCTCCTGAGGATCGAGGCATGATGAAAGAACAAAGTATCCAAACATAAAAGTCGACGTGCAATATTATCAACTAAAATCGAGTAAGAATAGTGTATGTGATGCTTCGCAGCTGGAGAAAGTCAGTGAATGCACCTCAAAGAGGAAGGAGAATATGACGTAGGCAACACTGGTCCTCCCGAGAAGCAGGAGGGCCCAGACACTGCATCGATGAGCATGGAAGTCGAGTGACACAACCCACCTTTGGAGCACAAGAGTTCAGATGAAAGTGAGCGTGACTAGAAAACGCCCATGCGGGCAGGGTGAAGGAGTGGAGAAGTGAATGATCGGCGCTAGTGGCTAGGCCTCGGATCGGAGCGGGGCAACGTATCCCCGCCAGAGATGCACGAAACCTCGTCGATCTGGCATGCTTCAGGTATTTTCATGCACAACCACCATGCATCTCCCTGCACACGGCAACGGGAGGCACGGCAGAGCGACCACGTCGATATTGCGTGCGGCACAGCCGGACCTGCTCCGTCGCCTCAACATCGGCCGTAGAGGGGGGCCTCGTACGATTCAGCCATGTTTATATTCACCGCTGGCTAGCCTCCTAAGAAGCACTTAGCACGAGTCTAAAAGTCACAATCTAGTTCTATTCTATCACTCTTCCTACTACCTAGTTCCTCAAGCTCTCCTATTACTACTCCTCTAACGACGGCTGCCACAATGGCCGATAAACCGAACATCGCTATCGTGGGCGGCGGTATCGCTGGGCTAACCCTCGCCATCGGCCTCCTTAAGCATGACGTCCCAATCACCCTCTACGAAGCCGCGTCGCACTTTGGCGAAATTGGCGCCGGCGTAGGCTTCGGGCCCAATTCAGTGCGCGCCATGACTTTACTCGACCCGGAGATCAAGGAAGGCTTCCTGCGACGCAAAACGGCGAACCAGTGGCCGAGCCATGAGAAGCTGTGGTTCAGTTGTCGAGTCGGGGATGCGCGTTACAAATTTTCCGAGGGCAGCCAGGTGGGCGACTTGGTCTGCGACGTCGAGTTTACAAATCCGAACAGTAGAGGTGGGGTGCACCGCGCGCACTTTCTAGACGAGATGGTGAAGCTAGTGCCAGAAGAGATGTCGCAATTCGGAAAAAAATTGGTGGACATCGGAGACGCGGAGGATGGGAGCGGGGATGTGCTTCTGAAGTTTGCGGATAGCACCGAGGCGCAACATACGGCGGTGATCGGATGCGATGGAATCAAGTCGCGGACCCGGGAAATCTTGCTAGGGAAGGACGATCCCGCTGCGAAAGCCGTCTTTTCGGGAAAGTATGCGTATCGCGGACTCGTTCCGATGGGGAAGGCGATAGAGCTGCTGGGCGAGGAGAAGGCCCTGAACAGTCAGTTGTATTTTGGCTATCATGGTCATGTTCTGACCTTTCCAATTGAAAAGGGGGAGACGATGAACGGTGAGCTCATCTCAAATACAAATACCGCACTTCTGGTCCTACTTTGATCATGTGCTGATGTTAGCAGTTGTCGCATTCGCCTCCCGTGCCGCTTGGCCTTCGAAGGAATGGGTCGTCCATACCACGAAAGACGAAATGCTCGAAGACTTCGCCGATTGGGGCCCTACCGTCCACAGCATCATCTCCTTGATGCAGAAGCCAGATATCTGGGCGCTCTTCAACCACCCTCCCGCGAGCACCTACCACAAGAAGCGAATCTGCATCCTAGGCGATGCTGCTCACGCTTCGACACCCCATCAAGGTGCAGGGGCTGGCATGGCAATCGAAGACGCTTATATCCTGACCAATCTAGTGGGAGACGCTGTGAAAGCAGGCACTGGAGTGGCAGGCCTGGAGACAGCGTTCGAGGCATATGACCTTGTGCGACGGCCCAGGACACAGAATTTAGTAGAAACCAGCCGGGAAGCCTCAATGTTGTATGATTTCGAACTAGAAGGCGACGATTTGGAGGCTGTTGAGAGGAACATAAGGAGCCGTATGGGCTGGATCTGGGACGTGAATCTTCCGGCAGAACTGGAAAGAGCCCGAGGTATTGTGAAATGTAGGAAGGACAGTCATACCGTTTGATCAATTTCCAGGTAGGCTAGGGAGAGCGAGAAGATGAAACGAAGTGCGTCTAGCATGTCTAGAACTTTTCAGCCTTTAATTTTGAGTGGAGATTTGTCTTCCTGTGTTACCTTTAGATGTCAACCGGAAATAAAACTAGCCATCTCGGAAATACGGTCAAACCATGTCTACCGAATAATGGGCGGGGTGATGCACAATTACGTGCTCGCCGCAACCCCTCTTTCATAACACTAGGTAAATCGTGACCCAATCAACCACCGAGTCATGTACAGCTTCCATCAACCTTCAACTCCATCTAGCCGTCTCTTCCAACCCACTCCAACCCTCCCACAATTCTTCTTCCCCACTCCCTCCCTCTACCCAAAGTAGTCCCCAAACCTACTGCTAACCATGCCCACCCGCCCAACAATAACCTACTACTTCTCCTTCATCTCGCTCTGGTCCTACATCGGCAGCGCCCACCTACACGCCCTCGCCCTTCGCCACAACGCCCGCCTCATCTACAAACCCATTAACCTGCCCCACATCTTCTCCATCTCTGGCGGCCTCCCCGTGGCCCAGCGCTCCCCCCAACGCCAAGCCTACCGCTTGCTCGAAATGGAGCGCTGGCGCCGCATCCGCGGTATCCCCATCATGCCACATCCGAAGTTTTACCCTGCGGACCCCTCGCTCGCGCACCGCGTGCTGCTCGCGGCGATTGAGGAGGAGGAGGGGTATGAGAGCGGGCGCGTGGCGGCGTTTGCGCAGAGGGGGCTGCGGGTGGTGTGGGCGGAGGAGGGGGATGTGGCGGATGTGGGGACGGTGGTGAGGGTGGCGGGGGAGTGTGGACTTGAGGGGGCGCGGTTGGTGGAGAGGGCGCAGGGGGAGAGCGTGTTAGTGGAGCAGGAGAGGGCGCTGACGCGGGAGGCGGAGGAGGGGCGGTTGTTTGGGGCGCCGTGTTATGTGTATAGGGGGGAGCCGTTTTGGGGGCAGGATCGGTTGGAGATGTTGGAAGAGGTTTTGAGTAATGGGCGGGAGGCGATTGCGTTGCCGGTGGTGGAGCGGAGGTGAGAATGGGTTGCATGGAGATGGGGTTTCTACGAAGTATCTAGGTATGCTATGGAAGGGCGGGTTTTTGTGATTGCGGAATACATATGCTCCAAGCTGTGGCCTTAGAGAATCATCTTGAAAGACGGGTCTCTGTCGTCTCCGTACCCGATATACTTGTCGTACTTTCCTTCGACCTTATCTTTGTTGACCTTCCAACAGTACAGAATATTCAGAAGGACACTACTAGATGGTTAGTAGGCTGCCGGAGAGACATAGGTAGGGGAGATATTGAGAAGACTTACGCCACCCAAGCATAGCAAAGACAGCCCATCACAATATTATGGCTCTCATAATACACCGGCTTCTGATCATTTGGATACAGAAACGCAGCTACAATACCCCCGCAATTCGCTATCACCAACTGCATAGCGCCCGAGGTCGCACGCTTGTAGTGCCCAGCGCTGTTATTTAGTAGCCATACCAAGATCGGCGGCACCGATGAGTAGATTCCGACAGCCATTAGGAAAGTCATCCCGTATTTGACAGAATTGCTGTCCACTCGCGCGATCACTGCGTAACCAATCACGGCGAGGGGTAGGGTGAAGAGCACGAGAACGCCGCGCAATCGCAGTCGGTCAGACAAGAAAGCGACGAAGGTGCCTGTTACTGCAGCTACGGCGTAAGGTGGGACGGTCATGAGCTGCGCTTTACTACCGGAGTAGCCTAGAGATACGATGATGGAAGGCAAGAAGAGACTAAATGAGTACAGTGCACAGCAGATGGCGAAATAGGCGGTCGCATTTAGCCAGAGCTGGGGCGAAAGAATACCGCGGATGACTTCGGACCACTGGAATCTTTCTGGCTCGATGAGGGATCCGGAGATGTAATTAGATGCTTTGAGGCGGGCGCTGGCGTGCGAGCGCTCGGTGGGAGTGAGGAAGGTGGCGGTTTCCACGGAGTTTGGTATCAAAAAGATTGCGCCAATGCCACAGAGGATAGTCAATATGCCCTCAATGATCATGATCTTTTCTACAGGTCAGCGTAGTATGGAGTCATAAGAGCGAAGTACTCACCCATCGCCATTTCCAATCCACAACTGACGTTTTCGGGATGTGCGAGAGTCCGGACGCAAGAAGACCACCAAAGGCCCCCGAAAGCGACGCCGACGAGTAGAATATGCCTACCCGCAGCGCCAATTCTTCCTTCGTGTACATCATTGAAAGATACAGCAATGAGCCGGGATACAGCCCACCCTCGAAGATCCCGAGCAGTGAACGTACAACGACGAATTCAGCGAAGTTTCGGACGAAGCCAATGCACATTACGACGATCCCCCACAAGATTGCTAGGATGGGGAGCCAGAGCCTAGGGGTGGCTGTCTTGAGGAACAGATTTGACGGGAGGTCTGAGACAACATAGAAGACGTAGAAGATCGACAAGGCGACGGCATAGTGATGGTTGGTAAGGTGAAGATCGTCCTCGAGGCCTAGGATTTTGGCGTTGCCTACATTAGATCTGTCGAAGAAGTTGCAAAGATAAAGAATTGCTATAGGCGGGAGTACTCTGTGGAGAGATGTCAGTAATATCCCAATATATACTGCTATACTAGCTATGGCCTACCGAGTATCAAGCTTCCACAGGACCCTTCTAGTCAGAGCCTTAGTTTCGGTGTCGTCGACCTCGTATGTTGGTTTGCTGGCATTCTGTACAGAATGCGAAACAACTCGAACTGCTTTGTCAGACATATTCATAGATTTGGTTTACCGAGAATTGTAGATATGTCGTGCATTCGGAACGCAGGCCAATCGCAAAAAGCCCGGATGGAAGAAGTACATATTGCCCTCGCTTTTGCTTCTTGCGCACAATAAGCTGCATGAGTAAACGATGATGAGAGATGGACCCCCGTATCACGCAATGGCTGTTTTGGTGCGCTAATCGGTAGAACAACTGCATTGGGATAGTAGAAGGGCCGATCATGGCCCTCATGCTTGCCAAGCTTGCCTAATTATTAGATATAAATTAATTCGACGTTATCCGCGATTCGAGTAGTGGATCAAATCGATGTCGATTTGTGGCGCAATAGGTATTCGTTCTTTGCAAGTGCTAGGCCTAGGAAGCGTTCCTGATCGCATCCTCGCGGTTATAACGATTATTAGTACCGCCAACCAGAACATAGGAGAACAGCGCAAACAGTGCCCTTCTAGTAGCTTTCGGAGCTCCAAACTACGCAAGAAAAAATGCCCGCGTGATGCTGAACACTCAGCTTCTCTTGTCATAGTCTGTTCGGAGATATTTAGAAGGTAATAGAAGAGAAATTCTTGTCGAGACGAACGGGAGGGAAATGTTTCATCCAATCTACGAACGCTTTCAAGCACGTGCGAGTGTCTTTTCTGACGGTTCCAACACTGGATATTATCAGTGAAGAGCAAAAGCTCCACCGCCGGGATGAAACCTTTGTGGCCAACGACACCATCCCAGAGTTTGGTCACGATTAAAAGGCATGACAGACACGAATTCAACGTGACAAACGCTATCTTTAGACTGGAGGGCGCATGCCATTTTTTGAAGATCTTTCAGCAAGAATTCCTCTGTCTCAGGGTCAAATGTGTTGTCTACTGGACGTAGGACAACGTATTGTGGCAAGGGCCCGCGGAAAAATTGGCATACAATGTCACCAGCACGTGTTGAATGTGGGACTACGGTGATGTCCCCTTGTTCGAGCAACGCAATGGTCTGCCCTTCAAGGTAAGCGACACTCGCTCGGCGAAGTGCATCGAAGGGAACTTTTTTCGGGATATATCTTGCCATTTTAGCGTGGATTGATTCGTCGGGGTTCCAAAACAAGTCCGTCGAGCCCCGAGATAGCTGTGGCATGAGAAACTGGGAGGTGGTCCTCAATGAGCTGAAATTCGCAATTTGGGAGGCCGCCGATTCATCCGTGCTCTTAAGTAGCGAAGGTGATGACGCTTTGGGGATGAAATTTAACGCTTGTTTAACGTAATTTACTAAGTTGTTCTCGACTGGACGAAGCCGATTCACAATTCCCAGCATACAATGCCCAAAGCGTGTCATGACACTGGAAACATCTTCATCATTGCGATCGCGATTGATGTCACGAGGTTCGTCCCCTTGCGACACACAACTTTTCGCGTAGGTTTCCGAATTGATGTCCATTTGGGTCTTCGTCTTCTTCAGCCTTACCCTTCTCTTTTCCAACCTTGGTTCGACCGTGTCAACAATCCAATATGTGTCTGCGATGAAACCTAAGACATGTGGAAGAACGTGTGATACAGAAACAGAGTCGTATCGGTCAACTTGAAAGCTAGGAGGCTTTTTGAGGCCTTCGGATAATAGAGGAGTTGTCCAGTCTGGCACCCAAGATGGAAGTCCAGGTCGCCGATTGACCAGCCCAATGTCTCCGACGTGCTCGAGAATGGACAGATTCTTAGAAGAACGTATAAACTGGATGGCGACGTCTTCGAATAAATCAGAGCACGGCTTCTTATAGTCAATCACAAAGGCGTTCTGGGTATGGGCGTCAGTCATTCCAAGATGGGCATAAATTAGATCCCTGGGGTCAGACGCTCCCAATCCTCTCCTCGAAATTATCAGGTCGAAAAATCGGGCATAAGAGTGGGCGCTAGGTATCGCTCGACTAATCTTGAACTGGTTCCGGGCCTCGTTCATGTCTGACAGAGAACGGAGTGTTTCATCCATTATGCTATGAATATGCGGAACTGGGTTTATTAGGTGCGCGCATAGGCGCTGCCACTTGATTCGAGATGTCCCGCATTGAACCCAAGGGTTTAAAGAGAAGACAAGCTCTTGTAGAACCCAAATGCGGCCGAACCACGGTCTGCCGACAATATCTTTGACAATGCTCGTGTGGTCACTATCCGATAGATTTCCGAATAGGCTCAAAAATTCTCTATCGTGTGTATTAGGTCCTGGGGGGCGTAATGACTTTGAGATGTCAAATAAGAGCTCTGTTTCACGGGTAGCCAGTCCGAGGAAGATGATGGTATGAGCCGCGTTCTCATAGATCCTCCCCATCCGTCGAACCTGCTTATTTCTTTCTTCGACGTCATTTTGGTTGATACAAACGCCGTCAGCCCATATTCGCAGGCATTTGTGATGGTTTCGAATATGCCGAAGTGCTTCATCAAGCGAGGCTGTGATGTCTAGGGCGGCCTTCCCATCGACCTCGACAGAGCGTCGATTGGTCTGATCGCCCCAGACGTAAGAGAGTGCCACGTAATGATCAGCGATGTCGTCTTCGCATTCTAATAGTAAAGTCTGAATGATTGAACATCGAATCGGTGCGGTGAGGTCTGCGGAAGGCTGAATGACGACCAGCCTGATAGCGTCTTCTCCTTCAAGCTGTGGGTATTGGTACAGCTGTTGTGATCCCATTCTTAGATGATGTTTTGATCGAAGACTCGAGATACAGCGAGTTATGAAGCAACCAAGGAGGATGATGTTGTTGTCAGGGTTGGCGAGGCTGAAAAGCTGAGAGAATATGACAGTCACGTGATATACGTATGTATGATAAAACGCTTATCTGGAACGGCACAACAGTCGCACTTTGAACAATCAACACAATGAGCTTATTCCGACATGACCATATGTCCAAATTGTCCGAGAAGCTTTTTGCCAGCGGGTGAAATGTGAAAGGTCACGTGCGAAGGCTACAACATCAGCAAATCCAAGAACCTCCCAGTCTACCTTTAAGAGTGTCGAATTTGACCTGCAGGCTCTGCCATGTCATCAACTATCTTTCCGTCTATCAGCGGCAATGTACTGGAAATGAACACCTTATGTATTCTACCGTTACGCCGAAGATAAAAGGCCAGGCAGAATTCGAGGCTTTGTCTTCGTTTGTCATTCCGCCTGGCTTGTTCTACAAACCTGAAGGAAGGGGAATCGGGCCCCACCGCTCCCAGCGTTTCGTTTCAGTCCTACTTTCTGCCTTGCATTATAAGAAGGCACACCTGTATCCGAAAAAGCCATCAATCTAAGTACTTGCAACGAAACTGGGAACCCGATCACCCTTTAGGTACAAGATATCCTCTTCATCTGCCGCATCACTCAAGCCGCCAGGTTCCTGCATCTCGTCTTGAAAGCCTCGAAAGTCTTAAAATTCCTGATAATCTTGAGAATCCTGCCCATTGTAGGGGCAAGGCAAAAGTCCGGTCAAGAAGTTCGTATGCACAGACCCCGCAGTCGTCATCAAAGATGTTGCCTCAGCTTCGCCCAGCTCTTCTGCCTTGTCAGTTCTCCCAATTATGTTGCTTTTGCACGTCTATACTCCCCCTTCTCACTGCAAGCCCCTGCGTTTTCCACCTCTGCCTTGCCGTCAGCCAACAGCCTCGCCCGCGGTCACTTTCCATGTTATCTATTCTAGTCAAAGGCAAATGCAGCCTCGCAACTATGAAATACTTCTTAAGTACGGGTCTTTTCACCGAAATCTTCAGCTCCGAGTGTAGGCGCCGATACGAAACATTGCACTCTCGTTATATGACTTCACACAACACGAAAGTAACGGAGCCGCAAAAATGCTACGTATATTGCAGACGCTTGTCGATCTTCTGAAAAAGGTTCCAATTGCATGGATACTTACGCCACCTTGGCGTCACGCTTGGGTATCTCGTTTGTTTCGCAACTGGTGGTTCGAAATACTATCCGGACTGCTACATGTTGTCGCCTTCAGCGGCCTCGTGTCTGTGCTCCATCAGTACCAGAACCAGCCTTTGCCAAAATGGCCACTCGGATTGACCATCAATACTGCCCTGTCCGTATTTGCCGCTGTCTTCAAAGGTACGTATTACCCCAAGCTTATGAGGTCGGGGATTAATAAATACCTCCAAAGGTGCACTTTTATTAGTAGCCGGTGAGGGCATCGGCCAACTAAAATGGATTTGGGTATTCTCCGAAAGACGGTGCCTAGGTGACATAACCACCTATGACGAGGCTAGCCGAGGCCCTTTAGGCGCCACCAAGTTGCTTTGGCTGGCCCGTTGGAGACAAAAGCGGGCTTTCCTTGGAGCATCACTCGTTCTGCTTGCCTTTGGTATTGACCCCTTTGCGCAAGCTGTAGTCAGCTACTATGAATGTAGCGTCAGCGTGAAAGGCACCTCTACTGTTGGCCGCCTTAACTCATACTTTAAGATGGGGTTGACCGGATATTCGCTGCCAGGATCTCTACGAGGTGCAATCGACGCAAGCTTTGGAGATTCGACTACCTTAATGCCAAACTACACCTGCTCATCGGATTTCTGTTCTTTCTTGGAACCATACCACTCGATGGGGCTCTGCAGCAAATGCACTGATGTCACTGACCAGCTTCACACAGCGTGTTGGGATCCAGAAATCGGAGGAGGCTGCAATTATACCTCGACGACCCCACCGGATTCTTCGGGCTATGGACGAAACACTACTGCACGCTATGTCCCATCGCAGAAGACAGATTTCGAATGGTACGTTCTAGTCTCCGGGAAGACCCACGATTCTATCTTTGAAGGGAAATTGGTGCCCGCGGGAAGAAACGGCACACCCCCTTATTTGAGTTCGACAATCGATCTCGTTTCTGCGTCGCCAGTCCTTGGATGTCGCTGCTCGCTGTACTGGTGTATTCGCACATATACTGCAACAGTAAATTCTAGCATCCTCTCCGAGACGCTGCAGTCCACATCTAGTAATTGGTCGTATTATGCGGATAACGCACCAGTTTGGGGGACTGTAAAAGTGGACTGTCTAACTCCGAAAGTTCAGTCTCGTCTATTGTCTGATGGGTATATATCCAAGGAGACCGAGTGGATGGCCTGGAATGGTTCCTATCTGGACGGTACCGAGTCACAAGACCAGATTTCCTCCTCGACCAACCTTACTATTCCGATAGAATGTTCCTACCAAGCTCAGCTTCTCAGTGGCTATCTATCCCCGTCAACTTCTGAGTTCTTCTCTGATCCTATCCTCGGCATTTTGCGGGGCGAAGGCCCTCAAAGCCGGATCAATCTCTGGCCCGGCTCCCCCGGCGTCCTCCTAGAACTCTACAACAACGGAAGCATAACTATCGACTCCATCAATGCCGCCTTTAATAATTTCACTACTGTAGTCTCAAACTACCTCCGGAACAGCGGTCAAGCCATTCCTCGGGATCCAAACCCCTATCTACCATCCGGTGAAACTCGCAAGCAGCCTGAGAACGCGGTCCATGGTATACCCAGCGACTGGAACCAGCCCGCAACAGGCGAAGTTTTTACCAAGACGACCTGCATCCACGTGCGCTGGCCTTGGCTCGCACTTCCCGCTGGGCTTTTCGTAGCTACGCTTGTCTTCCTCGTTATCGTGATCGCGCAGACGGCAAACGAAAAGGGTGCCCCAGTCTGGAAATCGTCACAGTTGGCGATGCTGTGGCATGGGCTGGTTGGATCGGCGAAAGATGAGAATCTAGGCACGGTGGAGGAGATGGAGCAGCGGGCTAAGCAGTTGACGGTGAAGCTTGAGGACACCAGCCCGGGGAGGAAGCAGCTCGTGTTGAGATGATTAGTTGGTAGAATGGCGGTCGGGTGACTCTGATAACTCTTAGAATCTGGTGGTATATTGTCACGCAACAAGGACCTGTGTGTTGTGCATTTGACATTGACAATTCAAGTAACATCGGACCTTTAGACCTATTCATCTCCTAACAACTTGACCGTGAGTCTTTCGACAGATATGTGCGTGAAAATCAGCGATATATCCGAACGGAAAAACGGAGGAAGGGCTTGATCATTCTGGAAGTTCGGTTGGTTGACTGAATTGAGAGAGAGCTTCTTAGCAGATGGACTGCATATTCAATATTTCGAGACGAGGTTCTCTACCGGCTGAGGCACTTCAAGTATGAAACTTATGTATGCTCCAGAGTACTCTGACGCGAAGCAACCAAATCGTTGATATAGGAACGGAAGCAACATGAACAGAATGATTTCTCTACGGAGTTGCTGGACTAGGTGGGTATATTGTAGCGAGAGAAAAGAGAAAGTGGCTAAGTCTGATGCGAATTACCCCTAAGAGTCCTCATTGACACTACGCTAATGCAAAGAAAACACTCCCTTCGCCGCCGTATAGTCAGCTTTCCGTATACGCCGATAATATTCATCATGTGTATTCCGGTCCGCACTGCAAAAAAAGCAATGTCAGAACCCATATTCTCTTTTCTTCGCCAACCTTAGCGAAGCACGATATTCAGGCTCATTGATATCCCAAGTTTTGTCAGCGGTCCTTTTTTTCGCATGCTCCTGCCTCTTCTCCGAATCCTGCGTATCACCACCTCTCCAGCCTTGTTGCTTGTGGATTGGCTGTAGGAATCCGTCCACATGTACAGCACCAAGCATCGGGCTTGCCTCTCGCTTCTCAACTCTAGGATCGTACTTGTGGCCTCGAATACAGTGTTCTATAACGCGATAGGGCGTCTTGAATATATGCTTGTTTCCCCAGCAATCCGTATGCGGGCAAGAAGTCGTCCCCAGCGGCCAATACGGGCGAGGCTCTGTTGAGCTAGAAGAGTCATCGTCAGGATCGAGCGATTGTGGAGCTAGTATGAGGTTTGGTGTGTACGTGATCGGATCCCCAGAAGGCTTCAACGAATCCTCTTCCTTCATAGTCTGGAATTCCATGCTTTCGCCGAAGAGGGCGGAACAGCGCTTCGCTGCTCTATCTATGACAGCTGGATCCCAACCTGTCATCGATGCAAGGCCGAGGACCTCGCTCCAATCACGTAGTTTCAAGGTATGTTGGCGGTTCTTGCGTCGTTTTCTGCTCCTAGACTGGCGTTCTTCTTGGTCGTCTTCGTCTTCGACATCGCCAGAGTCTCCAGAAAGATTGCCGCTTTCAGAGCCTAACGCTGGGTTTGATAGGTTCCGTCGAGGCTGACTGAGCTTCCGTTTCGACCGATTACGAGCTGATTTGCTATCTGTATTTGATTGAGAACCATGTTGTGGGCGTGACGAGGCTCGGTGATTTTGACTTGCTGAGGGCCTTCTTGATCTTGACCTTGACCTCAGCGGCGATGTGCCTCGTGAGATAGTATCGCCATCAGACTCTGTGTCCGTGTCTGGCAATCCTCTTACTTGCCAATGATTTTGGTTCGATCGACGAAGAGCCTCCGAAAGACTGTCAACCCTTGAGAGGAGAGAGTTGACGGTAGGCTTCAGAATCCTGCGAGCCTTTTCATCATCTGCGAGAACCACTGGACGTGAAGGTGAACCGCCCCCAACATATATATCTTTGCGCGTCCGTCGTCGGACTTCTCGTTTCTTAGTACCCTCCGAAGCTTCTGAGGCCTCTACGTCGCTCTGAATTTTGACCTCAGTTGAGCGAACTACATCATTATCGAAATCTGTAGCCAAGTCTATAGGTGACGTTTGTTTGCTTCCAGATCCATTTGTAGCTTCGCTTGCAGCTCTGCTTGGAGCTCTAGTTGTGGCTCTACTGTGAGATCTTGTCATAGGCCGCCTTGGACTCCGGGCTTTGACGGAACGTTTTCTACTGTGACTAGCAGTACTTCTAGACCGCGACCGCGACTCTTGCTTCCAACCCTTCTCCGCTTCTGTATCAGTCTCACTCTCCCCACTCGTATCTGTATCCTCATTCTCCGAGTCCGCAGGGGGCCTCGCTTCCCACTGCTCCTTCGCGAACCTCTGAAAGGTGCCGAAAAGCACATCTCGGAGATCATCTCCAGCACTCGCGTTGCGCGCTCCACCCATCAACCCATCCTCCTCCTCATCCCCAGCCTCTACCCCAAACCGTTCCCGCAGTCGAGGCGCCCCCGGGAGCGGCCACGCCGTCCAACTCTTCCAAGGGAGGAACTCCGGATCTCTTTCTACACGTGGTCCCTCCTTCCGAAGCTCATTGCTCTCTTTATACCACCGAGACTTGCTGTGCCAGTTTTCCAACCCAGGCAAGTTCTTCGGGCGCAACTCTCGTTTCGGCGCATGCGCATTGTAGAGGTGAGCAGCCAAGTCACCAGCGAGGACCTGCTCCATTGAAGCCGCGAGCTGCCTCTCGGCGGCTGTGTATCGCCGCCATGTCTGCGCTGGGCCGACGAAGCGGTTGGGGCGGTCGGGTTCGTAGTCGGAGGATCCCGAGTCGTCTGGGGCATCGGGAAGCTCTAAAGCCTCATCGTGGTCGACATAGGGATCGGCATCAAAATCGGTCTTGGGTTTTTGTGAGGGTATTGAGGGGATTGATGATGGTTGGCCGATTTGCTCTGCTTGAGGAGGCTCGCTGCCGCTATGCGTGAATGGGGAAGCGTCTCGACTGAAGGAACCGGAGGTCGCGGAGGTTGCGGAGGTCTCACCGCCGAATAGAGACATGGCGATCCTTAAAGTCACCTAGTACGGGCTCTAGGCGATAGCGTTGTGGTGGTCGTTTGCGCATGGTGCATTGAATTGTACGTGGTTGAGGATTTCGGGCACGGTTACACGAAAGATTCACGGGTCACGGGGTTTCGCGAGGAGGGGCACTTAGGAGGGGTACGTGTTCTTACTGACTGCTCTAGCACAAATGAACGTGTTTGAGACTTGCTTTCTTGAGGACGTGCTTTTTGTAGCATAATTCTGTGTACACCTGCTCGCCGCTGTCTGAGGTTTGTCGGCGTCTCGTTACCAAAGCCGGTCAAGTAGACTATTGGAGTCGAAGAATCAAGTACTATCTCTATTAGGACGCACTGCTACATAGACCATCTAATCATCTTATCTAGTATTATGTCGAGATAAAGAAAGCCCTCCTCACAGCGCCATTACCTCAAGGTTCAATTGACACGGAAACACGTCCAGTCCCGCTATTTATCAAAGCCTCCGGGAACCGTATACCTGCTTGTCATTAGGTAGCTGATCTACCCGCCTGACCTCTATGCTCCTCATACTGGGCTTGAGCCTTATCATCCCCTCAATTTCCTCCAATCTCTTTCCCAAAGGCCCCAGAGCACCTTCATCCTCACGCTCTGCCTCAATCACGCTCATGCCCTTAATCTCCGCTTCTTCCTCAAGAAGCACCCGCCACCGCTGCTGTTCCTCTTCCCAAAAGAGCAGCAGATTCACCAGCTTCTTCTGCGCGAAGCTCGAGATGATTGAGAGCTGATGTGCAAATTTGGGCGTGATGGCCTCCGTGTTGATAGCTGCTGAGCTCGCTGAGAGAACCTCGTGCTTGATTAGGGCGGCATGGATTTGGGCGGACAGTCCTTCGTTTGCGGTGATCCCACCCATGAAAAATGCGAGCGGGCGCAGTTTTGAAGGCTCGAGGATCGAGATCTGGTACTCGAAGAGCTGGTCCCGTTCGCGAACGGTGAGGTCATCTGCGCGAGGGCCGAGCGCGAGGTTTGGGACTGCGTTGTTGATGAAGCGGCTAAAGCTGAAAAGGTGGTCTCCTGTGGAGGGTTTGTACATGCTGTACGGGGGGTCTCGATGTGTTGAAACACAGTACAGATTTATCGGCTTCCCAGGGGTGTTTGTGCAGGAGGAGTCGCAAAGGCTTGAGCTTTCTACGTATGTTGATGTTTTAACTGCCAGAGTAGGCTGATATCCGTATTGCACGTGTTTATTTGTGCTTCCACGATGAGAGCCCGGGATTGCCGGTGAGACTGATTAAGGGCGACAAAAGCTTCTAGTGATTGGAGGCCCTGAAACACGTGCGATAGCGGCGTGGAGTCATTGGGTTGTCTACCACACCACAATCATGTACCCAGTTTTTTGGTGTTTTATTGAGTTAGTAGTTAAGCGCACCCATGTCGGCATCATGTTCGCAAGGGCGGGGGAGATTTGGAGGCGCTCAAGGTCAAAAGCGGATGCGCATTTTTAGATGCGGCGATGCTAAGTGACTTCAGAAGGCCGCTAAAAAAATTGCAATACGATGAAGGGAATAAGAGAAGAAAGCCATGCGATGAATGAGGAGCAGGAAGATTTTAGCTAGAATCGCGTGCGCGAATAGCCTTTTCGCAGAGGTGATTTCGCCCGCCAGCCTTTATTAACCACAACCACCACCTCAAATTTCACTCGCAAAAAAGAGTGAACACTTACAATCCGGTTTTAAGACTTCCTGAAGCCATATATGACGTCTATTCACTCATTCCTAACCGTCTGAAGTGATTCAAAAAAAAGTGACCTCACTGCGACTCGAACCTCAAAAAAAAGATAGTCAAGTTACCGTTATCTGCAGCCACAAGGACGCCGGAGATTAGACTATGTTCAGAGGTAAGTGCTGTTTAATGCAGGCCCATCTACCACCCAGCCATAGCACACAGGCTCACGTAGAGCCATACGCCGCACTTACTTGAACTGATGGGAGCCCGGGAAAATTCTAGGTACTTATACCTATGGAAATTGTCCCCCTCACGTAGGTTTCTTTGGTGAGGGCCGGCGGGCGCTCCCGCACCTGCCGGTTTGCTTCCGCCGCCTATCCCAACCCGCTCCATGGTGTTTTTCCCCCGACCTGAGGCCGCTCGCTCGGTGTATAGCCCACCACCAGCCCGACAACCCTGGTGTTTTGATTTACCACAACCCAATTGCGTGCGCACGCCCCAACTTGGTGTTGTGAACCCCGTCGCATTTTCACCTCACCACTCTTTTGCCTTCACCATCAATTCATCCCTCTGGTTGCAGACGGCCTAGCTCCGACACGTTTGTTTATCGGACTTCTTCCATGCCCTCGATGAATTTCTTGTTGACGCGCTAGGAATATGCAGTGCCATCGCGCTCGATGCCGCTGCGCGACACGACAACTGAGCAACCAGGCATTGCGACATGCGCATTCGAGTCTCTTTCTCACCGACGCGCAACCTTGAAGGCGTCGCGCATCAATGGAAGCCTTTCACTTGCCGCGGCCATTCTGCTGGATCTGCTTGAACACCAGCTCCCAGACGCCCGGGGCGCGACTCCTCTTGCTCGATGCCTTGTCGCCCTTAACGTAGAACTTGTTCCTCGTCTCTCCAAGTAGCGACCCCACTTTCTTCCAGAGCGGTCTTTCCGCTTCTATCTTTCTCTGCCACGCTGGCACGACGTGTTCGAGATTCGCGAAACCAAAGCGGCGGGGTGGCAAGACGTGCATTTCGGAGAGACGGACACTATTGGTCTTCTTGAAGCCAAGGAGGCGGGCGGTCACAATTTCTAGCTCAGCATCTTTCGGCAGGTTCTGGACATAGCGGATCATGGCATCGCGGGACCTGCGGGCGGTCTGTGGTAGGCGTAGGAGGATGGAGTTGACGAAGGGAGCGGTCCCATATCCTAGGACGATCATAGGAAGAGCACCGAAGCCGATGACTAGATCAACGTTAGAAAGAGAGGGAGAGAAAGAGATTATCATGGAGCAGTATCAAGAGTTGGCAAAGCATAGCATGGGAGCAAACTAACCACCGAGAGCTTTGAGGGCAGCGTGAGACTCATCAGGGGCATAGTAGTAATGCGGAGCCAGGAATGAGCAGTAGAAGAGGAACAGACCGACGGCCGCGGGCTTGAAGAGAAGGCAGCTGTGTCAGTCAAAGTAAAGGGTGTCTTCGGACGGATGTACCTTGAAGGTCTGGATGAAGGCTGTCTTCTGGATGCCAGCGTCATAAATTTGGAGCAGCGCAGGATAAACTACCGGGTATTGGTAAGTCAAGAAGAGAGAGGTTGTGGGCTACCAACCTGGTCTGATGGATCCTGATTTCTGTTGTAGCGATTCCTGCTGTCGACGAGTTGTTGCCGTGAAAGAATGCGGTCGAGAGGCCCTCAGAACCGTAACAGGGCTATACCAGAGCGTGCATGGCTGTAAAGGAGCAGTATGGATCCTCGAACATGCCCTGATGCCAGCGGCAATAGGACTTAGTCGAAGAACCATTCTCTGATGGATATAGAGGAATATTCAGCTTTGATAGCATAGGATGTAGTGAAAAGAAAGGTCTGGGGGAACCAAAGCTAAGCCCGATTTTCCCTGCTGCAGGGCGAATCAGGGGGGCCAAAACGGCGGCTGATGCACCTGTGATCGGCCCGCATTCCGTGGCGTCTGTATCGAGGCTCACCGCGTAAGACGGTACCATGGTGAAGACACCTCTCCACATGAACTCATTGCACCCATGGACCACCACGATGTGCAGTGCAGCCTGTGAAATGCCCTCCTTTTTAACCTAAAGAAATGCTACAGATCTTGCAGGTCTGGTAGCACCTACGTCCGCCGCAATGCCGTCTCTCCCATCCCTCCTCCTGCTATTCACCTCCGCTTTACTTCCCTTCACCTCTGGATACTCAACTATCTCCGATAATACCTTGAAGTCTCTCCCCGGCCCGGGATCTGACTTCGACATCCATACCGGTGCTCTTCTCTCCCCAATTCTGATCCCGCGTGTCTCTGGAACCCCCGGATCCCTCGCCGTCTTGCAGCACTTCGTCGATTTCTTCCACCATACCCTCCCAGAATGGACGCTGGAGTTCCAGAACTCATCCTCCACAACCCCAGTATCAGGGGGCAAGGAAATACCCTTCGTCAATCTCATTGCGACGCGCGACCCGCCTGGGACACAGCCCGGAGAAGTCGGCCATCTGACACTGGTCGCGCATTACGACAGCAAATACACGCCGAAAGACTTCATCGGGGCAACCGACAGCGCAGCGCCATGCGCGATACTGATGCACGCAGCACGCAGCATCGACGCCGCGCTCACGAAGAAATGGAAATCCATGGCCACTGACGGACTCGGAGAGCTCGAGGAGCAGCAAGGCGTGCAGATACTGCTCTTGGATGGCGAAGAGGCTTTCCTCAGCTGGACGGACACTGACAGCTTGTACGGAGCACGGTAAGCACAGAACCCAATTGCATATTTGAATCGTGGACATTTCTCTAACCTCCACACAGCGCCCTCGCCGAAAGCTGGGAACACGCCGTCAACCCCGCCATGTCCACCTACCGCACGCCCCTCTCCAGCATCTCCCTCTTCCTCCTCCTCGACCTCCTCGGCGCCGCCCGCCCTACCGTCCCCTCATACTTCAAAACGACACATTGGGCCTATAAATACATGTCTGCGCTCGAGACGCGGCTTCGGACCCTCGGCCGCTTCAAGTCCTCGCCAAATCACCCCTCAAAGCTCGCTGAACGCGCCGCGAAAGCGAAAGCGAATGGTAATAAAAAGGCGATCAAGAAACGGCAAGAACCGGCGTTTTTGCCAGACTACGAAAAACAAGACAACCAATTTAGCCCCTGGACGGGCATTCAGGATGACCATCTCCCGTTCATGGCGCGCGGCGTTGAGGTGCTGCATATCATAACCTCGCCATTCCCAACAGTGTGGCACGAGATGGAAGATGATGGGGAGCATCTCGATCTCGACACTGTGGAGGATTGGGCGACGTTAGTGACAGCATTTGCGGCGGAGTGGATGGAGTTGGAAGGGTTTTTTGATGCTGGGAAGGTGGAAAGGGAGGGGGATGGGGAGGGTGAGGAGTATGAGAAAGGGAAGAGGAGAACGACGAGTAAGACTGAGTTGTGAGTGATGCTCTCCTCTTTCTCCTCCTTTTCTGGTTTGTGAGTTTTGCTATTTCGATGGTCTTTTTGGTTTAGAGACTAGGTTAACGTTTTGTGCGGCCTAGAAATACCCATATCTAGCATGAGAACAATAGACATGAATGAGCATATCGCTCCATAAGGTTGTATTCTTAAGTCAATTGTGAGTATGGGTGTACTGTCGCAATCGCATAGGTGGTGTGGTGGGCGTTGTAAATTACACCACCACCACCACCCACACTCCGGCATGCGACCCTCTTGTCCCCCTTGTGCCCCAACCATCAACCCGCCATTCCTTTAACTTCAATGATCATCACACCATACCCGTCAATGCACTCCTTCCAACCCGCCGAGTGGGGTGTGGGCCCCTGCGAGGGAACAAAGAAACCTCGAGCACAACTTAGGGTGGGCAGGCCGGGCATTACTAGATGCGGAACTTGAAAGACGAGAGATGGGAAAGTTCTTTGAGCGGTTTCTGGTACATCGATTTTCTTTTTGAGCGCGTCGTTCGCCGTTCTTTGGGCTCTTTGATTCGAGTTCGAAGTTGCGCTTTAGTTTTAATTTTTGACACGAGATTTGGGCTACTCGATAATAGATCTTACGCGCCAATTAGCAAACGGACGGAACGCTCCCATGGGGCCGAAAGCGAAAGCAACCGCACCAAATCCGGGGAGGGGCCGTGGTGGTGGACGCGGAGGTGGGCGTGGAGGCGGGCGTGGTGGAAGAGGAGGAGCAAGAGGAGGCGGGGCTCAAGGTGCGGCTGCGGGTGCAGTCCTGACGCAACCAGGAACTGGAACTGGACCGGGTGACGAGTTCGAAGACCTTAACTACTGGACCCTCGCGCTTCTCAGAATAAGGTCGGAACAATTAGGAATAGCTTGGTCGGGAACCAAGGCCGTTCGCATAGCGCGAATACGCGCGGAAAACCGAAGACGAGCAACACTTGCGGTAGTGCCGACGACCGAGGACGACGATTCTGCGGAGGAACGCCCAGAGGACGAGGAAGAGGTTCCCGAGTGTGCTACTCCAGTTCCGAAAGAGAGCGGTGCGTCGAAAAATGATCCGACGTCATCCGGGACCAGGAAAGGGAGCCGACAGTCATCGAAGACAACGTCTGAGCCCCCGGAGCCCTTCGAAAGTAGCGAGGACAGTAGTCATGAAAGTAGTGATGGAGGTGGTGATAATACGAGAATTGTCGCGTCGCCACAGAAGCGAAAGACATCCGCAAAATCGGCAAAGACACCGCCTAAGCCCGCGGAGAGCGAGAAAAGCAGTGAGGAAAGTAGCCCTGGAGGTGGTGATGAGTCAAATCTTCCCAAGTCGCCGCCGAAGACGAAGGCACCCACAAGGCCGGAGAAGACACGATCTGAGCCTACAGAGAGTGACGGAAGTAGCGAGGAAGCAGAAGATGATGATGATGATGATGATGATGATGATGATACCAATACTCCCGCGTCGCGACAGAAGGGGAAGAGGCTGGCAAAGGTAGCAAAGACACCGCCTAAACTCACGGACGATGGCGAAGATGCCGAAGACGAAGGTAGCGAGGATGCTGAAGACGAAGTTAGCGAGGATGCCGAAGACGAAGGCGGCGAAGATGAAAGTACCGAAGAGGCAGCTGCTCCCGCGCCGTCGCAGAGGGGGAAGAGGCCGACAAAGCCAGGGAGAAAACCTCCTACACCCACCAGCAGTGCTGAGAGTGGAGATGAAACTGATACTTCTGCGCCGCCGCAGAAAGAGACAAGGAGTAGCTCCAAAGACGGACCTAGGAAAGCACGAAGGCTACACAGAAAGTTTTACTGGGAAAGGCGTCAGCCCATACTCTACAAAATGGCCAAGAAGAGAGGATGCAAGAATCAGAGAGCTCTTCGCGATAACAAGGTAAAAACCATAACCGCGCTTGAACAAAGAGACAAGGAGGACCCACAACCCGAGTCAGATAGATCAGACTCGGATGCCACAATATTCCCAGATAAAAGCGACGTGCGCAATAAGAAGTTCTTGGGCGAAATGACAGCAGGGACGTTAAAAGGGTGGTGCCAGGAAAAGGGCCTACCAGTCAGCAAAGAGAGTGACCCCATGGTGGACCTCCTAACGCAGTACAAAAAGGACCTACGGGAAGGGAAATTCGTCCCGAAGAAAGTTGACAAGCCGAAATCGAAAACGACGAAGGCGGGGTCATCGAAACAGCCACCACAAGATGGTAACCCGCCAGAGACTGCGGTCACAGAGGAAGCAGTAGACAACACGGACATAGACTTTGAACTATTTCTCTTCTCGTTCGCTACAAGGAGAACAAACACATGGACTAAAGAAAAAGTGCCACCGGATCTCGAGTGGTACGAAATCAAAGATGGAGATCTACGACCAGTAGAATATGTGAACGGCCTGCGTCCAGAGGGTGATAAGGCCGATCGGAGATCGCCTGTGCCTGAACATCTTACTGGTCTTGATACACCGATACGCTCGCGCCTGGAGTATAGAGAACCAAACAAACCACCATACAGACTGCAAGACGTCGCCAATTGGTGTTGGGAGGATATTCGCCGCCTACGAGATGAAAAATCAAAGGAAGCCAGGGCAAGTGGGAAAACCACTGCTACGGTCCGGTATGGACTCTGCTCCAGAGGAGGGAAGCATCGTAGTGTAGCGGTGATCGACTATGTAGCGCGAAGGAAAAATGGCTGGTTTGGCGAGAAATGCAAACTCGTGGTTGAACACCTCGACCTTCCGCCTAAACGCGTTCCTGCAGGGCCAGACCCAGAGGACGTAGGCATCTCCCGGGCATATTTCCCTCCTTTTACACCACCAAGAATCACTTTTACGCACTGGCCAAAGAAAGAACCTTTTGACGATGACGCCAATATCTTTGATGTGCCACCAAACGGGCTTGATTGGCCGATATGGGACAGAGTCTTGCGTACATCCCCAGACGAGACGTTGGAATTCATGACGCCGAGTGTACGGGAGTATACTTGGGGGGCCATACCCAGCATCCGACGTAGCAATGCCAGCATCCGACGTAGCAATGCCAGCATCCGACGTAGCAATGTGCCTGAACTTACCTCAAAAGAAGTCGACGCAGCTCACGACGGAATTCTTATAGATCAGCTGAGAGATGCAACAATCGAAAGCGGCGACTTCTGGTATAAATATACACAGCTTGCCGTAAATACTGGTCATTTATTCTTCCATCCCTACGATTGGGCGTGGAATGAGGATCCGGATCGTAAGGCTGCTGCTCGTATGTTCAAGGGGGTCCGGGGTCCGAAAAGAGGGGGCCTTTGTGCCTGGGGGCCGGTTCTTCTTGGTACCGGATACGATTTTAGTGACGTGGAACCCGGGCCCCCTCCGATGAGAGAAGACTTGTTTTATATTACGTTTAGAGGAGACAATCTTCCCTCATTTTACTTCTTCAGACGGCCTGGTGGGTGGGCCGACCCTACGTACGTAAACCCCGATTCGGAGTACTACCGGAAGGCTTTGAAAGATCGGCTGTCTACCTTAGGCGAAAACCTGTTGCTGGCACGAGGGGCGGGAAGAGTGAAACGCGATGATAACGTTGCAGCATCAGTGAATTTGGATGAGCATCGGAAAAGGATACCGAGGCTAGCGGGTAAAATGCCAGCGGCAACGATCATTAAATCCTCTAATCTTAATTCCGAGATGGAATTGATTACATTTGAGCTGTACAAGTTCGGAATCCATGGGGCAATTGCAAAGGCTAGAAGTTATGGCCCTGGGAACGCAGAATTCATGGAGGCCAACTGGCTCGATGGGAAAAACGAATACCCGAAAGTTCCACCAGTACATATCTTGGGGGCTGTCCGACCCGACTCGATTGCCCGGAAGATCGCTTCGCTGAAGTATGAGCCAAGCGCAGCGCAAGGCGGCGCGGTGTCTCCAATCCTGGGGGACGAGCCGTGGACCGACAATGCCGACGATATATACTGGCCAATAGTTGATGAAGAGGATGAAGAGACAGTAGTTGTCGTAGACGATGACGAAACAACGCTATCCACGCCTGGAGCCTCCAGAAAACGAAGGTCGAGGTCGAATCCTCAAGCATCAGGTCCGCCTGCAAAACGGCGAAAGTCAAGCTCCGGTAGCAGAGTGTCGCAGGACAGCCAAATGGCATCAGAAGAAGGCGAGATCGACGAAGAAGATCAAACAGCGTCATCTATGGGTAAAGCCACCAGTCGGCGAAAGTCGAGTTCAGCATCACAGGCTTCGCGTCGATCTTCAAAGTCAAGGAATTCATCAGCCTCGGGCCGCAGAGCGTCGCGAGCCAGCCACAATTCCCTAGAAGAGGGCGAAGTCGACGAAATAGCTTCATCTATCGGCAGGCCTGCTAGTCAACGAAGGTCAAGTGTATCTTCACAGGCCTCGAATCGATCTTCGAAGTCGCGTAGAGTATCGGGCTCAGACGGCAGAGTGTCGGAGAAAAGTCATGACTCATTGTTCGATTTCGATGAAAATGTGGATGAAGAAGAAGAAGAAGAAGAAGAAGAAGAACCAGTTTCGTCTTCGCGTAGAACTAGCCAGCGGAAACTAAGCTCAGCTTCACAAGCTCCACACCGGCAGTCAAATTCTCGCAAAGGATCCTCTTCCGCCGAACCAGGGCAAGACCCGGATGTCTTGGAGCGCGGATTCGAGGACGATCCCTCCGACCTTGACCGCGAGATAAAAGAGATGCCACAAGTGGAATTGAGAGAGGAGTACGCCTCGCTCGTTCGACGACTGCACCCTGACTTAGGGAATAACTGCTTGGTGTGCAAAGTTTCTTTTGAAGGCGTAGGTTTACGAAGCATGTTTGAGCACTACGAAGAGCACAGGATTGACTCGCAGGTCATGGAAGCAGGCTGGGACCGAGTAATCGTCGAATCGCCGAGTGGATATAGGAAGGGCTCCAAAGTCAAGTTCTCTGAAAACACGGTAGAGAGACGAGTCGGATATAATGATCAACCCGAGGCCGAAGATGGGGATGTGGATTCTCCAACCTCTCCTACGAGGTCAAGCTTGAAGAAAGTTCAAGGAGCGAGTGAAGCAGCACCGAAGAAAAGGGGAAGGCCTAAGAAATTGACACTTGAGCCTGCCCCTGCAGCGTCCAACGGCGTCAAGAAGGCTACAAAAAGGGGCAAGAAGGTGGACGCAACGTACAGGAAATCTCCTACTCCTTCTCCTGGAACGCCTTCACCCGTCCTCCGACTCGTGAAACGCTACCCGGCAGATCATCCAAACGCAGCTTTTAGAATACGCAAAGCTAGTCTCGTAACGCAAAGTTCCGAGACCTCCCCGGGACTAACAAAGAAGAGGACCAAGAAAGCTGCTTTGAAGAAAACAACCAAGAAATCCGAAGCCGCTGAGTCAACGCTAGTTGAGCCTTCAACGCCCAAAACTCCTCGTAAAAGAAAACCACTCGTAACCCCGTCTCCCCCACCCACACCGTCAACACCTCCGGCTATACTAAGGGGCCAGCGAACCACGCGTGCAAAAACACCCGAAACACCAACACCCGCACTTCGCGGCCGTAAACGGAAAGCCCCAGACGACGAGGCCTTTCAAGCCGATAAAGTCCTCTTCGATTCTAGCTCTGAGCTGAATTCTCCGGTGGCGAAGAAGGCTAAGAAGGCGACACCCGCAAAGAAAGCAGCACCGGCGAAAAAACCAGCACCGGCGAAGAAAGCAACACCATCCAAGAAAACGACACCAGCCAAGAAAGCAACGCCGGCCAAGAAATCAACGCCGGCCAAGAAAGCAACGCTGGTCAAGAAAGCAGCACCTACCAAAAAAGCAGCACCAGCCAAAGAAATTGGTGTATCGAAGAAGGCGCCCGTGAAACCAAAAGTCATTGCCGTAGCAAAGAAGGTAGCAAAGTCGCCAACTACGACGAAAGCAAAGAAGACGGCAGCGGCGAAGGGTAGGTCAGTGACCTCGGATGCACTAACGAGACCCCTTAAGGCCTCGAGCTGATTTGGCATAGAAAGTGAAGATTCGGCAGAGGAAGTCGCGGAGAGGGGGAAACGGCAGAGGTCGAGTGTGTTTCTAGTGCCGCCAAATACGCCGGCGCTGAGGGGCAACCGAAGGTCCTCTTACTTAGGGCTGGAGCCGCTGTTGGATACGGAGGTGTTGGTGGAGAAGATTGTTGAGGTGACCAATGAGAAGAAGAAGGGGAGGAAGAAGGCGAAGGACTGAGGGCGAGGAAGTTGTTGAGTGTTACTGTATCGTATTTCAGTCTTTGTTATGTCATTAGAATAGAAAACCTTTCCTATAGCAGGACACTAAATCGTCAGTTGATTCTCTACCGTGATGAATCTGTCTTCACAAATCACGATTCAAAATCTAGTCCGCATCGTACAGACTAGCGCTGGTTTGCCCTGCTAAAGTCACCAGCTCCATGGTGAGATTCGGCTACTACGTCAAGTAATGAGCCCAAAGAGAGTCCATATCACACGGAATGGCTCCCGTTTATGCTTCTCAACGTACTGTCATTTACTAAAAGTTGTGTACCCTCTCTTAGCACCGTTCAAGGTCCTCTAGTACGTTATTGCTGTTTATGAAATACTAGCTTTGGCAAGCCTGATAGATCTCCGGGCCACCTCAGACGGTGTTGAACCGCTTGATTGAGTGTGTGTGCCACTTTTTCCGTACCTACCGCGGGGAAAGTGCAAAGTTGGTGCTTCCGAATCAGTGACTTCATGAGTCGCATTGCTAAAGGTCTGACGTTCGCTAGGGTTCTTGAGATGATCTTTGGTATGAGAATAAAAGTGACGAATTCGACCTGATCTCGATATTCTCGACTCAAATATCTCCGCTTCGCACCCAGACAACCCACATTATTTCAGCACAACGCCTATAACATTACACCCTTTTCATTATAACTATGCGCAATGTACCCTTTATACGCATGATTCATGTCATCCAATGCATCGCTGTACAGAGTGGTATCCCAAAACTCAAAGTCATCACGTCCTTCTATCCAAGCCCATATCTTCCTTCATCCAAAGAAGGCACAATGCTAGCGCTTAAACCCAATCGGCCACGCCATCACATCAATCCGCTTCGCACGCCGAGGCCGCAGAAAGCCCTCACTATCAGGTTCGCCCAATCGCCCTTTCACAGCGGGTAGAGACGCATACGCACGCACGAACTGCCGGAAGTTCGAATCCGGATCCTCGTGCATCTCAATCCCGGTAGGGCCATCCCCGGCCTCGACCGCGTCCTTGTACTCGTGGTTGTCTACAGACCCTCGGAGAAGGTCTCTCTCGTCCGCCTGACCATGGGTCGTGGTTGTCGCGTTGGGGCGATCTTGCCCATACGCCCGTGAATAAGTTTCGGGTCTCACCTCGCGGTGAGCCTCCTCGTCCACGCGCCCATGTGTTCTGGCCTTCAACTTGGAACGATCGTTCTTGTCCTTGGCCTGACATCTGGTTAGCGACTCGCCTCGCATCACAATGCCACTGGACCGCACTTACAACAAACGGGGTTGGCTTACTTCTTGGTTGCTGGGATGGAGTAGAGGGCAGTGACATTCGAGGGCGCCCACCTTCTAGTGCGGGCGCCGTACTTGAGGGCTGCCAAGGAAGAGATTTGCGAGTCCGCTTCGGGTTGCTGGACTCCGCGGGAGATGGCGGTGGGCGGCGAACGGGAAGGGTGAACGCGGTTGAGTTTGAAGTGGTTGAAGTTTGCTCGAGTACCAGCTTGAGACCCTCTGGGTCAAGGACCTGTTTCTTGAACTTGTGCTCGTTGATAGAGTCATAAAACTCATAGTACGAAACGGGTTCATCTCCGTTTTCAAAGCACTCGTTGCGGTAGTCAACGAATTCCATCTCGTATCGGATCACGTAATCATCCCACAAAAACTTGGGCAGTCTTTTTCTCTCGTCTTCCAGCTTCTGTATTTGTTTGCACATGCCTACGAATTGCTTCATTGTCCCCTTGTATTCAGGATAGGCTTGAGAGAATGTCGAAAACACGACCGCGCTAGGTGATTGCGGAGGTTTCCCAGGATTAGTTGACGCGTTTTCCGTTACAGCAGAACGGTTCGCAGGCCTCGAAGACATGTGGGCGGCAGTCTTTGAAGGGCCTCCCTCGACGGCGGGCGACCTGTTATCATGACGCAGCCCACGCTCACTGTCTCGCGGTCTGTCCCTCGGCGAAGTATTATTAGACCGAGGTAGAGCGCGCGCGGGAGAAGGTCGATGATTCGGCGTTGAAATGTGCTTGTCGACAAGTCTATTTGATTCCCTACGATTAGTACCGAACCTGGGAGACGGTAGTAAATGTTCTTCAGCATGTATTGGACTTGTCGTGCTGTAGCTGTTCAATTTCTGGCGTCTCTGTTCTCGTATTGTCATAGGAGGTGCTTTGTTATCTCCATTTGCCATATCTGAGTCCCGTGGAAGCCCAAGACCAACCGATCTAGGCTTTTTGCTGCTGTTCACTCCAGTGGGAAGATCGGCAGCTTTGCGCTTCACTAGCGAAGATGGGTTGCTACTCGATGCGTGTGGAGCCAGTGTCGGCGAGTGATTCGAGGTGGACAAAGCTTTGGGCCGGTCGGGCGATGGGCTTTGGACCTCAGGTGGCAGACGCTGCGAGGCAGCATTTATTTCCGCGTTTAATTGCTCATCAATCATTAGATCATTCGTGTCTGACGAAAGATCGATCATCACCGAATTATTCTTGGTAGCGATAGGCCTTGCGTTGAGCTGCCCTCGGGGTTCAACATAGGTACTGGGAATTACAGAAGTGGACGAGGTTGTCTGTCCACTAGACCGTTGTCGAGCAGGAGACCATGAAGAGGAAGGCTTGGTGAGGTCTCGCTGTATCTTCCGATGACCTTCAAGCTGAGGAGTCTCCTTCACTTGAAGTTCTGGAACGCCTCGAGCCTCACGGTGGTGTGGTGAGGTACAAGTTGCCCGAGATGCTGATTGAGTGTTTACCTTGTCAACCTCTAGTACTTCAGACACGGCGAACTCCATCTCTTCCTCACTGTCGCTGATGTCTATTCGTTCGGGCGAACTTGTTTGATTTGCTTGTGATGCTGGCTCGGGTGGAGAGGATGGAATTGCTGGATTTACTCGACTTTCGGGTTCAGAAACTGAGATCTGAGTCCTGCCGGGCGCTCCCCTACCGTCCGAATCAGACTCTATGAGTTCGATTGGAGTCTCTTGGGGCAACCCACTGGGACCCCGCCTTACAGGCGAATCCTCTTGTGGGACAGAACTGTCCGGTGGCAACGCTGTCCGGGGGTGTGTGGAAGATAGAGACATCTCTCTGGGAGAATTCCTCGGGGGTGTTTCTACTCTTGGAGCGGAGCTGTCTGGAGGTAACCCAGCTAGCAGGTGGGTGGGAGGTCGAGGTGGAGTTGTCGCCCATCCAGAGATCGCTGATTCTGCTGAAACCGAAGAGCCCGATGCGCTCGAAGAGGAGTCATATTCAGAGTCATATCCTTGTTCAACATCAGAAGCTTCCGAAATATTTGAGGCATGGTCCTGTTCTCCTGAGTCCTGGCTGCGTTCCTCGTCTGCCCGCTTATTGAGCGACGCTAGCAAAGGTGTAGGAACGTTTGGACGAGGGAACGTTTTTCCCGGGAGTGAGGGGAAAAGCGAAGTGTCCCGATCGAGTATGGCTGCTTGGCCTAAAGGGTAACTGCATTGGTCTTGTGTCTTTGAATAACCATATTTCCAGGCAGGCATACCAATCGTCTCGGGGACGGACAGAACCTCATCCAAAAGCCGTTGGGTAGGTGGCACCTCCCTGTGTGCTTCATTCGAAAATGGTCTACTGGGAGGAGAGCTGCTTTTCGGAGGCGAGCTACGTATCGGTATGGACTGAACAGAGGGGCTACGTTGAACATTGGCGCCTCTTCCTGAAGACCTCCTACCGGCAAGCACGGAGCCATTGGCGTTTTCTTCCGAAAGAGGCATGAAGTCATTGCGTAGCGGGTTTGCATTTGGAACGTTAGAGGAGTCATTGGCTCTGTGAGACGTTTGACCTCCAGCGCGTAGAAGGCTTAGGAGCGTATCAACTTTGGATACCTTTGGATCTTTGCGAGGCTGCTCGTCATGATACTGAATCATAGGAGCGCTCCGTACGTTGCCGACGAGGGTTGGACTGTGGCGGTTCACACCCCCAACGCTGTGTCGTTCCGTTGCGCCAAACTCTACTCGTCGTGGAATTGGCCGCTGCGTGGATGGTTGCATCTGAGTAAACAGCGCAGAGGACTCCATATCATCATTTTCGATGGCTTCTGCTGCCTCTGGTGATGGTTCAAGA
This sequence comes from Lophium mytilinum, assembly GCA_010093605.1. Taxonomy (NCBI): domain Eukaryota; kingdom Fungi; phylum Ascomycota; class Dothideomycetes; order Mytilinidiales; family Mytilinidiaceae; genus Lophium; species Lophium mytilinum. The sequence goes on along the minus strand of MU004182.1, from coordinate 2,664,558 downwards.
TGTCGACTGCCAGGTGTACCGGCCGTCTCCCCAGGCACCGTTGTAGTTCCATTCCCACACTGCCTGAAGTCCGACAGCTTTTTCAGTTGCATTTCAACATCTGGGTTCTTGCGGATCGACTCTGGATGCCCGAACTGACGTTCAAAGTCTCCCTGCCATTCCATGCTGTCTACCAGCAGCGAAAGTTGCCAAGTCGGTTCTCCATAGGGCGTTGCTACGATATTGAACTCGCGGATTGAGAGAATGCCGTATTCCGTGTCGTCAAAGATTCTCCGCTTGTGTTGGTTCTCGAAGTGTTTAACGCAAGAGGAAGTGAGCTTGGCAGGAATCGAGGCATAACTGTCAGATAGCATGACCTCGAAACGTGGTTTGAGGTGAATAATCTGATTGTGGGGCAATTAATTTTGGCGCAAGGCACAGAAGTAAGGGAGAGGACCTTTTGGATCTGTACACAGCGTCTCTTCTCAACATCGTGGCTCACGGGTATTCGGAGGTTGCTCCCGTCGTCTTCATATGGTAGCTTTCCTAGAATGTCTGTTAGTCTCTTCCTCTTCTTCCTGGCCTGTCTCGACCCAGGGCTCCGGGGACGCTCACCTCCATCCTCTTCTTCTTCGCGCTTCGCCTTCTCTGCTAACTTGAGCCAGTCTATGCCACTGCTTAACTCCTTTTCAATGTCTCGAGAGAGCCACTGAGTGAGGAGGTCGGCCATCGGGAGGCATGCCGGTCGGGGCAAGAAGGCAGGAAAAGGTGTTGCAGTGGGGTGAAGAAGTTCGGAGGACGGAGGCGACGCGACCTCGCGTTTTGTGGGGAGCGGGGGCGTGCGCCGAAAACACCGCACCGACGGTGACTCGGCCAGGCGTCTGATAGTAATAAAGATATCAATAATTATAACACTGGGGATACAGCTGGGCTTGAAGTAAGAATAGCCTCTTCCAAAGGCTCATCTCGTGTATGCCTAAGGCACGCGAGACGGAAGAGGTGTAGTTATAGCGGCTGATCAAACAATCCCGACACGCCCCACGCTGTCACCTGCTCAGCGGCTGGCGGCAGTGATAGCGCATAAAATGATAGTGTAGCTTGGCAACGTCATAAGCTCCCCGAGCATCGATGTTTGTTCGAACTACTGCGACTTGACCATTATACGCACTTGCCCTACCAATCGACCTATTCTGCTGCTTCCAAGACCCCACTAGAATCTGTCAAAGACGGTTCCCATCAGAGCACCACGCTCGCCCCACGCCGCACTCCTCTTGCACGCCCCATTCACGCCGCCGACACCTCCGTCATGTGGCCGACGATGGCCTTAGTACGCTGATGCCTTATGTATACGAGCTCATGCCCGCTTCCTCCCCGCACAGGGCTCCGAAGCCTCCACGCCTGGTCGACCTCTGGCGGCGCTCCACCCGAAAGACACCCTCTTAAGCCTCCATGAATCCCAAAGACGCTACACGCCGCTCTCGACGCGGCTCCGTGTCTGATCCCCTAGCCCAAATACACAGCTCTGCGTCACGCACCGAGAGCCTCACAACCTTTGGCGACTTTGCCTCGCCGCCTTCGTCGTCGGGCGGAGACGCGAAGGGCATCGACCTAGTTCAAGGCGGTTTCAGTGGGCTCTACAGTCGCTTGAAGGCGAGCGTGGGAGGCACAAAGGATAGCAGTGAGACTCCCGATGACATATCCATCAACAGTGCCAATACACGGACACCGAAGCCCTCGCAGACACCAAAGAGCCCAGGCACTGCCGTCTCCTCCCCGGTTGTAGTATCCTTTTCCTCGTCAAGACTGCAATCGCCCGCAGTCACAAACTTCCCTGATATTCCACTTCCTCCATCCAGAGAATCGAACAACTCGGGCCTAGCCGCTGCGTCTAGAGGGTCGTCTAACGGGCCGAAGCCGGCTTTGCCAACAAACAAATCGAGAGGCTCTTTGGCAGCTAGCATCGAATCGTCGAAACTACACAAAGATAATGACAACGGGTCACGGAGCCCGGCAGGCTCCGTCTTCAGATTGAAAAATGGCCGCGGACTTGACAGTCCTCAGCATCCGTCTTCAGCTGGTCTTGGAACACCCAACACAGCCGATGGAGCATGCTATGTAGCCAGCGGTGAAGAGCCTTTCCGCCAATCTAGAGGCGACATGGACCTTCGGGATGACGAGAGTGATACTACTGAAGACGATGACCTAGTGATGGTTGACGGAGGAGCTTTCTATGAATTGTCCAAATCCCAGAAAAGTCCCAACGATACCGAAACAGGCGATTCAGGGCTGCAAAGAATCGTTTCTCCAAGAGATGATGATAACAGTCAGCCTCTAACTGTAGTTGGCAAACTACCCTCCAAAGGCGCAGGCGAGACTGAGATCGGTGATCATGTCCTGGACAAGCTAGCCACAGACCCTACATATAAACCTCTTCAAGCTCCCCAAAGGCCTCCCATGCTACAGATCAGCCAGTCCCACCTACCAGGATACCGACACTCGCGGACATCTTCATCTGACGGTCTTAGCTCGGTTGCCACCGTCGCTCCAGCTCGGAGCCCCCGCTTTCCATCCGTAGAAGAACATCCTCGGGCGAGACCTTCGAGTTCACTCTCTAGAAACCTTCCAAATAATGGCTTCTCCCAATCGCGCAGGAAGATCTTGCCAAAGGAGTTTTGGATGCGGGACGAGAATGCCAAGGACTGTTTTTACTGCGGCGATGCTTTCTCAACTTTCAGAAGAAAACACCACTGCCGAACTTGCGGTCAGATATTCGACGCCAAGTGCACCTCACTAGTAGCAGGCAAGTTGTTCGGCCAGTCTGGCAATCTGAGAGTTTGCAAACCTTGTGAGGCTCTCCTCTATGGAGATGATGACGACTCTTCGGTATACACCGATGAGGCAGATCGTAATTCTCTATATGAACAAGACGAAACTTTAGGCTTCATGGACGACATAGACCGCAATACTGACACAACTGAGAGTGACCACACCAAGATCGGCACACCTACAATTAGCATCCCGATGTCGCGAAAAGCTGGAGGAGAGAAGAAGCGCCGATCTGCAGTCATAGAGCTTGGAGCACCACCGATCTTAGCTAGACCCAGCTCCTCCAGATCACTCCGATCCCTTAGCGGGAGACCCCGATCCTCAAGTCATAAACGCCATCTTTCCCGTCATCAGCACATGCGACATGTTCGATACGATGAGCGAGCTCCTTTTCATCGTCACGATGCGGAAGACCATCGAAACCGCTCAACGCTTCCGGCTTTCCATCACGACAATATCATCGATCCAGATCTCGCAGCTTTCATGTCTGACGAAGATTCAAGCGAGGAAGAGCCAGCCAGCATATTCGCAACTCTCAACGCAGATTCGCCTGCTCATGCAAGTGGAGAGAGTGAAAGAAGTGGGCTTGGCAGTCTCTTGGCAGCTATGCGGAAGGGGAAGTCTAGACTCGGCGAAAGGAGCATAGTGGGACCTCCACGAGACACGGACACGGCAAGCATTGCAAGCCGCCATATGAATCGACACTCAAGAAGACGGAACATGAGCATCAGCAGCACAGTTGGACCGCGCCCATCTCCGCGAAGAGCGAAAAGCAACAGCCTACTTCGATCATTCGGAGTTGGTCTCGCTGGAAGCATTGGGCAACCGCCAGCTCCCCACCCTCCAATGCTTCCTCTGCCTACGGTGGGGTTCCAAATGACACGTAGCTCATCAATGCGAGGAGGCAATGCGCCTGTTGTTGAACTCAACCAAGCAAGCTTGCACCATGTCAGAAAGTTACTGAAGCAAATGCTGCATGACTCTTCCATCCCAAATATGACAAGATGGGAAAAAGCTCTCCTACCCATTTTGCTACAATGCACGGACGACGTCAATCCTGATGTCCAACATAACGACGATATCGACATTCGGCATTACATCAAACTAAAGAAGATCCCTGGGGGAAGGCCAGGAGACACTTCGTACGTGTCGGGCGTTGTCTTCACAAAGAAAGTAGCTTTGAAAAGTATGCCGAGGAGTATTGCGCATCCCCGTATTCTGATAGTCACATTTCCGATAGAGTACGCGCGCCACCAGCAACATTTTATGAGCCTAGAACCAGTCATTGCGCAAGAAAGGGAATATCTACGAAACCTAGTTGACCGGATAGCTGCCCTCCAGCCTTCCGTGCTGCTCGTGCAACGCAATGTTGCTGGCCTCGCGCTAGAGTTCCTCGAAGAGGCTAACATCGCGGTGGCATATAACGTCAAGCCAACGGTTCTCAACGCTGTCTCGAGGTGTACTCAGACGCGGATGATATCCTCGGTGGAAAAACTCAATATAGATCCTTCGCATCTCGGACGATGCCAAAGCTTCGATGTCAAAACGTATGTCCACGAGAACAGGAAGAAGACATACATCTACTTGTCCGGATGTCAGAGCGATCTGGGGTGCACAATTGTATTACGCGGAGCTACGATCGACACGCTCAAGGCTCTGAAGAAGATTGCTGAATTTCTCTGTTTTGTTGTCTACAATCTCAAGCTCGAAACCTGTCTTATGCGAGACGAATTCGTTCTCATACCATCCACTACCATGGGAGGGACGATTCTAGCAGGGAAAAAGGATCCATCTAAGCCTGCTCTGGAGATCGCTGACACTTCTCGAGACTCCGTTAATGCGGCACCGGAAGATCATTCACCACAAACGACAAACGAAGCTTCCGACGCCAAATCTCAACCCATTGAAGACGACACAAACGACAGCGTAGTAATTGCCCCGATATCAGCCAAGAACAGCATCACGAGCAACTCTGCAACTGCCTTGACTGTTCCAGATGATGCTCCACTGCCCTCATTCTATGGCGAAATGGTCGAGACACATCAAACAAAGATACTTTCGGCCTCACCCTTCGTAAAATTCATGCAGCCGTATCTCTTGATGCAGGCTCGTGAGCAGGAACGAAAAGTGGGATATCTGAAGAATCTCCGCGATCGATATACCACGGATGATGAGAAGGCGGGTACAGACGACCCCGAGGAGTTCGAGCTGGTCCAACCCGAGATGGTACACACCGTCTTGGAACAGGCATCCAAGCAAGTGCGCGACTTTCTGCACGCGGTCCATGCTGCCGAGTTTGATAAGGCGTTGCATGCATACCAGACTCAAAAACGGCAATGGGAGGGTTACGTGTCTAGTAACCTGAATCTCTTCGATCCGTTCAACCATCAGAAGATTGCAGTCTTATACAGCGTAGTCAACTCAGTCACATCCACTCCGTGCGTTGGTCCCGAAATCATCGCTTTGGCATTCTACCATGAGCATGACTACGATGATGGTTTCACACCTGACTGTACGCTTGGTCAGTACGTTGAAGACCTTTGCCACGGGGCGAGTACGGTCTGCGACGTGAACGGGTGTGATAAGAGAATGTTGGACCATCATCGCCAATACGTTCACGGAGAGGGCCAAATGAGTGTCATCGTCAAGAAATATCCTTCTAAGATTCGAGGTCTCCACGGTACTATTCTGATGTGGAGCGTCTGCCGAAAATGTGCTATCGAGACTCAAGTCATTCCTATGTCTGAGAACACATGGAAATACTCCTTTGCAAAGTATTTGGAGCTTACGTTCTGGAGCACGAAGTTACATCCTCGTGCTGATATATGCCCGCATGACATTCATCGGGACCATGTCAGATACTTCGGACTCAACAACGTCGCGATTCAGATTCAATACGACAACGTCCACCTCTACGAAGTCATAGTACCCCGACCGACAGTGACGTGGAAGGTGGATAGCGATCTCCGCCTGAAGAACGAACAGTTTCTCAAGATAGAGGATCGGCTAGACAGGTTCATGACCTCCGTCAAAACACGTCTCAAGAGTATTCATGTCGAAAGTGTAATACCAGAGAAGATTGAAGCCTGTCGAGCTGAGGTTGAGAAACTGACGAAGCGAGCCAGTGAGGAACATGATTGGCTACGACAGAAACTGCAAGACAAGTACATGTGCTCCAGATACTACGAAATCATCCCTCTCAACAGAGCTATTCGAGCTATCCAAGAGAAAGCCATTTCGTGGGACGATGCTTTTGCGGAGTTTGAGCATCAGTTCTTCCCCTCGGAGAAAGACATCAGGCGACTTGCTGCCCTTCAATTGAAGAAGATCTTCCTCGAGCGTGATGAGTCCTCGAGCTCATTAGCATCTGTCGACGAGGGAAATGAAGCCTTGTCAAGCCCAGAGCTGCGCGAGAAGGGCGAGACACTCTCCTTGAATCCTATGCCTTCTCACATGTCCCCAGAGCATGCTAGGGATATGCTCACATCAGTAGTCGAAGAAGATCAAACACCTGGCCCACGGCTGGGAGAAGAACAAACCTCGACTCCCGTTGGCCAAGGGACCGGTTCCCGCAGTAACTCTATAAGCGTCAATTCGGATATGCCTCTCCAAACCTCCATTGAAGCCTTTGAGAGAGAAGATGTCCGTCATCTAGATCTTGCAGTGTCTTCTGATTTCCGAGAGAGCACATCATCTCCGAAGGCTACACAAGATGGAAATCCACCTACCTTATCACCAGAATCTAGCATGTCGCAAGAAATAGCGCCTACAATTAATTCGCCGTCTATCAAGCCAGAACCGTTGGATAACTCTATATCTGAAGCTGTGGACAGCATGCACCAAGCTGAACTCAGTAGCTTTCCGTCTGGGTCCATCATTGAATCGAAGATACCTCGCTTAGTCGACACCATTCGGCGTGAAGGTGTTTTAAAACCACCACCCATGACCCGGACCCAATCGCAGCCGGGGGGGTTATCTCGGCGAGACCAATATGGTAACGGTTCAACCAGCAGTATCACGACGTCTATTGGAACCAGCAAAGGAGATCCGCAAAAGATGAGCCTTAGTGAATCAGCGAAAGCTCTTGAAAAGAGAATGACAGAACGCCTGGGCTTAGGTTCCTTTAAGGCTTCAAAGTCTTCTAGCCATTCAATGATTCCCAGATCTGTCCCTCGAAAGCGCAATGAGTCTAGGGTATCTACATTGGCAAAGCACTTTGAACAGCTCAGTCGCGAATTTGAGAAAGAGCGCCTTCGTGAGAGGCGCCTTCGAGCAGAGCGAAGCCGTCAAGCGCGGGCATACCCTCTGGCGTCTTCGAAACCTTCAGTAGAAGTGTATCACGACGTACATGACGCTATACAGGAACAGAGCCAATCGGAGGAGGACCCTAATGTAGCTACTCCTACTCGGCTTAGTACAGACAACAGCACACTCGAGGACAGCAGTTTCTCTGGAACTACGGAACCAACGACTGGAACGGAATCGCCTATGGACGAACGGCGCCCAAAGAGTTCCACTAGTCCATCTATTGAAGGCGAAGAACATGGAGCGAACACCAGCCATCCTACCTCAGACGCCGAGGGCGACGCTAGCGACATTGAGAACACCATCTTGGACGATTTACGACTCCCCGAAAGTATCGACGAGTCCCAACTGTTGTCGCCAACAGAGTCGCAGCTCGATATTAGCTTGGAGTTGCCGAAGCATGAGAAAACCTCTTTGATGAGAATGCTGACAAGCTTTTGGTCTGAACGTTCTGCTAGTGGATGGGCTCCACTTGATTACCCGTTCGCCCAGATTGAGCATGTGTGGGAAGACTCCGATATCATTGTTCGCGAGGACGAGCCCAGTTCCATCATTGCGCTAGCATTGTCAAGCCCAGACTATCTCACCAAGTTACACAGTTTCCGCACGGAGCAGAGCAAGATGGAAAAGGCGATGGGACAAAACGGTCTGGCGGACTCCGAGGCTTCTATTGAACGGAACCTACTGCACCAAGCAAACACGAACATTCGCTACGGCTTCACTAACCGCGGCGTGAAAGCGCAATGCAAGATCTTCTATGCCGAGTCATTCGACGCGCTTCGCCGGAAGTGCGGAGTTGCTGATCGCTTTGTCGAGTCTTTGTCCCGATGTTCTAAATGGGACTCTAAGGGCGGGAAAAGCAAATCGCTGTTCCTTAAGACACTGGACGACCGTTTCGTCTTGAAGTCTCTCTCGCCAATTGAAGTCAACTCTTTTTTCCGGTTCGCGCCAAACTACTTCGCCTTCACTCACAAGAATCTCTTCGAGGGATTGCCGACCGTGATCGCAAAGATGTTTGGCCTCTTCCAAGTGCAGATCAAGACACCCACTGGCCGAGACTTCGATTGGTACATGCTAGTCATGGAGAATCTCTTCTACGACCGCGAACCCAACCGGCGATTTGATCTCAAGGGTTCTATGCGAAATCGGAAGATCCAGAGCACTGGAGAGCGCGATGAGGTCCTGCTAGATGAGAATCTAGTGGACATAATCTACTCTGAAACACCCATCTTCGTGCGGGAGCATACAAAGAAGCTCCTCAAAGCATGCGTCTGGAATGACACGCTTTTCCTATCCCAGCAAAACGTAATGGACTACAGTCTCATGGCCGGCTTCGATGACACGCACCGAGAAATCATCGTCGGCATTATTGGTAAGCACTCTCCTTTCTTCATCGTGTTTAAAAGTCTCTTCAAACATTACTAGACTTACTAACTTCTCATTCCAGATTGCATCCGTACCTACACCTGGGACAAGAAACTCGAGTCCTGGATCAAAGATCGCGGGAAGAACAAGCCGACTATTACCTCGCCGAAGGACTATCGTAACCGCTTCAGGATCGCGATGGCGAAATATATCCTCCAGGCGCCGAATTGCTGGCACCAGTTTACGGAACAGAGCATACAGCCGCGGCATGTAAGGATGGAGACGCAGACGGAGCAAGAAACGGTGATGGATTCTAATGGGGATGCTCGGGCGGTGATTGGGCACTTCTGAAGCAAGCGGGCATCTTGAGGGAGCGTTTATAGCGTGGGTATGGGCGTTGGCCGTCGATTTTGGTGCATAGCGATCAGGCGTTTGGGGGTGGGCTTTTAGTAGGTCGCAATACAGGGGAACTGTGATTTTATACTCGTTATACTTGTGGTTTGTTCCCTTGCCCTCGTCGTCGTGAAGTTGTTCAGAGACACTAGACTTCTCATAGGTCTCAAGGCGAAGGTGTTCTCAGACAATTTTCCCTTCGCTCAATACCGAAGGACTACGTAAGACCAAAAAAGCTTCTATATTTGGAAAGGTAGCGAGCTATGCCCAAGAGCTTTGCAAACAGCTCATGGAGGAGAACCTGCCAACTTTCAACCAACAATTCTTCCGCCTCCCGGCAAGCTCAAGTCAGCCATCGTGAATGTACCCTTATCTGAGTTCTCCCAAACATATCGTGTAATTATACCCATTTTCGTAATCCAGCCAAAACAAGTTCATAGAGCAAGGAGACAAGACTAGACCCTAGAAACCCGCCGACCCAAAAGCAGCTAGACATAATCCAAGTCCCGTCTCGTAAAGTTGCCCCTATGCTCATGTTCAAAAAGGTAGTCCTTCATGATATCCTCGTGATCCACCTCTCCATTCTCCATCCTCTCATACGCCTCAGGATTCTCATCCTGGACGATTTCCAGCAGGTAATCCCAGAAGCACGACAGGCTTAAATGCCACTTCCACCAGTCCCGCGGATTCACACCCTCTGGTGTCTCGCAATCGCAGTTTTTCTGCGTATGCACCCACATCCACAACTCGTCCGCTCGCTCAAGGTCCTGGAACGCATAAGTCTCGTCCCTCTCCGCGGCTTGTCGCCAGGGGCCACAGCATGGCCATTCCTCCACGCCTCCGAGATGAGGAACACTGCACCCGCAGCTTGCTCGTCCGTCTCCGGCCAGCCACTCGTCGGTTCCAAGTTCTTGGATTGTCTGGAGTTCGGACGTCGTGAGTATGTCGTCACGGAAGAGTTGTGTCCGGCAGTAGGGGCAACGGTTATGGTTCGGCTCGGTCCCTTGGAACCAAGGCATAACACAGCTGCGATGGAAATAGTGTTTGCATGGGAGCATTTGCAGGGTGTTGGGGGCTCCCGAGAGGAAATCTTCTTTGCAGATAGAGCATGTTTCTGTCTCCGTCGCGCTGCTGGCTTCTGGGGCGTTGGCCGCGAGGTAGGTCAGATAGTGCAGGAGGTCCAAAAAGCGCTGTGCCATTTTTCTAGGGTGTGAGTTAGTGACGATGAACGAAGGGCCAAGACAGGCAGGAAGAACATACGATTGCACGTATGGGGAGTTTTCGTTTGGCGTGCTGAAGGAAATCAGGGAGTCAGGATGTTATGTAAAGGAGTGTGGTGTTTGTTGAAAGGTTGAGGGCAACGAATAGGTTCATAGGTAGTTATATATCGGGGTTGTGGATAGTGAATAGTTGGCTATGGTAGCCATATCGAACCGCATCTACGCGGCTTTGGTCTTTAGTGAACGGCAAGTCATATCTTCAACGCCTTCTTAGGAGTCTATGCCACCGATTAGCTAGGTCAGAGGTTAGAACTTTAGGGCGCTCTTTCGGTGTTTTCATGAGTCCATTGGAGAATTATATAAAGGGACCAGGAAAGGCCCTATGCTACTTATATACCTTTCCGACCATTGTGGCGCGTGTAAGGCAAACTTGCAGTGTCGATTGTTAAACGGCAAATAGGTGTCCTACATTGTTTCCTGTAGCTGTTATATGTCATTTTATTCGTCATATCTGTCATTTGACAACTGTCGGTCGACAGCACTATTTCAGAAACGGGTTATCTAATAACCTTAGCATTCTGCATATCATGAGAACTCCTTCAGAGCCATGGCCATCAGCACGTTCATATGAATGAAAGAGTGAATATGACTGCATAGTTCGAAGTCGTCTAGCAACCATAGCTTTTGATATCCATCATCTGAACGTAGCCATCGTCTTCATCCAGTCGTTTCATATCATTCACTTCGTCCATGAGCCAATCCTCTTCAAAGGCGTGAAGAGAAGCCACATTCACCATGAAGCTCCCAAGTGAAAGTGTAAGCCAGCAAGGAGAGCTGTTTATGAAGTTCACCATCCCAATTCGTTCTCTTCCATCTAATGAACCACCCCCCTTTTCCACGAACCACCATCACCCTACCCCAAATTCACAAAGAAGGTAACCCAGACACCGCAATGTCGACACCCCCAACCTTCCAGCACTTCCTCTGGACTGGGCTAGTCTGGAGCCGGCAAGAGAACAACACCAGCTGGGACACCTGTTCAATCTGCAAAGAAGAAACCTCAGACACCGAACGCCTATCAATCCGAATCATCCAATGCGGCCACGCCTTCCACGAAGAATGCATCTGGCCCTGGTTCACCGGCACATCTCAGAGCAGAGACACGTGCCCGAATTGCCGGTTCCAGCCTTTCCTCGCCGCCCCTTTAGCTGTGGGAGCGCAAGGAAGTGTCGTTAATCCTCAAACAGCGATGAGTCTCGATGACGACAGCGAGGACTCGGATGCCACCGAAGGAACTAATGATAGCTCTGACATAGACACGGATGATGCAGAGACGGGTCCTTCATCTTGCGATTCCGATATAGATGACCTGACCCTATCGGAACTAGAGGACAATGACTGGGAGATCAATTCAGATCCAGAGGTCCTCACGCAGCGTCTAAAGCTTGCGGTGATAGAAGAGGTAACTCGTGCAGTCCGCACTAATACACCACGTCAAGCGTGGGCACAGGTGCTCCAGGAGATAGTGGAGCGGCATCCGAATAATCTAACAGGCGTCGAGGTCCGACGGCTTGAGGTGATGATGATGGAGGAGGTGTATCCCGCCGTGCGTGAGATGAGCCCGAAGATCTTTGAGGTGTACTTTGAGCAGGAAGTTGCGCGGGAGCTTCGGGCTCGGCATGGGGGTGCGGTGGGCAAAGAGATGGAGGGGGAGTAGTGATATCATTGTCTTCATTCGAGTCCGCGTATGGTCTTGTTGATAAACTTGCCTGGGAACTTTAGTAGAGTTTGTAGAGACGAAATTTTGATCTCGGGCCATGGAGATTGTAGCGTCGTATCTTTTGTGCGTTGGTAAACCGCCTTAGTTATTCCGCTATTCTTTGCGATGTTTGTGTATGTTATGTGACATCGATAGCCATAAATGGTGATATATCACCTGCTGTATACATCGTGCCCGCTCAACTGTAGGTGTGATTCGTGTATTAATTAGACTGAATGGAAAAGTATACTTGTGAGGAAAAGATCACTATGCTGACATATCTCCCCCTAAGGAATCGCAGGGATGGGCTCAGCGTGCAGGGTCTTTCTAGAGTGGTACCCAGACTATTTTTTTCTAAGAGCTGAAAAGGCCACGAATCGAAACCGGTATTAGAAGTGTTCGGATCATAATCAGGTGAATGGGCTTCTTGAATGGGCAGGTTCAATACCAAAGACAGGCCCTAACATTGGAGGCGGAGTATGCCACTTGGGAGCACGACACCTCCGCTTGGGAGGTTAGACCACCGTATAGGCTGAGGTCATGACGGGAAGGTCATGACGGGACTCTTGAGAGGAGGGATATGGGAGACGGATGAGATTACCCATATCTCGACCGCGGAGCACAATTGAGTCGACGGCGGCTTCGTTCTGACGCGGAGAGAGGGAGAATAGAAAAGACAGTGCAAATAGCTACGAAACGAAAAGGAGGGGGTAAGGGTAGAGGGGCGGAGAGGCGTTTGGCGCGGTTCACTGACTAAGACATTGATCAGTGCCATGGTAGCCTCGATGCGGAACATCTGCTGCGAAAGGCCTTCAAGCAAGCCGCTATTGAATGTTTTAGACCGGCGCCCCGACTTTGTGCTGGACTCGAAACGCGCCGTTTCGGACATTCACCATGAACCCAGGTAAGCATCAGCTTCTGCTGAAAAGGGGAATCAGCCTCTTCCCCGGAATATAAGTTGGGCTTGCAAGAACTCAGAAACTCACAAACCCTACAACGCACCACCAGCTCCGTCTTTCCTCCACTAGCTTACCCACCATACAAAAAACACTCTACACAGCCTTTGTCTCAATCAACAATGCCGTTCGAGGATATTCCAATTGATCAGTTCCCCAAGGCTTCGAGCAACATCCTCGCTGACCCCCCAGACACCTCGATGCTGCTTCGCGAGAGCTGGTTGTTCTCGAACCTCCGCCTCGCCCCAATCGATACAATCAAGGTAGACGACCGGATCTGCAGCGTTTGCCTAAGAGACATCACTGGCAATGAGATGCTGGACCAGGAGACCTACCACAAGATCCCCGTGCGAGCTAATTGCGGCCATGCGATTTGCCAGTTTTGCCTCGTGCATTGGCTCAATATAGGCAAGAAAGACGTGGCTGTCTCGATCCAGAGCTACTCCCGGCTTCTTAAGGAGCACAAGGCGAAGCGAGAGGAGAAAGGAGCCCCAGCCCCAGGTCTGTGGGGAAGTAAAGAGAAGAAGCACTTCAATATCATCCACTGGCATACCCAGGTAAGTGTGCGTTGTGTAGTGTGGATAGCGAAAAGACGCTGACAAAGATTGTGTCAACAGGGCCACCTTGCACCGCACCTGTTCCAGGAGTGGATGGACCGACACAAGGTTCGGGACGCAAATATTGTCGACGGGAATGACCGATGCCCGATGTGCCGGTCAGTCGTCGTGCCTTGGATCATCAAGGTCGGAGTGATAGATGTCGAGAAGGCGTGCACCGAACTCTCAACTCTTCTCACGTGCTTCTTCGAGATAAATCCACCGAGAGGCACACTACCTGCCAAGTCTAGAAGCATGCTGGAACCCACGATTGCTGTCGCCTTAATGAAGGTGCACGGAAGTCTTCTGGTTTTCACGGATGCAGAGGATGAGATTCGAAAGGCACTCCTCAAGGCTTTGGAGGAAGTCGACTACTTCATCCGAGGGCTACCGGAATTGGATTCGGAGGAAAAGGTCCGGCAATTCAAGCTGGCCGTGAACATGTTTCTGAGATTCTTGACGTCCCACGTCGTCAACGAGATGCCTTGGGTCAAAGTCAAACAGGAACGTCCGCCATCTGGCTGAGGCTCGGTTGGCGTGTGCTATGACTCAAAGACATAACGAGAGCTGGAAAAAACAGGGAAGACGGAACCGGACTTCGAAACTGAGGATCGGGGATCTTTGCTGTAAAAGAAAGCCGTGGAGTTATGGCAATACTAGAGGGCGTACATAGACATACAATGGGCAATTGGGGAGTATCAGAACTGATTCACACTTGATAATTGCAAACTCCTACCCACATGCTCCGAATACATGTACTGTACATGAACGCTTACCGTCCCCGCCCTTACCATCCCCACCAAGTTTTGATCATATCGCCTATAGTGGCTTGGCCCTCTTCCTTCCTCTTTAGCCTGTGTATTCGCTCGTCGACAAACGCGTTCCTAACGTTCTTGCTGTAGGCACGAGTAGCAGCAACCTCGCCCTCCAAAGCCTTCCTCTCTATTTCCCTCTCCGCTGGCGAGAGTTTCTCGATTGACTTCTCGTAGTTTTTGCGAGTCGCGGCGGGCACACCCTTCCAAGCATCCTCAGGTATATCCGCGTCGGGGCTTTCTGGAAATATCTGTTTTGACTCTAGAGGGTCGCCCTTCATAGCTGCAGACAAATTTACTTTCGATATCACGGACTGGTACTCCGGAATCGGTAGACCCTCCTTCTTCGCCTGCTCAATCATCTTCTCCTGCTCCAGCATCTGCAGATATAGCTTATCAGCATGCATTTGAATCTTCTCATCGTCTGCCGGGCTCCGGTCGTTCATGTTCAAGTAGCCCAGCGCTTTCAAGAACTTGGCCTGCATCTCGAGACACCGATTCTGAGCCCGGTTCTCGTCTCTACACATCATCATTTTTTTCATGTAGGAGCCATTCTTGTAGCAGTCTTGCACCGCGAGCACCTCCAGAGCGCAGTTCTCAGAGGCGACGCGGCCGACTGAGGCCCTTCGATCATTGTATGCCTCGACAACATCACTCAGTCTCTCCTGATCGGACTTTCCTCGCGCTTCGACGGAGGATTGGGGTTCGTAGTTCTTCCACAGGTGCGCGTATCGGCCATCCGGGAAGAGGGACTCGCGCGGGACTTTGGGTTTGGCTTCTTCAATTTTCGGCACTGAAGGCTTTGGATCTGGAGGTCTGGAGAGGAGAGGTTCTGTTGGTGTTGGCGGTGGAGGTGGAGGTTTGGGTGTGTATTCTACGGTCGATTCCTGGTCGAGGAACTCGCGCAGGCTCGGATCTAGCTTGCCAATGGCATCATTCTGAGATGGATCATTCCCATTCGAACTGCTCCCCCACCAGCCCATTTTGAAGACGTGATCGTTAGTGCGGAGCTGTGTGCTTTGCGATGTCGTGGTGTCGTGGTGATTTAATGGAACATCAAATTCACCGAACGCTAGACTATTTATGGTCTACCTAGGTATTCCGCCCGCCGCGTCAACAAAGCGACGCGCGCGAGACCCACCACCACCGTTTGTCCCGGAACCCAACCATCATTATGGCTCCAGCTGATCGGGAGGAGCGCCGGCGCATGCGACAACGAGGAGCTGGAGCGCCGCAATTGCAAAAGAACATTGCCTTCACGTTCGGCGTCCCTCCTCTACCACCACAGCGATCCGCTCGCCGAACGCCGCAACCTCTACCCGCGCGACCCCCCTCCCGCGAAACTCCTCAAGCCCTCCAACCTCGATCTACGTCTCGCAAAACACCAGCCGGTTCCGGCGCAAAGCGATCTGGAAAAGCGCCCAACAGACAAAGAAGCGCATCGGTTCCATCCAGTGCCACTACGGGCGCCAGCAAGCCAAAGCCTACCAAAACACCATCCGCCAAGAGCCCTCCGTTGTTTGTCACACCAACAGTGTCTGGAAAGCGGAAACGAGGTCAAGCCGCGCCAATACCCCCAGAGGAGATCTCGAGAGAAGACGAGCTACAGACCGACGATGAACAGTACTTGGCGTCCTCACAAAGGAAGAAGCCCTCCGCGAAGGCGACACTCTCAGCTGCTGAAGCAGGAAAATGGTCGCCCGAGGACGATGATTTACCGGATGAGCTGTCTTTCGAAAGCGAGGAGCTCCAGGCATCCATGGAAAAGAATCGGCGCGAACGGCTATCTAAATCTGCCTCACAAACCCCGGTACCCAGGACCACTGGCACGGCGCACAATCCTGCGAGAAGTGGGAAGCAGTCGCTAGCTATTCGAAGTACTGGAAAAGCATCAGCCGCCGCTGCGAGCGCGAAAACACCCGTGCAGCGACCAGCGCTACGGAAGTCAATAGGAAAGCAAGGACCGTCGATAACACCGCAACAACCTACCATTGCAGAGGACAATAGCGAGGATGAGCTCTCCCCTAACAGAATGGAGGAAGATACCACGGCAATGGATTTCATTGCGGACGAAGCTAGGGATGATGGGGAAGAGGAGGAAGAGCAGCAAGGACTCAATGACGGCAGCCTCGATGAGAATGAGAGCATGGACGAGCTCTCCCCGGAATTCGGTCGCAAGCAGTCTCGAGCCGATAGACTCCGCTCGGAGACAGAAACCCCCGCGCCAAGGACGAAGAACCGCCCTGATGCCATACAAGAGGAGCCCGAGGACGAGGAACAAGAAGAGGAAGCAGAGGAGGTTGTCTGGCCTAGAAACCAGCCTAGTGTCATAGCAACAACGCAGTCAACCCGCCAACATAGATCCCCTTCGAGTCCCAGATCAACTTTGGCCGGACCTATCCCGGTGCGCCGCCCGAAGACCAAAACTAATGCGAACAAATCCAAAGGAGGACGCCAAAGAGCACCAAAAGGTGACGGAAAGCGCGTGACTATTCAAGTCTATCGTGTTTTCTATCCCTACAAACAGCTTCGGGAACAAGAAAAAGAGGAGGAAGAAGCTCAGATGCACGCAGCAACTCGCATCCCGGGTGTCAGCTGCGGGGACGTCCTCGCTCAAATCACTGAAGAGCTTCTTGACTCCCGGATCTTGGACCTAAATGAGAAAGCACTCGACATTCCAGATTCACAGCGTAACGAACGTGCAACGTTGAAACGCAAGCGCGGAGCCATTCAAAACTTCAACTCGGCTCTCTCTGACCAGCTTCTTAGTCTTCGGGAAGCTTTGGACACTGGGTCTGCTCTTAGGAGCCGCCAAAAAGACGCAGGAAAGGAGAAAATTAAGCTGCGTGGCGACTTCTTGGAGATTCGGAGACAGAGAGAAGAGCTGGCCCTCAAGATGGACGAAGCGCGGGCGGTGCATGCGGACAGAGTACGGCGAATGAAGGAAATGAATGAGGTCAATACGGCAATGTCTGACATCGACATGGCCATTCAAAGGGGTAGGGAACGTGCTAAGAAAGAGGGCAGGGAGGGCGAGGGCCCAGATATGCCAATTGATATGCTACTAGACAAAGTAGCAGTGGACGTTCGGTCACATGGGGGTGGTTTGTTTGATCGTGTTAAGGGCTTCAATGGGCGTATGGAGAGGATTGCGATGGTGTTAGAAGGGCGGCCTTGACCGGTCTGTATTGTCTTTGCAATGGCCTAATGTTTTGCACGATTGAATGATAGCGTTTGATATTTCTGGATACGTATTGGCTGCTGACATTCGATTTGAATTGTTGCTGACCCCTGATTGAATGGTCTTCTGAAAAGCTGTTTGTATTCGAAGCGGATCCACAGTCAGGCTACTTTGAACAAAAAGTGGCAGTCTACGGTTGCGCGCTTCTGATATCGATTTGAGGTATGTACATCTTATTTCTCTGCTTATTGAGCACCGCTCGAGATCCCTAGCGCGTTCTTAATCACCGTGAAACGAACACATTGACACGGCTGATCGCTCTTCAGGCTATCGTACCTCTGACGGTATTGGACTGCCACTTTATATTCAATTGAGCTGAACAGTACAGTGCTGATATTTAGACGTAGCGAGTGAGAGCTCGTCGCTTCGGCCACTGGATCTCGCAACCATCTTCTTTCTCGAAAACTGTATCTAGCCACCTTGCATATCCTACCCTTCATATCCTACCCTTCCATATCCTATCCTTCTATATCCTATCTTACCCTTCCTTATGGACTCTTCACAGGTGCCTATTTATCACTCATATGTCTACGACACCAATCCGCAAACCACGGTCATAATCTCGCCGACAACGTCTCCCTTAGACGACTCCTTCGCTCAATTCCTGGTCTTGTGCTTTTTCTAGCTTTCTTCCTTCTGATTGCATACTGCATCATGATCCAAATCTCCTTCAACTCCCTCAACCAGCGCATCAAATCCGTCGAGCAGAACTCCAGCAAAGTCAACGCTCACAATCTCGTGTGTGTGTTGCATGTGCAGCATGTGCATGGCCACCCCCCCTCCGCACGACCACGACATCCGCTTTCAGCAAGAATATTCGTATATGTGCAAGACCACGACATCCGCCTGCAGCGAAAATTCCAGCGGCTTCGAGACCACGACACCCGCATGCAGCGAGAACTTCAGCGGCTGCACCGATGGGCCGGCTGGGAGAAGTCTTAGGAAGTACGGCACCCAATGGAAACCCCAACTCCTCCTAGTAGGCTTTGCAATGCCTGTCGGGAGAAGACTACGCTGACACTCGTTCAGGATGCCGGCCTACAGTGACAGGCCATAACTCTGTGCACACTCCTTTGCCACTGCTAGGGGTGGCCCCGTGTGGTGACCACATTGTAGGTGTCATGTCAATTTCTAGACAGCGTAATCCCAGCTTCCTCTTGACTAGCGGGTATCCTCGCAACGGGGCTGCTCCTGGCAGTGGCATCCAGCCTGCAAAAGCGGCGCTCAGGCAGTAGTATCGATGTGCCCAAACTTATGGCCTGCCCACGACTTAGTGTGAACGCAAGACGCACCAGCACAGGCAACTGCTCGTCTCAATAGTCAAAAGAACCTCAACTTATCATATGATACCAGCCTATGATAATGAAAGAAAGAACCCCACAACCGTGAATAATGTACCTGTATCTTCGCAAAGAGTGGCCCAAACCTCGTTAGGACTATCCCAAATCACCAGAATCCCCCATACTTACCATCATATTAGTCAACCACCTTCAGCATGGAGTACGCCGTGTGGCTGATCGCCTTTTTCACGATCAACAACGGGTCCATCTTCACCTTCTTCGTCTTCTTCACATCCACCACGTCATCCGCATCCTCCCCCTTGATGTCCTGGGTAACGACCTCCTCCTCCACCTCCTCGTCTTCAAACTGGCCGTTCTCAAGGAACATCTTCATCTGCCCCTGGCTGTACCCACTCACCAGCGCAACCCCCACATCTTCCGCCAAAATCGGCTTCGGTGCAACTTCATCAGATTCACCCGGAGACTCGTACCCGTTATACTCGCTTTGAGCCCCAGCCAGGTTCCAGAAGATGAGCTTCGGCATCTCATACCCTGCCTCCGTGAACTTGCCCTTGACGCGCTCGAAGCTAGTCGTCCAGCGGTCTGCAGCCGTCTCCGCGGCATCGAACTGCATATCGCTAAAGACGAAGACCTGCTTGACCATGTCTTCCTGCTTGAGCTTCTTCTCGATAGCAAGCGGGAGGATGAGGCGCTCGAAGACGGCGACGAAATCGGTGTTCATGCCCCACTCGGCGGCGCGGACAGCGTCGACCTTTTCCGCGAAAGAGCGCGTGTCCTTCTTGCCGCCGACTTTGACGACGGTGGGATTCGCAGAAAAGGTGATGAAGGCGCCGCCGAAAGGTGGTTCGACGATCTCGGCAAGCAAGAGTGCGAGGCCAATGGCGGAATCCATGGGGGTGGTTCCGTCCTTGAACCTGGGATAAGTCATTGAGCCGCTGACATCGCAGACGGCAATAGAGGACTCGATCGTGCCGGAGTCGCGGATGCGCTGGACGAGGGTGTTCCACTGGCCTTCGGCGACCTTTGATTTTGCGACAGCCAGCGCGGCGGCGAGGGGGTTCTTCTTGTTACCTTTCTGCCCGCCCAAATTGATAGAGCCGTTGCCAACACTACTGACTAGCGTAGATGGAAGTAGAATTGCACCTGAGATCTGTTTAGACCCGGTTGTGACCTTATCAAGATACTCCATGAAGTGGGATTCGTCCTTTTTCACGAAGAGGGTCTGGTAGCGGTGCATGGCGAGGGAAGGGACACGCTCGTACTTGATGTTGGCGAACTTCTCGGCCACGATGTCTCGTTCGACTACTTCGAGGATCTTACGTAGAGGAGAGACGGTCATCCGGCGGTATTGCTCTCGTGCGTGGCGGAGGTACAGCTCGCGGTCATTCTTCGACACGTCGGGGCAGATGATAGAGGCGTCTGGGTATAGTATCTCGGCGATAGAGGAGACGATGAAGGTATTCTTATCGTGAAACTCGGAGAAGCTTGGAGCCCACTTCGCTGCCAGTGAGATCTTCTTGAGGTCCGCTTTCTTATCCGAGCTCAGGTACTGCTTATCTTCCTTGAGCTGAGTGGCAAACAGGCGAGCGACGGCCACGTGGAGCACACGATAGAAGGGTTCTTCTTCGAACTTCTTCAAGATCCTGTCATGTTGCTCTTTCTTCGCCTTTTCCCTGAGCTCTTTGGCGGCCTTCGGGTCCCACACTCGCTTCCTCTTGGCGCCCTTCGACTGGTCCGGGTGGGTGTCAAGAACGGACGACGGGTTGCTCTTCGCTTTGAGCTGATCATTTGCAGCAAGCACAACAAGATTGAGCAAATCCTTCCAGTATCCATGCGAGACGCCATACTTCACATCATGGCTCTTTTCGGAGGGGACTGACTCGCTCTTAACGTCTTCGAACCCCTCCTGAGTGTCACCAGCCTCGATCATGACCATATCGTCGTCCTCACCCTTCAAGGCCTTCTTCTCCGCGGAGTTGTCTTCTTCCTTCTTGACCTTCTTCTGGATGATGGGCCTAGTCAACCACCGCAAGTTGGCCACCAGAGTCTGCGGGTGCTTCTCGGCCAGCCAACCGAAAGCGCGATAAGTGACTAGGCGACTGCTCTTGCCCAGGTGTATGGATCGAGCATTGAAGATGATTTTCACCGTAGAGAGCGGGTCTTCCTCCCACGCAGCATCCAAGACTTCTACAAGTCGATTATCTCTGATAGACTCCTCCAACTCGTAGAAGAGGTCGACTAGGGCAGACTTAGTGGAGATGTGAGCTACGTCCGCATTCTCGGTGAGCTTCTTGTTGTCCTTCTCTAGCTCCTCCTCAGAGTATTGGCGTGAAGAGCTGTTGAGGACCGCATCCATGAACGCAGACTTCGGCTCCGGCTCTATAGCAGCGGCGGGGGTGTCCTTAGGTGCTTCCTCGGTCGGTTTTGTCTCGCGTGTGCGGTCGGGGAGCTCATCGCTGGGAGCAGCAGGAACGCCGGGGGTGGCTAGTTGGGCCTTGACGTACGCCTGAAACTCATATTCTGGAAGGAATAGAGCCTCACACGGGGGCAGGTAGACCGGGAACGTAGAATTCAGGATAGAATGGGTGGGCTTCTTGTCGTCATTGTCGCTCGTCGCTTTCGCGTTCGTGGCAGTGTCGTTGGATGCCATAACGGGTGTGGTGTGAGCGTGTTGATGAAGTGAAGCGAATGAGACTAGGGAAATGACTGAAGGAAAGACTGATGTGATTAGAGTGAAGTGAAATTGGGCCAGCCGATGAAGGACTGGTGTTTGCCTTTTGGAAGGCGGAAATAGCAAGCAAATATAGGAAGAGCGGTGTACTTCAGGCAACAACGGCCGGCACCTCGCAGCTAGAAAAGAATGACTTGCGTGACTCATCATCTCTTACCTCTAAGTGAAGAGTCACCCGTGGTACGGTGAACAATAATGGTTGTCTATTCGTGCGCCTAGGAAGGGCTGAGATGAGTGTGGGAGTGATGTTGGGGTGAGGAAGTCTATATGGCGCCGCTACTAGGGGCAACGACGTTGATAAATATGCCTTGTGATTGGCTAGACTTTACGTAGGCAACCTCGCAATTGGTGCTTATATAAGGGACAAAGATATCAAAACATAGGCTATGTGGCCCGATAAGGCTCTGCCTCTGATATGCGCTCATATGCGCCCTTTCCGCCTTTTTCGAGCTCACTTGCCTCAAAGACTAGCGGAGACCAAGAGGAGAAGAAGACATCAATCGCTGTTTGCGAATCTATATCGTAGACATGCCGATGACGGATAGCTAAAGATGCTATAAATGGATTGGTAGGATGTACAAGGTGCGCAGACATAGTTCTGAAAAAGATCGGGTAGAATGGCCAACTCTCATTGGCCTCATCTAAATATCGACACACTGCATACCTAGGTTGGGGAAAGGGCCCACTCTAGCGGTTCAGCACCGTTTGAGGTGGCCCAGAGCGCTGTCAGGCTTGCCAAAACTGGTAGTTCATGCACAACAATAGCATGCTATGGGACCTCAAGCGGCGCTAAACGAGCGTACCTAGGTACCATAGTAAGCATATAAATATAAATAGTGTGTGGATACTTTACTGCCATTTTCTATTAACACCTAACTGCCACGCTTCACGCGATCCCTTATGTGCACCTTTCTACCGTCGTTTGAAACACCTCAGCGCGACACCAGGGCCTAGAGGGACGAACTTCTACTCTATATTGGATTTCCGAAATGCTTTTAAGCACCCTCGGTGATGGCATACAAGGGCACACACCCATGTAGAACAGAGTGCCACCTTTCTCATGCCCCCTGTGGAGGCGTATAGCGTTCAAAACCGCGGGGTACACAACACAAACAGTAGTTATTATTGCATTGCAATCCCAAAGCTGACCAAGGCGACGGCTATCAATACAGTCAGCCTTACATTATGTACTTCACAATCAAAACTTCTCCAAGACATCATTCTGCCCTTGAACCCCCTTGAAACCAGCTTCCGGTCTCTTCCTCTACCTGAGCTTGGAGACTGTCATCCATCTAACTTTCAACATGTACATCAAAACAGCAGGTATTGTGAGTCTATTTCGCTATCGTCTCACCTCAAGACTCCAGGGCCAGGCGGGTCCATGCCCTCCAAGGAAGAGTCTAGGGAGGGGGACTGAACGTACTCTTATACATCGAAAGCTAACTCTAGACGTAGACTACCATACTCCTTTCCATCGCCGCCCCATGGCTCTACGGCCGCATAATAGCCCTCTCCCATATGATCACCAATGCACCCCACAAGATAACACCGCTTTCAACATTCAAGTCGCAGGAGAGCAGGCTCACCCATAGTATAAGAAACTGCGAGGATGGGCTCATGGACGAGGCAATGGGATTGGCAATCCTGAGCTGCGACGCTGGGAGGGATAGCTGGAACACAGTTTTGGGATACTTCAATATAGAAGCCGGGGTTTCCGGCGGACTCTACCTTTACGACTACTCGAATACGGATCTTTCCGACGACGAGGCGCTGAAGCGCATAACGTTCTCCAATTTCCCATCCAGCGAGACAGACTTTCATCCTCTCGGCATCGAGTACTACGCGCCAACGTCCACCCTTTACGTTGTCAATCACGCCAGAAGCGGCTCCGCCGTCGAGATATTCCAACTCTCAATCTCGGATGCCATAGCGACCCACGTCGGCACTCTGAAGCACCCACTTCTGCCAACACCAAACGCCATCGTCGCCATCAACGAGGCCGAAATCTTCGTCTCGAATGACCACCACTTCAGAGTGCGATTCAACCCCGTCCTAGCGAAAATGGAAACCTACGTCGGCATTCCTGGCGGAAGCGTAGTGCACATCAACCTCGCGAAGAACATTACCAGGACGGTCGCTCGGGTTCCGATGGCGAACGGCATCAAATTCCTTAACGAGACCACCCTCGCTGTATCTTCGTCTTCTACGGAAAGCGTGAGGCTGTACAACGTGACCGAGTCCCGCGACTTGGCGTTTTTGAAGTCTATCACCGTTCCAGAAGGATCTCCGGACAATCTCTCGGTTGATGGCAATGGGAAGCTTCTCATCGCTGCGCATATGCATGTCCCGAGTATGATGAAGGTCGCTATTTCGAGAATCTGGTGCAATTCTCCAGAGGGACAGGGTACCGATGTCTGCAAGGTGCGAGCGCCGAGCTGGCTCGGCGAATGGAGCGAGGAGGGTGGTATGAAGACTTTGTACCGCGGCGTCGACATTATGACAGCTAGCACGGTGATGAGAGACACTACTAGGGGTATTGGGTTGGTCACAGGCCTTTATGATAGAGGCGTCATGGTCTTTCAGGACTAGGTTTTAGTCTTGGAGCGGTAGAACTGGCATCACTTCTAGGTTCCGCGGAATGGACTTGTGGACTCATGGCACTGGTAACAAGTGCGCAAATATAGCATTTTTCATACACGATTCAAAATCTCGCATTTCGAATTCGATCATGTACGGCGTATTGGCATACTGTAGACACTGTCTGAGCAGCGAATCCTACACCGTATTCTTTATATACCAAGTCTATTCATCTTCACAACATTCAATCCAACGTCCAACCCCATCATCTTTGCCGCTGGGCTCAGCATACCCTCAATCTCCAATCCCATCTCTCAGACGCATCGTCCGCCCCGAATCCCCCCTCTCCACTCTAGCCCTTCCCGTCTCCTCCTTCAGTTTCAACCTTAGCCTCTCAGACCTCCTAACCGTGCACTTCCCCACTGTCACCTTCTTCTTCTTCTTCTTGACAGCACCCGTATCTCCCATTGCCTCTAACCCAATCAATACCCTCTTTTCCACCCTCTTCCCCTCCCTCGCCTCCCTCATCGCCACATCATAGTTCCTCCGATAATTCCAATTCCGCATACTTAGCGTGCGGTACCGAGCTTCGTAATACGCCTTCTTTTCGTGCTCCCGGTGCTGCATCTCCTGCGTGCGCTTCGGCAAGCGGTCCTGTTCGATGGTCTGCGCGGCTTCGCGTCTTAGCAGCTGCCGGGCGCTTGCGAGGGTGGGCTCGATGGAGACAGCAGTTGCGGAGGTAAGCTTGGTGCATTCTTCTCGTAGGGGGGTTTGGGTGGAGGTACAGTGGTGTCGTCCTGATGGAGTAGACATAGTGGCGGAGTGTATCGGAAGTTTAGACGTGTGTGTGTATTTGAGAGGGAAGTTGCGGTGCGGTTCGAGAGCAGCACTGTGCGTTGGAGTTCTCTTCCGAGTCGCGGATTGTGTGTTACGAGATCTTCGTCGAGGGCATGAAGTCCGGGCTGTATAAGTTTCGTTGAGAGTATGGAACAGCGATCGAGGTGTAAGAGAGCCGTGTAATCTTCATGTGTGTGTCGCGCTGTCGTTTTCCAGGTTCGCCCTATGCCAATGCTATGAAAACATGGTAACGAAGCCTATTGGGTGTAAAGTCTAGAAAGGTCGTCAAGGTTTTCGAGGATTTCAAGGTTCACTCTGACGCTTAGACGAGAATCCATTCACACTTTGGAGATCCTTCCTCAGAGGCATGAACCAATGGAACAGGCCCAAATTCTTTCAGTACTGAGATAATTGCATCCACATGGTGGCATGCCACTAAAGTCGATTTACGTCACGTGATGGTCTACCCTATTTGAGTCCTTCGTTACACTGACGATAGCGGTAGAAATGTTGTGGAAAAATGCTGTATGCTACTAAAGAGTTTTAAATGCCGTCGAGGTCCCTTAAAGCAGCATAGAAAGCCTAGGCAAAATGTGGGAATTGTCCCGACATGCCCTTTGTACTCCGGAATTCGCCATTCTGAAAAATATCCTTGTTGGCCTCCTTGGGGTCGCAGTCTCGCAGTACGTACGCGCGGAAAACAAGAGAGTGGTAGTCCTCCGAAAGGCTCTATGGCAGCTTTGCGATGTAAACCATGCTCAAAATATATGTTCGATGCCTGGTGTTGAACTTGGATGGGATGAGGTCTGGCGAAGGCAGCGCACTACGGCCTATTGCGGCCGTAGTGCCGTTTCCCGGCCGTAGCACAGGTTGTGCGGGGGCAGCCGAAGCCAAAAGTGGAGTCGGCAGCGCCATAGTTTGGCCCGTGCTCGATGGTGGAGAGACCATAACAAATGCCCCAGTGCAGGGCCGAGAACGCCGAGTCCACCGGAAAGACGCCAGTGATAAAGAAAACATGCATTCATCATACATTCTGAGGACGCCGAAGTTGGGAGCTAGCCAACCGGCATGCCGCCATTAGCACGCCAGACTCGGCCCGTCTAGTACCCTGGGTGGTCGCCGAATAGAAGCCTTTCATGGGAGGAGTTGTCGACGTTCTCTACCCTTGGCTGGTGAGGACCTCGGGAGGCTGCGTGGCCTGCCAACGGCAACTGCGCCATCATGCATCGTCATCTGGCGTTATGCGTGCCTGCTCTGAGTTTTGCATGGCTGCTGGGTGGGTAAATACGCTCGGCTGTGTTCACGCGACCTCATATATCTCTAATCACCATACGCTCCGTTGCTCTTCTGCATCTTTTCTTATCCCAACATTCTATACTGCGCACCTGGGTTTGTCTGCATGTTTTTGAAGCCTTTGCACCCCTAATACCTATCACCGGACGTCGACTTTCCAATCAGCTGATACGGCAAGCAATCAGCTTTGTGTAACCTCGAAGCACCGACGTCTTCACCTCACGCCAACCTCTGAAATCTCCTAACCGCACCTTCAACCTCCAAATCGAAAGGAGATCAGATTCTGCAGGAGTTGTATCTGTTCTAGGCACCATGGGGTCGCAAGTGGGAGTAAGACTTCCTATTCAGCCTCCCCAGACGCACTATCTGAATGACTACTCGGTCTGAGCTAAGTATGACTGACTCTGGGATTAGGATGGTCTCTATTCAGATCCTTCGCAAATCATTAAAGCCAGTCTTCCTGATGTGCCAAGCGACCTCGCACTAAGTCGTTACAATATCCCCACCACCTACACTACGCTCCACGACGTTCTCGCTAGTACGCGGGCAGAACATTCCCAAACGCCTCGTAGCATACGACACGACTCTCATCAACCCTTGTCTGATGCCGACAAGCTCGATGACTACGAACAACTCAGCGAAGCTGTCGTGCAGAAGGGGCAGAATAGGAGTGCCAGCAACGATGAGGACGATTCATACCTCGAAATCAACCTCAACGGCCTGAGTACGGACAGCACAGACGCGTCGACTACTAGCGAATATGTAAGGAGAGGCAGATCAAAACAACGTACCCCTAAATCAGGCGAATCTGCACAAGTAGACGGAGCCTGTCATTCTGGAAACATCATGACAAACCGCGTCCAAAATGTCCTCGACAACCTCACACCAACAGGCTGCTCTGGAAGCGAACCCTCAGACTCAGAGAGCTCGCCATGTGGACACAAACGTAAGAAGCCAAGGCCTTCGCGCAAACACCAACAACCAGACCACCCATGTCACCCTGCCAAAGTTATCACAACCGGCGTCCAAGACGTCCTCGACAACCTCACCAGTGAAGGCTGCTCTGGGAGCGACTACTGGGAATCCGAGGACGAAGACTACCATCTCGTACGCAAACCGCATAGAGACTCTCACGAGATCTACGCCTTACGAAACACAGAAGAATCGCCCCAATCATACCCCTCCATCCCCCCCGAACCCTCTCTCAAACCCCTCCTCTTCGACCAATCCACCATCCCCTCCTACCCCCTCGACGGCAACATAAAGCGCCACGTCCGCGCGCGCACCTACCCCCTCCGCACCCACCCCGAGCATCAACTCACCGCCTCAGACCACGAGAACCATCAGACCACCACCACTCGCCGCACCGCCCGCCGCTTCACAAGCTTCAACAACCTCCCCGCGCCCAAGTTCCCCCCTAACCCCCCAAAACCCACTACCCGCATCGAAGTTCACCCACACGCCCACCCCCAAGGCCACCTCTCCGCCCTCCTCCCCCTCCCCCACCGCCGCCCAAGCAACCCGCCACCCCCGCTCAACCCCGCCCAGGACGCCTTCTACCACGCCCTCAAATCCAAGCTCTGGGACCTCGCGCGCGAGCTCGAGACGCTGCAGCCGGGCGAGCAGGCGGCGAACGAGGCTCCCGAAGCGCCGAGCCCAGACCTCGACGACGACGAAGTCAGCGTCGTGTTCAAGCTGGATCTCGACGACGAGGACGCGGAGCGGGACGCCGGCGACGGCGACGTGGATACGAATACATCGAACTCGGGGTCAGATTCTGGGGAAGAGGAGGAGGAGGATACGGATTCGGAGAACACGATTCGTCGGCAGCCGCTCCCGCGTGCGGAGAGGCGGAAGGGGGGCACGCTGCGGCGGATCTCGCGCCCACGCGCCGATGGGCACGAGTCGAGCGATGCGGGCACGGGAAGTGAGTCGCTGTGTGGGTCGGATGTGGAGGAGTTGGTGGATTGGGTGCGGGCGAAGCCGGCGTTGGAGTGTTTGCAGCGGCGGAGGAGTGAGGGGCGGGGACGGCAGAGGGCGAGAGAGCGCGCCGCGTCGTTGAGGGAGAGGTTGTTGAGGGCGGGGCCGGATTGAATGGGCATCGGGTTACGGGATGTAGAAAAAATGAGGAACGAGAATGGAAGGAGTTTAAGCAAGGCTGAGAGGGCTGGAAATTGGATTGCTTCAGGAGAGGTAGTAATGGTGAAAACATTCTCATTACCGCATACTGGATGCGGCGTATACATATGCTATGGAATCTTGATAGTCGTAATGCGTCGCTACCTAGAAACCCATCCCACTAGACTAAAAGCCGAAAATACATAATCGTGAGAGAGAAATGCAGTAGCAGACGCTGGGCCAAGGGTATGAGAATTACGATGAAAAGTGAGGAAACAATATCCAGAAGCTCCCACTCTGATGCGATGCCGATTTTCGCGTGCAAGGGAAGGGAAAAACCGGGATCGACAGATGCAGTCCAGAACGCCAAGAACACGTTATATGCACGTGACACTACGGGTGCTGATCTGATCATCGCATGGAGTCTGGTATCGTACCACTTTCCGACCTAAACATATGAGAAAGCAGACCTGCCCGTAACGCCAAAAGGATTCAAACCCTTCCTAGCCTCCGATTAGTCGTCGATTTCAATGAACACGGCTTTGCCCTTCCCTTTCGTGTCGCCGATGACAACGCCACCACCCACGCTCCCGGCCATCGACATGCCTTGGTAACGCTTCATTGGAGGATCGACATCGGTGGCATCCCCTTCGGACCCCAAACCAGCGGCGTCAATTGAGCGCTTGCGCGCCTGAAGGGTGCGTCCCATCGAATGTATGAAAGGAGACATGCCGCTGTGAGGTGCGGCTTGCGCGTTGGCTTGGGCTTGGGCTTGGGCTTGGGCTTGTGCTTGTGCTTGTTGTCGATGAAAGTGCTGTGCCAACTGTTGCCTTTGGGCTTGCGTCATTTGCTGGGATTGGGCTTGAGCTAGTTGTTGTTGTTGTGCTTGGGCCTGAACTAGTCGTTGTTGTGCCTGCACATATTGATCTTGAATCTGCATTTGCCCTTGATCTCTCGCAGTGCTCGAGGGGTAAATGGACGGAAAACATTGGAGTTCCGCATACTCAGAACGACGAGGTGGGTTTTGGTAAACGTCGATGATGGGCAAAGCCGGATCGAGAAGGGTAGCATCTGGGTTTCCCAAGGGAGAAAGCATATCGACTTGCCCAGCCACTTGTTTGCACATTGTCGCAGCGGGCTGGGACGAAGAGCTTGATTGCACCGTGTTCGACGAGGAGCTAGCTGTAGAACTAGAGCTCGATCCAGAAGTCACTCCACTATTCGAGTTGTTTGTTGCTTGCGGCGATGTTTGATTTGTGGAGGTTCCGGAGGCCATTGAAGCCTGCTGAGCTGCCGAATGTACTTGCCGAGTTTGCATTACAGCCTGAGCCTGTGCCTGCGATTGCATCCTGAACATCATCTGTCGTTGGATGAGAACTTGGCGCTGTAGCTGTCTGACATTGAAGCGCTGAGCTGGCAGATTCGGATCATCATCTGCCGCCTTTAGGAGCTCTAGGTAATCAGGCGATCCAGGCTCTACAGGGGTCTTAGTCGGCTCGTCCTCAGTCTCTTCCGAGGGATATGAATCCACGTCTAGCATCCGACACATTTTCTGGTTCATATCTTCCTTTTTCTGCTCTTCCTCTTCCAGGTATTGATTCCAGTAGCCAATGAGCTCATTACGGACTTCCCGGAATGCTATCACATCTTCATTTTCTCGCGCGACTCTCGCGCGGTGAAGAAAACTATGTTGCGCAGAGCGATATATGTCCGGTATAAATTGGTGGAGTTTAGTGTAGAAGGTTTTCAGCTCCGAGAACATGGCACGAATCGGAGGACGTGGAGGAGGCGGCGTATTTCGCGAGATAGTCCGCTCCCATGTCTTCTTGTAGTCTTCAAACTCTTGTGTTAATTCGGCGCTACTATTTCCAAGTAGGAGTTTCTGCGTAGGAAGTCTTGGCACTGAGTACAAAGTGCCATTAGCTTGGCCAGCAAAGGGCATCATCCAGGAGTAGTTATTGTTGATCTGCCCGTCATAGACCCCAAGTAGTTTTGGTTGCACAACTTTGCGGAGCCTGGTGAATGGCTCTACCACTGTCTGAAGCTTCGAAATGAGGTCCCTTTCGGACCAGTTGAACCCTGAAACGCCGACTCTCACAATAAGGCGAGAGAGATTCGTAGCCTTCGCAAGTATTCCGGACACTGCCACCGAGACGTAGTCTCTCAAGTCGTACAGCTCTACTTCTTCGCTCCACCAAGGTTGACGGCGTTGTCGCCCTCCTAAGGCTGGACCAGTTTCCTGCCTATTTTCTACTAAAATGTCGACGTGGTAATTTTTGACAGCTCTGAACTGGAAAGATTTGAGGAATTTCTCCAGGCTTTCGTCTGCTGATGCTGATACTGGCGCGAAGGGACCTCCTTCAGCAGGCTTTGCTTCGAGAAGCCTCCTACCGCACATGAAAGTTCCATCTTTGCGGATATCGATCGTAAAGGGGATCGTGCCGTACAGCAGATCTAAGACCTCAGCAGTAATTTGATTATTGATCAACAACAATGACATGAATGACCGGTTTTGGGCGGGTACTCCCAGAGTCGCGGGTATCATGACATTCATATTCCCTGGAGCGAAATGTGGATTAACAGGTGGTGGAGGTGGTGGAGGTGGTGGAGGTGGAAGGAAACTTGGATGAGTCGCGCGAACGGGAGGAACGTGTACAGCGGAATGCAAAGCGAAAGGGGGATTCTCGTGCTGTGGGACAGTCGATGATCCAATGGGCCCTTTAGGTATCAGATATCGATATATCTCGCGTCTCAACTCCAATGGAAGCTTCATAATGTAGCAAGGCGTGTCTGGATGCCCCATGTGCTCGTTGCAAAGTTGGAAGTAGGGCTTGGTCCATTTGAAAAGGCGCCCGCAAAGCTCTCCAGCACGGTCAGAGTACTGACACCGGCCAGCAAAGAAGAGCTGGCCCTTGTGAGAATGGCATGTTGCCAGGTATTCTGGGTTGCTATTAATGCCGTTGCGGGAGTTCATTGTTCCCTTGCCGAACACGTTTTCACATCTCTTCCCGGTCCGCTTGTTGTATGCCGCACATTTTCTCAAATACCCTTCCGGGTCCTTGTTGTCGAAAGGTATCTGTGCAGCTGCGAAGGCAGTAGGAGGGTTCGCCGTGGTCCCGTTCGATTGGGGCCGCTCGAGTTCGGAGGCAGTATCTGTTACGGGCGGAGGTGACGGAGAGTCCTCGGCCTTGATGAAAGGAGGAGTGGGATACGTGTAGCTAGCTGACGTGTCTTGAGCCATCTTGTCCAAAGGCTGTGGGTGGTGTGACGGTCGTGATGTCCGGATGTCCTGATGGTGGTGAAAGGCGTCAGACACAGATTGGTGAAAAATCACCACCACCTCAAGGGTGCTTGCAAGGAAAAGAGCCCCTAGATTCCAGATAATTGGAGCAGCACAGATGGGTGCGCGAAGAGGTAGGCTGGAGTGCGGGAGGGGCGCAGGACGCCTGAAGGGTGCTGATGGCTCGGGACTCAATGGCGCAGCATCTTCCGCAATTGGAGACGTAGGTAGAGTACAGCCGTGCGAAATCAGACAGCAAAAGCAGCTACATACCGGACGGAAAGGGAGACATCTGGGGAGGATGGCGTTTAAGTAGGTCCAGAATAGTGGCCGGCCTCACCCTCACCTCCAAGGGCGAGGCAACAGAGAAGGCTGTGGCACATGATAAAAACACCTACCCCGCAGGCCATTGCTTAAATGTGCATATGGGCGAAGACGATAATGGTGTGTTTTCGAGTGCAATTAGCAAGGCTGTAGTATTTCTGGAAGCAATCAGCAGCAATCTAGGCCTGTCCTCGAGCATTAGCCTGATGCTAAAGTCCAGGGACCGACAGGGAGCTCTCGAGGCTCTTCATTCGCGCCGGCAGTGGTGCCGCCTAATACATCACGTGACCCTTCCCGACGCTCGATTCCACCTGCAAGTCGATGCCATTCGCAGCCGGCGCACCAACACCAGACCTCAGCACGCCCACCAAAATGGATCTGGGCGACGAAGGCAGTTCTCCGTGGGGAGGTTCGTGCCGCCTGACTCCATTTCTTTTAATCAGATTGCTGACAAGCTTCAGATGTGCCGTCGCGATCAAACTCGAGCAACAACCTATCCAAGTCGAATGACGATCACCCCAAGCCTTCAGGTATGCCTACAACCTCCAGCTAGCAGTGCGTTTCCTAATTTCCCTCTAGAACCCCTCGAACCCCCCAAGAGTACCGCCGCCTCCGTTCCCAATGTCTCTGCTACTCAGAGATCCCCCGCTGGTCGTGGACGCAGGCGTCAGTATGGCACCCAACCCACTCGACTCGAAGCTGTAGATGACCCTCTTGGGCCATTGGGAGCGCCAACACCGCCCTCACAGGCTGATGAACCCCCGGCGCCTCCGCAAAAGGAGATTGCATCTGCACGTAGGCAACCGACAACGTCTTCGACAACGTCTGTCCGGAGCATGATGGACTCGGTCAATCTCGACGATGACGACGAGGAGAACGTTACGACAGGGCCGCGGATACCGCCTCCGGTGCAGCCAGCAAACAACAGCGCACCTCAGCGGCAGGTACAGCCCAGCGTCAGCATAGAGCAGGCAGCGAAGCCGTCCTTCCACATCACGGTGGGAGATCCCCACAAGGTGGGAGATCTCACCAGTTCGCACACGGAATACACTGTCACGACAAAGGTATGACTCCTGACTCCTTCTGTGACTGTCTGCTAAAGCATTGAATCTAGACTACCTCGAAAGGCTACCGCAATCCCGAGTTCACCGTGTCGCGCCGCTTCCGTGACTTCCTCTGGCTATATAACCAACTCCATAATAACAACCCCGGCGTCATCATTCCGCCGCCGCCAGAGAAGCAGGCAGTAGGAAGGTTCGATCCAGACTTCGTCGAGTCGAGAAGATCTGCCCTAGAACGTATGCTGAACAAAACCACGGCGCATCCCATACTGCAGCATGATGGGGACTTGAAGCTCTTCTTAGAAAGCGACGCCTTCAACGTCGATGTCAAGAACAAGGAGCGCAAAGACCCAGGTCTGGGCGAGAGCAAGGGCATGTTTGGCTCCATTGGAATATCAGTTGGTGGGGGTGGAAAGTTTATCGAGCACGATGATGTATAGTTTTTCTGTCTCTCGTAAGCTCCTCATTGCTAATGCGGTGCCAGTGGTTCCACGACCGAAAGGTTTACCTAGATGCTCTCGAGAACCAGCTCAAGGCCCTCCTTAAAGCCACAGACACTGTAGTCGCACAACGAAAAGGACTCGCCGAGGCATGTGGAGATTTCTCGGCATCACTGCATTCTCTTGCGGCTGTCGAGCTCTCGCCATCTCTTTCAGGGCCGCTTGATGGCCTGTCGGACATACAAATTCGCATTCGCGAACTGTATGAACGCCAAGCTCAGCAAGATGTTTTGACGCTAGGCATTGTTATTGACGAATACATTCGTCTCATTGGGTCAGTCAAGACAGCATTCCAGCAGCGACAGAAAGCGTACCACACATGGCACAACGCGGAATCGGAGTTACAGAAACGCAAGACGAACCAGGACAAGCTTCTCAGGCAAGGCAGATCACAGCAAGACCGACTAAATCAACTTAGCGCAGATGTGGCGGATGCTGAACGCCGTGTTCACCAAGCGAGGTTGCTGTTCGAAGACATGGGCCGATTAATGCGAGCAGAGTTAGACAGGTTTGAAAGGGAGAAAGTCGAGGATTTCAAGTCTGGCGTGGAAACATATCTAGAGAGCGCGGTAGAAGCGCAGAAGGAGGTACGTTACGAGTCAATCCTCTTGCCTCGGTTATCTTCTTTCCTCGTCACCATTCAATCTCACCTTGATACTGACTCATGATAGCTGATCGAGATATGGGAAACATACCTGATGCAGCTGGATGCTGAAGATAGTGAGGGCTTCGGATACGCTCACCCTCCGGCGGGCGTCCAGGCCGCGCCACTACCATCAGACTCCAAGGCGGATGAGAACGACAGGCCGCCGAGCCAGGGGACGGACACTGATACTCTTGCGACGGGGGACTCGACACGAGACTTGGACGACTAGTTGTACATATACCAGCCGCGCCTCTTAATCTACTTCATTGCTCCTCGAACTTGCACTAGTCTGCTTGAGAAGTCGTACTAATCCGTCAGCATTGACAAGCAAGCACGAATATTTATTTTTCGTCGTGCATTTATATACAATACTACACAATAACAAGTACATCCAAAGAGAAGTACAACAGCTTGAGGCTCAAAAGTGGGGTATCGCCAATCCTAACCTAGAACGGAGACTCGTCCTAGTGTGGAGAGACCGGGATAGCGTAGATACAACCTCACGCCTAGAAGCACAACTACCCCAGATTCCTCCCCTTGCAACCGTCCCCCAAGACGGCACTTTCGTAGCTATCTCCAGCCTTGCTCTCCATGATCTGATAAGAACAAGCATGGCGAGCATTACTTTCCCGAAGCGCGCTGGTGCTGGATGCGGTCCCCTGCATCTCACACCTTTATCGCGAGCCAATGAAGCGCTATTGGTGCGGTGGTGATGTCGACGACGATCCCTGCGCCGACTAGCTTCAACGGTGTGCCGGACGGCAGACGCGGCCATGTGTAACCTCTGCGATACCGAGTGCCCAATCGCGGCTGTAACCATGCGCGATAAGATCAATTCCGAGTGAGAGTCATGGGCGCCGTGAGTGAGATGCAACGACTCTTTAAGAGCTCCTCATCCGCCAGAGTCGAAGACGGACGGAGAGCTGAATACGAGTATACGCCTGTGGGTAGCGACGATATCGAACTCGAGCAAGTCGACGACATCGATATGGGCATTTCTGGTGTTCTGAAGAACGCGTTCCAGCGTGCGCCGGCTGTGGATGACTACATCGAGGGAACGGACGAGCAGCATGAGCTTGAGGATGGTCCGGTGAAGGGGGAGGGGCTGATTGTGCAGGAAGAGGATACGGCGGGGGGTGTGGTGAGGGCGGAGGCGCTGATGAAGGTTTGGGGGAAGCATGGGAAGAAGATTATTTGGGCTGGGTAGGTTGATCTGGGACTACACTCTTATAGCGTGCAAGCTTTGCTGACTGGAGTAGGCTTGCTATGATGATGATTATATAGTAAGTCTTGCTGTTGAGCTGGGTTGAAGGATGCTGATGCGGGGGCAGTGAGCTGGACAACGCGACCATATATAACTACAACAACTACGCCGCTTCTAGCTACAACAAAGTCTCGGCCATCTCGACAGTCGGCACGGCGTGCACCATCCTGTTCGCCGTGGCGAAGCCGCCAGTCGCCAAGTTCTCCGATGTCGTTGGCCGCGGAGAGGCGTACTGCCTCACTGTTTCGTTCTATGTCCTCGGTTACATCCTCAGTGCCTCCAGCAAGTCTTTTGGGATGTATGCGGGCGGTCAGGTCTTCTATACCATTGGCCAGACTGGGACTAACCTTTTGAACGAGTACGTCTTTCCTCTTTCCTGTATTGGCCAACTAATGCTAACTTCGTTCAAGCATCATCATTTCTGATATAACATCGATGAAATGGAGAACTTTTGCGCTCAGTTTCCTCTTTTTTCCATTCTTGATTATTCCTTGGGTCTCTGCTTTCATCACGGAAGCAGTTATTGGGGTGTGGGACCGACCTTTCTTCCCCCTTCTGTATCCAAAAACCGACCAAACTGTTCTAACACTCCACAGGGAATAGGATGGCGATGGGGAATCGGCATGTTCGCCATACTGATGCCCTTTTGCGCCTGCTTCATCATCATCCCCCTCCTCTACTTCCAGCGTAAAGCGAAGAAAAGCCACATCATTCTCACCCGCAAGATGTCCGTGGTCAACTTCTGCTCCCTAATCGATCTCGGAGGGTCCTTTCTGCTCTGCGCGGGCCTGGCCATGTTTCTTCTGCCCTTTACGCTAGCGGCGACGACTACGAATCGCTGGTCTACCCCTTACATCGACGTCTTGATCGCCCTTGGAGTCGTCACGCTCATCGCTCTGGTCCCATATGAGAAATACGTCGCTAAACACCCAATCCTGCCCCCACACTACTTCAAGAACAGCACCATCATCATGTGCGGCCTTATCGGGGCGTTCGACACCATGGCCTTCTCAGCCACGCACACGTACCTGTACGCCTGGTCCACCATCGTGCACAACTTCGGACCACGCGATGCGACTTTTCTTCAGTACACCAACGGCGTGTGGCAATTCTTCGTTGCCATGATCATAGGCCTCGTAATTGGCAAGTTCCGCCGATACAAATGGTTCGTCGTCGCGGGCGCATGCATCCGTTTCATCGGATACGGCCTCATGGTTCGCTGGCGCGGTGCCTCTAACTCCATCGCCGAGCTCTTCGTGGTGCAGTCAGTTCAAGGCATCGGAGACGGTCTTATCGTGATCGTCATCATCGTCGGTGCGCAGATTGTCGTGCCGCATGCCGAGATGGCGCAGGTGACGGCGGTGATGCTGCTGTTCCAGTTCGTAGGTAGCTCCATTGGGTCCGCGATTGCGGGCGGGATATATACGGGGACGTTCAAGGATCGGTTGAAGGCTAGGCTTGGGGGTGGGGCGAGTCAGTCGGTTATCGATGCTGTTTTTAACTCGATTACGGATGGGATTCCGCCGGAGGGGAGTGTGGAGAGAGTTGCGGTTGGCTTGGCTGTGAGTATCTATTTTTTCACTAACGTTTCTGGATGCTCTTTAAAGTATCGTCTTCTCCCTCAGTTCGAGAGCTTAAAGACTGTGGAGACAGCTACTAACGCGATGAGTTAGTACTCCGACGTCCTACGATACATCAGCTACGTCGCCCTCGGCGTGTCAGTCTTGATTCTGGGCATGGCAATCTTCCTCCCAGATCTATACCTTCGGCAAGTCTTGCACAACTTTAAAGCACCATTGAAATAATTAGCTAACAACATATCCTAGCGAGGGCCACAATCTAGTCGCTGCGGCGCATGCCGACTCCGAGCGCCTCGAGCATACTACCACCAAACAGAGTGCGACCCATGCCCCAACAACTACGACCGAAAAGTGAAAAAGTTCCCAATTTTGTGCGCCTTTACTCCGTATATACCAGAATGAAGGCCTCATAATAACCAATTTGATCCCCTCTCAATTGATTCTCTCCCTTGTTTCCTGAATGACTCCGTTGGCGCTTACACCTCAACGCAAAAGAGGATGTTAAACATGGCCCGGCCCTCTCAACTTGCCACAACCGTAACCAAACATCAGACAGAATGCAATCCGTTCTTATTTCTTTGGCTCAGGTGAAGGGTACCCGACGGGCTTCTGATCTGCTTTCGTAGGAGCGATGCCGGGCGCAGTGCTATTGGCTGGAGGTTTTTCGCCCGTCGACGGCGGAATGGGGTACTCGGCGCAGTGGCTGTTGACAACGCCAGGGTGATTGCAAGCTTTCCAGGTGTAGTCGTGCATCTTCTGCATGGTCGAATCTCCCTCCTCCATGAACGGCTGCTCCGTGTCCTTGGTCTCCGGTTCAGCAGCGGGTGCGACACCCCGAGCGGTGAGATTGCGGGAAGCGGGATCCTTGGTGGTGTGGGATATGGGACCATCAGAGGGCTTGTCAACGCTAGCTGGGCGGTTTTCGAGTATGAGTTTTGTAGCCACAGCTTCGGTCATTGGGCCCATGATCTCCTTCACATCGTCCCACAGGTGGGCGCTCAGGTTCTGGGCCGGCTTGTGCTGTCCGATGGAGTAGTACAGATACAACCACTCGGACGAAGTCATGTTTTTCATTGCCGCCACTGCTTTTACGTGTTTGACACGTTTAGCGTGTCGCATTTTCGCCCATGTGTGTTCATCGGAAGGTAAAACCCGGCCAGATATGCCAGGCATGGAGCTCTTAGTAACGTCGACGGGCGTACGACTCGGAGGCTCCTCCGTGGTGTTGAGCTCATGCGGGTTAATGCGATGATCAATGGTGGGGAGGTGGTGCGGCACGATGGGCTCCGTGGTGTTAAGCTCATGTGGAACAATGGGATCAATAGTGGGGATATGGTGCGGCACGATGGGCTCCGTGGTGTCGACTTTGTGCGGGACGATAGCCTCGACGTCCCCCTCACCGTGCGCAGCAACGTGGCCGTCGTCGTACATGTAGCGGGGACATCCTGGAGTCTTAGGAGAGGACTCCCGAGTAGAGCAATGAGCCAGTAGCCTCGCAAAGGCCTTCGAAGTGAAATTCGGGATCATGTCATACTCGCCGCGGGGTTTGATCTCGTCTGCGACGACCTTGCCATCCTCATTCTCATGGCCAGGGCAGCCGGCGTTGATAGCGCCGCCATGATCGCAAGACGCAGCATTGACATTAGTTGCATTGGACTTAGGAACGGGGCCGTCGTTGACGATCTCCTTCTTCAGAGGTCCGTGTCCACGTGGCGTGGGGTTTGACACAACTTTTGAGTAATTAGTAGCTAAGTGCTCGATGACTGCGCCAAACTCAAAACTGGATGAGACGGGCGTGTGGTTGCGTGTGAGCGGGTGGATGTGGTGGTCCAGCGAAGAGATCTTGGGGTAGTGGATAGGTGTTCCCAGGGCGAGGATGGGAAGGCAGATGCCTGCCGCGACAAAGGAGTAACGCATAGTAGCAGAGACTTTTGACTGCGAGAATCGAAAAGCAAGTGTTTGAGTAAGTTGACTGTGGGAGATGGTCTTCTATAGACAGATATACTTATGCTCTGATTCGAGGTGGATCGAGGTCAAAATCGTACCGTGGTACGGTTTGGTTGATGAGTAAAAGAATCCAGAAGGCGCCGCAATAATTCAATGACCCCAGGTATCGTGTGTATTTAAAACATAGCTACGCCATCTTAGATCCCCGGAACATGTAAGGACGCCCCCGTTACCAAGAAAAAGAGATTTTGTTTCGTCGCATCGTACATCGCTGAATCACCGTGACCTTGAAAAGCGCTCGGTTCTATATCATGACCGCTGTGATCGCCAGCCACCCCGGATAGCATCTCGAAGTCCCACCGCCGTTCCTACGATGAGTAGCAATGCATTAAACCCGGCCATCATAAAGAAAGGGCTACCAGGACCCGCGCTATCGAAGAGGGCGCCACCGGCTTTCGTCAGGAGCAGGATTCCTGCACCGCCAGCTAGACTATACGTACCAGCTATTGACCCTTTGAGATAGGCATGTGACTTCGAGTCCGAAGCCGAAACTGGAAAGCGGAGGTGGCTAGGCGTATGACCAGGGAGCAGTGGCTCCTCTTCGTGCGAATCCGCAATTGATGGACTAGGTAGAGGAGTGGCGCCAGCAGAGAGTGACCGTGGCTGAACTGCGGATTCAGGATACGTGGCACGATCAGAGCCAAGGTTAGCAAAGCCATTCCCGCTGTTGTTACCAGCATCGTTTCCATCGTTCTGAATGCCGCGTGCGAGGAGCGCGAGCGAGCAGACAATGCTTCCGATTTGGCTGATACCGAGAAGTGCGACGATGAGGAATACAGCGCCAGAGCCTTCTTGCGTTTTCGGGTCTGGGCTTTGCAGCGTACCGAACCATACGTAGCCTACTATTCCTGCAGCTGCTGCAACCATTAATGGAATGTTGAACCGCGGGTATCTCCCAGCTAGGTATCCGAACAAGGGCGCGCAGATTAAGGCAACCAACTGGCTTGTGCCGGTCAGTATAGCCGCGAGGATGTAGGCGCGTGGACATGCGTTTTTGATATCAGCCGGATCTGTGGGGTCCACGGGTGAGCAGAGGCCAGAGCGTAGGAAATACGCATTCGTGAAAAGTGGTATGAAGAGCGATATCGCGACTGATGAGGCCCGAGCAACGAAGCCGCCCAGATAGCCGAGACCTATATTCGTGCTCTTGAATCCTAGTATTATGCTCTTCCAGAGCAAACGGGGGTATGATAGGTGTGAGCGGTCTGCGCTCGCCGTCTCGGCTTGTTTATGAGATTTGAGACTTAGGAGCCTCCGGAAGCCTTTTTCTTCCTCCCCAGGAAGGTTTCTCAGACCGAATATACAAAGGACAGATATCGCAATGGCAACTGCGCCGACCACGTAGAAAGCATCAGCGACTGCTGCGGAGGGTGAAGCGCCGGATTTCTGGAACCGCGTAGGAAGAGGCAGAAAGAAGCCCAGCGCAAGCAATGCGCCTAGTCCTGTGAACATGCCGACAAGACCTGCAAGTTGTGAGGTTGATGCAGCCGTAGACCTCTTCACAGGAGAAGCCGCATTGGGAGAGCCTGAGCGAAAGCGGTCAGGTGTTATGGTGAGCTCTGAGGATATAGAGGCGGCCATTGTATGTGACGCGCCATTGCGACCCCTCACTGGAGATCGGGGATCAGATGACGACGTGTGGAGTGTCATAGTAGGGAGGATAGCTGTTACCATCGTCGCGCTGTATACCATTAGCACGCGTTCAATCTCATGCGGTAGATATGTGACCAAACCGAAGTGGTACTCACGTCGCCGCGCCCCCGATGCTAAAGAACATCCTCGCAAGCAGCAATTGCGGATAGACGTTCCCTGCTTGCACAAACACCCATAGGCTCACGCCCACAATCGCGTAGCCCGTTACCGCCACCGTCCGGACTCCTACGCGGTCGCTCAGTACTCCCCACATAGGGCATGCCACCAACGCGACTAATTCATCCGCAAAACCAAGAGTGCCGACCGCATCGCCGACTTTGTCTTGTTGCCCTATGCGCTGGGTGATGACGAAGGAAACGGAGCTATTGAGGAAGACCAGGAAGGATATGCTGAAGAGCGCGATGCAGAAGAGGTAGGTCGCAATCTGGGTGCGCGAGGCTGTAAAGCCCAACATGGTGACTTGGTGGCCGAGCGAAGGATCTGCTCGTTGGAGATTGTTACTTCACATTGGATTTGGCGGTGACTTGTTGTATGTAGACCGGTTATGGTGTTGAGTCGCGAGCTTACTGCTGGCGCTTGTGGCCGTGCGCCTTTCAGCCACTAGTTTGCTTCCTGTTTCAACGTCATGACGTCCTTCATGGTGTTACATGCCTTTTCTCAGAGCAAACCAGACTGCAGTTGAATTATATCTAACTCACGAGAGACTTTGGGAGAGCCCTCGAAACCAGAAGAACAAGCAGATCGCGGGGGGCGGTTTTCGTGGCGGAGAAGCCAGCCTGGCACTTCATGTGTCCCGCAAAATTGGAACAAAATCATGGTGCTTTGTAGCATTAGGCTCGAATACTATAATAAGTACTCCTATTGCTAGCAATTCTCCATTGCTTCTCTTATAACAGCGACATTGGGGCAAGATAACTCGCCCTCGATACAGATGTTCGGGTAGCCTCGAGCTCCTTAGTAAATGGCAAGTAGAGTTGAATATATGGCCAGTTCTTGACGCTCTGAAATGCCCTTGAGAAAGTGACCACATGCTGCAGCAGTTGTGATCACTTTGGCAAGCGTCATGACGGAAAAAGGCTTCATTTCCTGTGCCCACGTCTTCCAGTTTCCAAAAGAAATAAGAAATACCACGCTGTAATCTTGGCTGGCGACCGATACATTTTTTCGCGTTATCATATCCCATGCACTCTTGTTCATTATACTAAGATACTATCCGGGACAACTAAAGCCCGGCAAAGAGGCATTCGTGTCCACACACTGCATTTCTACCCCTTTTCTGTTTCTAAAACCATGGTCTTTACGCTCAAGTCTTTCAGATCGAGTGTAACTATGACTGCGAACAGCCTTAGTTGCTGTCATGTATTGTGGGTTCTGTACGCAAAACGGTACCTGCGACTGCTGTAACGTACATGATGGACCCAATCGATGACAGGCGCGACCCAAAGCCGCTTGCCCACTTAAGGCGTTGCTGGAAGCCGATAGCCTTACGGCAGGTTAGCACTGTGTATCTCTCTGTATCGGGTGATACCATTCGTAGCCATGAGGGGTGTGGGTCGCTCGAATACTGTTCTGTGTCCACTGTGGGTGCGCTCTGATGCGGGGTCATGTGACCTGAACCATTGGAAGCAGAAATCAGAGCGCAACACATCAGAGCGCAACACATCAGAGCGCAACACATCAGAGCGCACCCAGTATAAATTCTGAGCCACTCCCACTTACTCCTTCAACAGCAGCAGCTAACAGTCTGAACGTTACAAAGACTCTTTACCACTCACAGCTTTCAGACTACAACACCTCCTTTACTACACTTTTACCTCCCTGTTCACAAGCCACCCTTCTCCTTCCTTGCTACTGCTAGCCTGCAAGTGAATACACAAACACCCGACCACTAGCTTCCAACCACACCGTCTCTCCCCTCAGCATGTCCTCCAGCAGCATGTCCCCCCTATACACTTGGGCCGTCGCTCGTGAGGAGCACTACCAAAAGGAGGTTGATAAGAAGGCCAAGGGGAAGAAAGCTCAACAAATAGCCCTCGAGCGTTTAAGGGCTGCACGAGCTGCCAAACAATGTGCCAATACGACTAGCCCCGTGTCGACTCATTCTGTAAGTACTCATCACGTCTATGACGCTAGTTGCATCTTCTGCTCTAATAAACTTACTAACCCTCTTCCACAGACGGTCGCCATCCCTGCTTCTTCTCCTTCTTCCCAGGCCTCCGCCTCTTCAGACGAGACTATGGGACGGGTTGAACATACTTCAACCAAGAAGCGTAGCCTCAGTGCTACTACAGACACCGAGCATGATGATATGGCACGCCCAATCAAACGAAGCAAGGTCCCTTTCGTAAAGAAAACCTCTTCTAATGACGGCGTCACCCGCAAAAAGGTGCAGAAGCCCGCTTCTGTGGCTAGACTCGACATAACGGCTCCCAAGCAACACCGGGAGTCCCTCCAGGTGGACAAAATTGCCCACCAACTTCTCGTCAACTCCAACAAGAAACCGTTGGGCCAGGGCACCCAGTGCGACAGTGGCTACGGCACCCTCAGTAGCTCTTCTCATTCCTCCGAGGAAGCAGCTGCACCCACAGGGCTGTATAACCCTACGCATCAGTCCTGCTACGCAAACGCAGTGCTGCAAGGCGTATCCCGCTGCATCGACGCTCGCGACCTCAAGAGGAACATGAGCCGGACCCCGAGGCCACTCCAAGGCCTCAGCGGGATGAAAAAAGCGGCGATCTTCAAGGCCGTCAAAAACAAGAAGAAGCACGAAGTCTCGATCAAGGCCGAGTGCCTTCGCCTCATCAAAAAGATGCAGGCTTCGTCGGAAGAAGCAGTCAATCCCCTCGTCTTCCAACGAGTCTTCGGCAAATCCGACGAAGTCTACAACGGCAGCACCCAGGAAGACGCCGCGCTCTTCCTCGGCAAACTCCTCGACCAACTGTCCGGCGATGAGGTCGACGGAGAGCTCAAATTCAAGGACAACGCGTTCCTTGACAGCAACTTCAAGACCGAGAGCGCGGGCAGGAAGACCTGCAACAACTGCGGCCACGTTAGCCTGGCTGCTTCCACCAAGAGCTGGATCCTAGAGCTCGAAACCGACTTCACCGCGGACACGAACTCTCGCAACAAGAAAGCCCCAACGGAGCACACCTCGTTGGGCGAAATGATGGAAAAGAAGCTTTCGACCACCGATTGCGTCGACGACTTCCGCTGCGAAGAGTGCGGAAAGCACGGCATCACGCTGGGCTGGGCGGGCATCCAAAGTCTCGCAAAGACAACCATCGTCCAGTTCCCACGCTCTCGCCTCAACAAGTACGGCGGAGCGTACAAGCTCGCGTACGAAGTGGAGCTTCCTTCCCACTACACTTTCATCAAGGACGACGCTTCGTCCCGCCGCGAGCTCGTCGCTGTGGTCAAGCACGACGGCTTCACGATGAATAAGGGCCACTTCGTCGCTTATGTCAAGACTCCTGCTGGTCAATGGTACCTTTGCAACGACGCAGAGGTGACAGAAGCGGCTTTTGAGGATGTCAACAGCCACGACATGGGCCACACCTACCTCGCTTTCTACAAGAAGTAGAGGCAGGTTTTTCAAGAGGTGTGCGCGCTTTATCTACTTCATCTACCAAAAGCTACGGGAGTCACGACGCTTGAGGGATCATTTATTGGTTTCTACGGGTCATTTCTTTCTACATTTATGTGCAACTACAGCAGAAGCAACAGCAACAGCACGTGCTCCAGCCCGCACGACGGAATGGCTCCCAGTAGAGCTCTGACCCTCACACCGAGGAGGTCATTGGTCGCATAATGGGCAAGATCAGGCACGAGAACACATGTTTCAGGATTTATGATTAGAACAGGATATGGGTTGGATTTAGTATATTTGTAACGGGGTTTAGGTTATATTTAGTGCGGAAGTGTGCTATATCATCCACGTTTTTGCTAGATTAATGCTTGAGTATTAGGAGATGTTCTTACAATACTCTATAGACTGGATACTGCTACTAAAACGTGCAATTCCCACGCTGCTGCCGCCGTTAGGAGTGCCCCATAAGCTTGTAGAAGGTCGACATTAGATGCTAGGATCTGTACCCTCCATATCCCACACGATGCTTTCC
The DNA here is from genome assembly GCA_010093605.1 of Lophium mytilinum. Classification (NCBI taxonomy): domain Eukaryota; kingdom Fungi; phylum Ascomycota; class Dothideomycetes; order Mytilinidiales; family Mytilinidiaceae; genus Lophium; species Lophium mytilinum. The sequence continues at coordinate 2,619,816 of MU004182.1, read as the reverse complement.
GTCAGGGTTTCAGGGTACTTGCCGACGTCAGGAGTGCTCTCGATACTTGTGAAAGGCTAATAAGGGATGTCAAGATCTTTATCCTTTATATTCACACACAGTGTTTTCCAGTATGTTCTCCTGGGACTTGTTAGCGTTAGGAGTGCTCTCGGTGCTTATAAAAAACTAACATGGGATGTTAAGATCTATACCTCTTATATCATACATAATGGTTTCCGTCCTGTTTTCCTGGTACTTAGCAACGTTAGGAGTGCTCTCTATACCTGTGAAAAGTTAGAATTCGATGTTAAAATCCGTACGCTTTAAATTTGCACATTGCTCTCTATTATGTTTTCTAGGCACTTAGCGACGTTAGCAGTACTCTCGATACTTGTAAAAAGCTAATATAGGATGTTAAGGTCTATGCCCTTTATGTTATACATAGTATTTCTAGTTATATCTTCTAGGCACTTACTAATGTTAGAAGTGCTCTTAATACTTATAAATAGCTAACAAGGAATGTTAAGATCTATATCATTATATTATAGTAAGAGGCCACGAGTCTAGGCACACTAGTATACCACTACTTAGGGTACCCCCACAGGGTTTCAAGGGCTTAAGGGCGATGTCAGGCTTCAAACAGTGCAGCTTAGACTGCCTCTTAACTCACTGCCTGCTCAGCAGCCAGACCACCCCCGACAGTAGTGTTGAGTGGGCGAGTTAGAGCCGAGTGTGCCCAGACTTGTGGCCTAGGACTGTACACACATTGTTTTCCGTTATAAGTTCCTAGGTACTTGCCAACGTCAGGAGCGCTCTCGATGCTTGTGAAAAAGCTAAGATAGGATGTCAAAGTCCGTACGCTTCAGATTTGCACCGTGTTTTCCGTCATAATTTCCCAGCCCTTAGCGACGTCAGGAGCACTCTCGATACCTAAGCCTCAGACAAGATTGTGGACAAGCCTCCAACATGCAAATCCTCTTACATCCAAAGAGTCATTCACTCCATATGTACCCAAAAGCCGTTATCATATATCATCCCAAACTCCCATATCGCCAAAACCCATCCTACTCCCCCCCAAAAGCAGCCTTAACAACCATAACACTCGCGCCAATCTTCCCCTCCCACACCTTCTGCGCCAGCACGCCCAGCGCGCCCGCGGCAGTATCGTTGTCCTCCGTCCGCTTCCGCTGCAGCACCAGCCCACCCCCACCACTGGCGATGTTGCGCCCCAGCACCACCAAATCGCCTGCGTTGCGTGGGCTGTGGCCGCATTCAGCACCCGCACGCGCCAGCACGTCGTCGATTGGTTTCGTGCTCTTCACTGACTCGAAGACAACGCGGCTCGCAAGTTCGGCGGGGAGGGACGCTCGCAACGCGGCGAAAAACGCGGCGTCGTGGTCGCGGGTAACATGTGAAGTAACAACAGTCGCGTCTTTCGTGGCGCTGGTAGTCGCAATCGGCGAAATAGGCGCGATGTCAGCGTCGCCTGCGACGAAATAATCGTTAGAGATTTCAAAATGAACAAGCGTGGCAGTGACGTCGGGGTTCTCGGCGAGCTGGAGGACAAGACGGAGCGCGGCTTTGTCGTCGGGCCCGCCGAAGAAGGGGAAGAAGATGTGGTGGCTGCGGTCTGCGATGGGGGCTGCGACGTCTTTGTCTTTGTTGCTGCGGATGCTGTGGGCGCTGAATGCGCGGTGGAGCTTGTTTTTCTCACGGCGAGAGACGGAGCCGCCGAAGTTCTTGTTGACGAAGACGGCGGTGGTGCATCTGGCGTTGTCGAGAGCTGAGCGGACGAAAGAGGTGTAGGAAGAAGTTGCGAGCTTGTTAGTGACGGAGTGGTCGTCAATGACGCCCTGCTCGCTCATGGTGCCGGTCTCGCTCCACGGTAGAAGGACAAAGTCGGAGTTCGCTTCGGAAGCACGCGTGACGATAGCATCCGCAAATGAAGACTCGGGGAGTACAGAGACCTCGCCACTGACAGCGAGATTATGCAGGCGCCCGAAAGTTCGGAAGGTGTTGACGACTGGGTCGTGAACGGTGTATGAATCGATTTCGGAGACTTTCATGACGGACGAAGAACGATCCGTCAGCTCCAGTAGTCGTATACCGTGCGCTTCGATAGGCCTCTTTGGCCTGTCATCGGCCACCCCTGAGTCGTCCGTTTCTTTGGTGTAGCTCGAAGTGCCTTCTAATAGTGGATGTGTCTTCTCGGATACTTTGGGAGGGTTGCCACCCAACATTGAGACAAATGCGAGAAGGGTCGGCATGCTATCCAATCGGAGATATACAAGAATGCGATGAATCTTTTGGGACTGAATCTTATCGAATGTGAAGTCCACAGTATCGTCGTGCTCGCCAAGGGGCTTGCCGGTGTCCCAGTCGATCTCGCCACGCTTCCAAGCCTCAAGCTTCTTCTGATACCACGGGGGGTACAGAGCGGAAGTTAGGGGGGTAGTAGCAAAAGTCGTGACAAGCGCCATGACGACAAAGATAGTAAAAGTCCTTGTGCTTAAAATCTTGGCTTGGAGTCCAATGTTCTGATTCGTGTTAGCATGCCATCTTTATTGTAGAAGACGTATACTTACCAGCACGATCAACTCAACCAAGCCCTTGCAACTCATTAACGAGCCAATGGTAAAGCTCTCTCTCCAGACCAAACCATTAGCACGTGCCGCAAGCGAAGCACCAATGAACTTGGCGAAGAAAGCAACGGCACAGACGCCAATGACATAGCCCCATACAATGCCGCTATCCAGAAGACCAAGATTGGTGCCGAGACCAGACAGAGCAAAGTAGAGGGGCAGGAACATGGTAGAAATAAGGTCCTCGACCTTCTCCGTCACCTTGATAGCAAAGCCGCCTTCATGAGGACAGATCAAGCCAGCCATAAAGGCACCGAAGATGGGATGCACTCCAATGACGCCTGTGAAGAATGCTGAGGTTAGGCAAATGAGCAGAGTGAGTGCAATGATGCCCTGGCTAGGGCCATCCTGCAAGCTGCGAGTTCTGATCAAGATCCACATGAAGGCAGGACGGACGGCGAATACGAGGAAGAGCACATAGCCAACGCAAGTTAGCAGAACCCATAATGCTGTAATACCGGTGCCTGCATTGACGAGGGCAACACAGAGGGCGAGCAAGATCCAACCTAGTAGGAAGAAGTTAGCGTTGGGGGCCCCGCGTTTGGTGTTTCGCCGATCCACTCACCAACCACGTCGTTTCCAACGCCGGCGGAGAGCACGATGATACCAACAGGGGTCATGAGCAATTTCAGCTCTGTAAGAATGCGGCAGAGCACAGGGAAAGCCTAGGACGCTTGTCAGCATATGTCAGTAGATGCAACCACGCCACTTGCCACTTGTGGGACAAATAGTGACCAGCGTCCGTAATGCCGCGACAAGGCGGCAGAGTGGTGAAAAAAGGAAGAAAGCATACCGTAATAGCCATAGCAACACCGATGAACAGCATGAAGACGCCAAAGTCAATTGGCTTTGTTCCTGGCTCGTCCTTGAACTGATTATACAGTCCCCAGGCAATGGCGCATCCCAGTCCGAACGGCAGTGCCATGCCCGCCAGACCCACGCTCAGCGCGACGCGCCAATTGCTGACCAGGAAGCGCAAATCCACTTCTAGTCCTACGAGGAACAGAAACAGCACAAGTCCTAGGTTTGCGACGAGCGAGAGGTTTGGCATGGCAGCCTTGGGGAAGATGGCATCGGTGAAACCAGGGATGTGGCCGCATACTGAAGGCCCGAGTAAGATACCGCCAATGACTTCAGCAATGACACGAGGCTGGCGCAGCTTGGAGAGAGGGTAGTGGAGGGCACGACAGAATATGATAATGATGCCAGCCTGGAGAGAGGCATATTAGCGGGGGCCGGGTAGCTGGGGAAGTGTCTATTATTGTATGTACCTGAATGATGAAGATGATGATAGGGTTCTTGGAGTCATAGACAGAGGGATTGCCGCCCTCGAGGATGCCGCCTTGTGGAGGGACCTTTGCGGCGGCACTCGGGGTAGCAGAGGCAGCAACCGTCTTTGTCACGACGGCCGTCACGACCTGGACAGCGGAGGAGGCCATGGCGTGCAGAAGCTGGGAACGCAGAGGCCGGGGAAAGAGGGAGTGGAGAAGCAACAGGTGTGGAGAGACAGCTCGAGGGTCATGAGCTTTATCTGCATGGCTTGGTGCATGAAGGATGGCTGCGGCACCCGGTCAGCCCAGCATCGCACCCGACACCCAGGTTGAAGAACGCGGAGCGAGGCCCAGAACAAGACCCTGAGCACGTTGTGAGTGGGCTCTCACACTATTGCTAGCCTACCGTGGAGCGCGAAGCCCTTGGCTGTTCACCGCCACGCCGGCTGTTGAGCTGCTGCATCTTCCCAGGCCCGTATCCATCATCCATGTGACGAACAAAGGGCCCCAGAAACGCAGCTCGCTATTGACACCCTGCGCGCCACCCGCGTCCCGGCGTCCAAGCACACCCGGCATTGCTGCACAGCACAGACCGAGCAGCGAAGAGGCGCCTGCACCTGCCAATGAGGGGACAATATGGGGCCGGCAGAGCGCCATCTTGGGTGAGCGTGCCCCACCACCACCATTCTTGGGAGACAGCCCTCGAAACGCCAAGGCATCGGGGTCACGTCGTCTGAACATGTCACGTTGGAGTTGAGGGAAAGATGGTTTGGAAGGCAGGCTGTTGATAGCTAGCACGTAGACTATTCTAGACCCTTAGTGCTTTACTAGAACATGAAATGGTGAAGTTGGCACATTTTGGGCGCATGCAGCCACCAAAATTCCAAGTCTTCGCCTTGTTCCATACAGAGCGTATGCATTTTCACAGTATAAAGTGTGGAAACCGCTTTTAGAGCGGATGTGGAATTCGCATTAACCTGTAGACTACCTCAACTAAGGCACCCCCTGCGGCGTCCTTTCGTCGGAAGACGCCGCCTCAGCCTCCTCATAATTGGAGTCTGTCCTTTCTGTCTCGCTGCTCAAATGTGTCCCTCCCATCTCGCCATCAGGACCCGAACCTGCCTCAAGCTTCACACAGCCTGGGCACGCTTCCTCCTCTCGTTCCTCCCGTTTCCCTCCTCCATATATAGAGCCCCGTCCTACGCCCCTACACGCAAGAACGCCCGCAAGCACCACGCCAGTCAAAATGCCAACCACCCCTACCACAATCGCAATCACTCTCTGCCTTCGTTTCGTATCATCTCCCCCCATCAGCCTCAACGCCTCTCCCGGGCTAACCGCCGCAGTCGTCGGCAGTTCCACGCTAGGCGTTGGATACGCCGAAGAAGGTGCCTCACCCTATTGCGATTCGGAGCCGGGGCTGGGCGGCGCAGGTCCAGTCGCCCACAGCACTGGATCCTCACCTAATTCAAACTCCAGCGAGCCGCCGTCGGCGAAGACGTCGTCCCAAGTGACCCACGCCTTGTCCCAGCGTTTGCCGTTCACCTTGAGGCTCTGCACGTAGTACGCGTCGTCGCTGTTACCGCCACTAGAGGTGATATTGAGGGTTCTACCCGTGCCTAGGTCAATCTCCATATCTGAGAACCACGGTGAGCCGATGAGGAATGTGGTTTGGCCTGTGAGCGGGTACAGCCCGATCATATTCCACAGGATCCAGGTCTGCATCGCGCCTGCATCGCTGTTTCCCGGGATGCCGCTCGGGCCGGTGTTGTAGTACGTTTTTGCTACCGTGCGAGAGCGATTGACGGCTAGGTCCTGCCGGCCGACGAAGTTGTAGAGGTACGGGGTTGTGAAGCTGGGCTCGTTGGCTGCGTTGAATATGGTCCCACCTCCAGTATTGACGAGGCCGGGTTGGAACATGAGGTCGAGCCGGTCAACGAAGCTGTCATTGCCGCCGACGTACTTGATGAGCGTGTCCACGTCGTGGTGGGCGTTCATCGAGTACTCCCATGGAAGGCCCTGGTAGTATGCGTCGCCCCAGTAGCAGCCGCCACAGCTAAGCGGGTCTTGCTCTACGAAAGAACCGCTTGCGAGACGGGGTACTACGAAGCCGCTGTGACCCTGGCTGGTGGCGTTGGGGTTCCAATGGTTCCGCCAGTTGCGGGATCGTTTGAGATACTTCGAGGCGTCTGCTTTTTCACCTAGGCCTTTGGCAACTTGGTAGAGGGCGAAGTCGTTGACCGAATACTCCACTGCTCGAGAAACAGCGCGGTTGTATGTAGGCGTGATGTAGCCGTATTTGAGCCAGTCTGGCAGGGCTCCTCGGCCCTCTTTGTCCGATGAGTCAGGGGAAGTTGGGTCGTCGTTGTTTTCAGGCACCTCCTCGGCGTCTTTTACCATCGCGGAGTACCCGTCTTGCCAGTCTATCGATCCTCGAACTCCCTTGACGTACGCGTCGGCTAGAACATTGTCCGCATTTGAGCCGCCTTGCGTGCGACCGTTGAAATTTGAAGATCGGGCATCGGGAAGGTAGCCTTCGTGCCTCCATACATCGATGATTGACCGGATTTGTTCCTCGTAGGCTACTGGCTGTATTATATGTGTCAGGGCAGTCGAGCAGCGAAACAGGTCCCAGAACGTGAAAATGTCATCGTAGTAGGGCTCATCGGAGTCCCAGTCGGGATTTTCTCCGGTTCTGTTTGACGGGATCAGATTCATGCCGTATAGATTCGTGTACAGGAGTTCTAGGTCGGTCGTGTTGGTAGACGATGTCGTGATCTTGCCGAGTATCTCCCTGTTCCATTTGCTCGTGGCGCTGTCAACGAGTGTTTGCAGTGAGGTATCTCCCGAGATTTCATTGTGAACGTTCTGGCAGGCCTTTCGGTAAGATATGAATGATATCCCAACTCTTGACTTTACGCTTGTCTCATTGAAGGTGAAGACACCACCTTGCCTGTAGCTCCCAGAAGTCCAGACTCCAAACTCGCTGTCGTATGAGTCTAGTGTCGTTCCAGTGCCAGTAAACGTCTTCGCAGAGACGGGATCAGTATCAAATGTACCACAGAAATATATGGTCCAGTCAGGTGCTACTTGATATTAACATCGTAAATGTAGTGATCGTTCAGCACCTACCTAAGTTCCAGCCGTTGTTGTATGTTCCGGAGCCTTGGAAATGGTCTTCGAATATAGCAAAGCTTCCGTTCGAATACCCTTGGCTCCACCCGGATCCTCTGTACGAGGGTAGCACGTGCGATACATCGATAACGATGGAAGAGTTGCCTTCCGGAAAAGAGTACTCGTAAAGCCCGGCATGCTCTGTAGCGGCAAGCTCGACGGTCACCCCACTTGCTAGGGAGGCTTTGTAGTATCCCACAAATCCCTCGTCCGCAGCGGCTCTACCAGTGGACAGGTCGGCGAGTGGGTTATCTACGTTTCCCACAACTGGCATTTGGGAAATGACCCCGTACTTCGGCGCACCGCCCGTGCCAGACTCATGCATCATACTGAAACCAGTAAATGAGCCGTCCGCAAGGTATCCGGAATAAGCGTCCTTCGTGCCACTCGAGACGTCCGGTCCAAGCTTCACCATTGCGAATGGAGCTGGCCATGTGATTAGATTATATATGTTTTAAGTTCGCTCGCAAGATCTCAGGTAGGCTTACCAGCTACGACTCCGGGAAACATGTTCCCACCGCCAGTAGTTCCAGTACTGAGACATAGTCAGCAGAAGCTCTTCCTCTTCAGGTGAGTTGCTCTCACAAGACGTTAACATATTGGGCATAATCCGTATCAGCGCGAGCGAACTTTACTGGGAAGAGGTTCCCGAGAATTATTAATGGCCAGTAGAGTCGACCCATGTTTAGAATGAGAATTTCGGTCCGATAGCAGAAGGTCTAGTAGAAGCGAATGCAAGGTCTGCCCAATATACAGACTTCGAAGTGAAGCGATTGAATTTCGTATTAATAGTCGCTTAGGTCTCTGGTGCGTTCTGATGCAGAGTTCCTGCTATGGTTGGTTGTATGGTAAAAGCAGTGCTCCAGTGCTCCGTCACGACCGCCTGCTTAATGTTTCTGCAAGTGTCAGCTAACGGAGCTCGCAACTAGCGAAGTGGTTTGTTGCATCCAGCTCTGCTCTTCTTCATGAAGTGAAAGTTTCTCGGGGACACGAGATGCTTTATTTTCTTCGTTGGTGATATTTATGCGCCGGTAGCGAAATTATTTGAATAAGGCGAAAGGTCGAACCCATGGAAAGCATGCTCGAAAGTGGGTCATTCTACCACCTCACAGAGAGGTCGAGGAACGGTCTGCCAATAATCGAAGTGCATGCTAACATGAAGACGATGGGTGGGCTGCACGCACGGCCACGTGCGAATGATCGCAGCATGACTGGGACGGAGGAGGGGTGGCTGAAAAAGAAAACGCAGTAGGTTACTCACATGAATGGAAACGAGTGACAACCTGTCAGGGATTAGAAATGAAAAGCTTGACACGTGTGGAAATAAACGATGGTTCAATGGGCGTTGCCCAAGGTACGCTTGCAGATCTGGTGTGAAGACATCATGGGGCAGACCCGGAACTTATGACTTGGGAATGCTGCAAGGAGGAAGACTAGAAGGAAAGCGCGGCGAGCACAGCGTTGTGGCGCCAGCTGCCATTCTCTAGATCGAGGTAGGCGGTACGATCCATCTTCGAAGACATCGGCCAGGTGGGACGTTTTACTGCGCCGGAAATATCATGAGAAGGGTGAAGCCAAGTAGAATACCCTTGGCAGAATTTTAAAAATACCATAGCTCCATCTCATGATGCTTGGCAGATCTTCATTACACCATTCAGCATCTGGATTTCATGCTGAGTCCGTATTTCAAAAGGCTTGCTATGATCTGATTACGCGAATCTTACCATGCTGGGCTTGTTTCTTGAGCCTCATGGCGAACCAGGTACATGCCAAGACGGGTAGCAAGCCAGCGTGGGCAGGACAGCCGCCGCGTCACGATTTAGCCCTGCACTGCCTTACTATTGACGACGACCATGCATCAATAATATAGGAACACTCGAAAGCTGAGGACTGTCCAAAATAGCGTGCGCCTATGTGTTTGCTGTTAGAAAACTTCATTTGGAAGGTGCGAGTAAATGCTGAAGTTGTGATAGTGATGATCATCAACTTGCGACCAATCAGACGATAGCGATGAAGCACGAAGACTGAAGATTCGACTTGGGCAGTCCGACTTATCCGGCGCTTCCATGGGAACTTCGACCGAGTGCATGTGCTTCCGTCTGATGAGGTTTGGTAGGTGATTCGTGTTCACTCTCATCTTCGCATGATTAGACCAGCTGCCAGCCACGCCAACACCGCGTGTGATACAACAACCACTTCCCAGGTACTTTTTAGATTGATTAGCTAATATCACTCTTCTTTCACTCTCATCCCCTCTGAGGGAGAGCAAAGTAGCAGAGAGTGATGAGTTCTAAGGATGGCTAAGGAAGTTTGGAATGGAAGTAACGTCAACCTATCCCTTTCCACGAAGATGGCATGCGGAGTCGGTCAAGCATGTGAAATGAGGTTTTGCAAGACCTTGAGTCTCGATTCACGAGGTGATAGCGACAGCAACGTAATCTCTATCTCTTCCTTTCGAGTTGGATAGTTGCGAAAGAAAATCTCCAGATAATGTCGGTATTGCCTCTACTGGCTCCTTTCATTCGCAGCCTAGCTCTCTCCCCATCCATCCAGGTTTTCGACAATCGGATTGCGACCACCGCGTGTTATGATCCATACAATGTCTTCACCGCTATCGTTGACTTCTTGGTGTTGAGCGTATGCTGGTATAAGCGCAAAGTCACCAGGACCGAGGTCTTGCCTCTTAGAACCGTTGGGACCGCTGACAATGGTTCCGTGGCCTTTGGCAGCATAGACGATAGTATCTAAGATATATCAGGAGGGGTTCGTTGTCGAGACGTAGGTTGACATTATAGGTGCGAGGAAACTACCTTCTTCGCCATGGTGGTGTATGGCTGAGGCCGTGTGGGGTTTTGCTATCATTACTGGGAAGTTGCATCAGCCTGAAAGGTGCCATTCTCGAAAGTAGAAGATGCTCACCGGTACCACAAATTTGATCAGACATGTCCGTGATAGCGTTCATACGAATCATGCCCTCGGTCTGAGCCCCAGTTGGAGCATTGATCTCCGAGGCCTTCTTGACCTGTACTTCTCCCGGCATTGTCGGACTGATCGGTATACGAGAGGGAGGTTGCTGGTGTGTGAGGCGCCGAGGGTCGATGGACTTGGGGGTGCTGGCGATGGCTTCTGTGAGTTGTTGTGCCGTCAGTAGCATTATGTGTTAGTATGTCATCATCGCGCGGCCTCTAGGCACGATCTGAGTATCCATCGCTTCAGAAAACGATCGCATCGCGACTTTGCTCTGAGGACCCTTTGGTGATCTTTCTGATCGAAGCATTGATGAAGCATGTGCAATTGCGCAGGAAGGGTGTAATCAATGGGGTGCGAGCAAGCAGGCGGGGACGCGTTTTTAGCCAAGAAAAGTGACACGTCCGATCTCGATATCAACACGCGGAACTCGGCGTAGTATTTCGAGATCTCGGCCGGCCTAACACGGCGGGACCTCCTCTGCAAATGGGAATGATTGAGTGCTTCAGCTCGTGAAGATGGGAGGGCCACGTGCCAAGTACTGCCAAAAGATGTCTCGAAAGCGTGTCCAATCACGAAATAGTGAAAGGCCTCGGTACTCGGTGCTCTAGAACGGCTAGCTTACAGTTTCGGATGTCAAGCTACAACAAACACCACGCGTAACCCCAGAGTTGTACGCGAAATAGCGTGATGATTCATTTGCACGTACCCTATGTCACGTCGTGGCGTGCTGATGTGGAATGTAGGCTGGCTGAAAACGGGAATGCGTCGCAGACGGTTACAAGGAGCAATGTTTCAACGGGGGTTCGTCGGTGCCCGGTGAAAATTGCTCATGTGGATCTAGCGAACTATCTCTACACAAAGATTTGAAGACTATGCATAACTGTTTATATACGCGAGAAAATTTTGTATCATGGTAGACTTTGACGTGATGTGTTCAACTTTGAAAGCGCTTCTAGCAGGTAAAAAGACCATGGAGTCTAATTTCATAGGTACCAAGCTAATATTTAGAGGGTGAATTGGAACGGAGCATAAATTCTCCCCAATGAGGCGCAAAATCAGAGACTAGACGAAAGCGGCGAGAGCCTCGGTACCTTTGTATGACGTTGGACACGATGCACTCTCACAGCCTCGATGCCCCCCATCACCGGACTCGCCGCGAGTGTCCGAGCCAATAATGGTTGCGTCAATATCATCCCCGTCATGGTCCCGTGCCTACCCCAGGCGGCTCTAGCAGGAATCTCGGGGTGTGGAGGCTGGAGAAGGGTTTGGCGTTGTGCCATGTCTAGCATGTGAAAGGCTTTGCTTCCTCTGGTTTTAAGCCTGTCAGCTGCCATTCATTGTCTTGTTCTCGACATCTACACTCTCCCTCTCATACCGCCACCACAACGCCCATTCTTCCCCTAAGAAGCACCCAACATGTCGCAACGCTTCTCTACAGCCGATGTGGCCTCCCACAACAAGACCGACAGCCTCTGGGTCGTCGTCAACGAGGACGTATACGATCTGACAAAGTTCCAAGACGAACACCCTGGCGGCAAGAAGAGTACGTGCTCTCTTCATGCCACACACTTTGGCTGCAAATCCTGACAAATATAACCAGTCCTACAGCGTGTTGCTGGAAAAGACGCTTCCAAGCAGTTCTGGAAGTACCACAACGAGAGCATCCTCAAGAAATACCAGAAGAAGTTGCAGGTCGGCTCTCTAGACTCGAAGGCAGCGCCTCCAACACCCCCAACTACGCCGCCTGCGGAGAAGAAACCGGATGTTGTAAAGCCATCCGCTGAGTCCGGCGCAGTCGCCCCGATGCCTACAGCCGCTGCGGAGGAGGAGGCGGAGGCATTGGATCCCTTCGGCGACCTAGTGCCCTATGCGGACCCCTCTTGGTACCAATCTGTGAGCATTTCTCTACAAACGCCTTCCTCTCCAATTTCTGCCTATACAAGTAAAACAGTCTCTGACATGTGACACCCACCTGTAGTACCACTCGCCCTTCTTCAATCAGTCCCACGCCGACCTCCGCGCCGAAGTCCGCCAATGGGTCGAGGACGACATAATGCCCAACGTGACCGAGTGGGAAGAGGGCCGTAAGGTGCCTGACAGCATCTACAAAGCTATGGGCGAGAAGGGTTATCTAGCCGGTCTCATGGGTGTGCACTATCCAACAAACTTGACAGAGCAGCGCGTAAAGAGCGTCGCGCCGGAGAAGTGGGATCTCTTCCACGAGATGCTGCTCACGGACGAGATCTCGCGCGCGGGCAGTGGCGGGCTCGTATGGAACCTCATCGGTGGTTTTGGCATTGGCTGCCCACCGCTTGTCAAGTTCGGAAAGAAGGACGTCGTCAAGCGCGTTGTACCTGAGATTCTTAATGGCAACAAGCGCATCTGTCTCGCGATAACGGAGCCTGGTAAGTTTTGCTGACTTTCCTAGTATCTTCTTGCATTACTAACATGTGACAGACGCGGGAAGCGATGTCGCCAATCTCACATGCGAAGCCAAGCTTTCTGAAGATGGAAAACACTATATCGTCAATGGCGAGAAGAAATGGATCACCAACGGCATTTGGTGCGATTACTTCACCACTGCCGTCCGCACGGGCGGTGAGGGCATGAACGGCGTCTCCGTACTCCTCATTGAGCGCAGTTTCGGCGGTGTCTCCACCCGCAAGATGGACTGCCAAGGTGTATGGAGCAGTGGTACTACATACATTACCTTTGAGGATGTGAAGGTTCCCGTTGAGAACCTCATCGGGAAGGAGAACCAAGGTTTCAAAGGTGCGTCGCCAACTTTGCTCACTCCCATTTCCCCTTTCCTTACTCCCAAAGCCTACCAGAACGATCACACTTCTAACCTTTTTCAGTCATTATGACAAACTTCAATCACGAACGCATTGGCATAATCATACAGTGTCTCCGCTTCTCCCGCGTCTGCTACGAAGAATCCATCAAGTACGCCCACAAGCGCCGCACTTTTGGCAAGAAGCTCATCGATCATCCCGTCATCCGCCTCAAGCTCGCTCACATGGCTCGTCAAATCGAGGCTTCTTACAACTGGCTCGAGAATCTCATCTACCAGTGCCAGAAGATGGGCGAGATGGAGGCTATGTTGAAGCTCGGCGGCGCTATTGCCTCGCTCAAGGCGCAGAGCACTACCACATTCGAGTTCTGTGCACGAGAGGCTAGTCAGATCTTCGGCGGCCTAAGTTACTCGCGCGGCGGACAGGGTGCGAAGGTAGAGCGGTTGTATCGGGATGTTAGGGCGTATGCCATTCCGGGTGGGAGTGAGGAAATCATGCTAGATTTGAGCATTAGGCAAGCGTTGAGGGTGCATAAGGCGCTTGGCATGAAGCTGTAGGCGTGATGAAGCGTTCTTGTATATATTGGACATTGGCCGTGGGTTTGTGGTTTAGACTTCTGCAAGTGTGTTTCTAGAAGCTGGCGGAGAAGTACATGATGTAAAAGTAAATCTCAAGCTTTCTATTCTCAGCAGCTAAAACGTTGTTTAATGTACACCATACCAGAGAAGTAGTGAAATTTCGCCGCGCCTAATCTACGTGGACCACTCTCCTGCAGTGTGCCTAAGCTTGATTGCGTCTATCAAGCATCTCAGACGGCACATAAGCTCACCTGCTACCACCCCTTTAGAAATGAGTCCCCTTTTCACATACTAGTCTACCTTGTACAGTACCCACCGTCCACATTCAACATTACACCTGTCACCCAACTAGCACCATCGCCAGAAAGGTACAGCACCGCCTTCGCCACATCTTCGGGCAAGCCTAAATGCGGCCATGGTGACGCAGCATGCAGCTCCTCGTTGAGAGCTGCATCTTCGAGCGCAGATCGAACCATTGCCGTCTTCAAGAAGCCGGGGCACACACCATTGACATGGATTTTATGAGGGGCATAGTCCAGCGCTACTTGTCGGGTTAGGTTGGTCACAGCGCCTTTGCTCGCACAATAGGATGCTTATGAGCGTTAGCTAATGTTTTTATGAAGGTAGGGAAGAGAAGAGAAGCCAGGAAATAAGTAGAGATGAAATTGGCCAACCTACGTTCCATTGAAAGGCCTACCAGGCCGCCAATCGAGGAGATATTCACAATCCAGCCACGATCCCCGGTAGATCGTGGTTCTTGTTTCATCATCTGTGCGATGGCGAACTTCATCCCGAGAAAGGTCCCTCGGGTATTGATGGCCTGCGAACGATTAGACTTCGCTTCTGTCATCACGCCATTCCTACAAATTGCCCTACCATGGTCTTTTCAAAGGCTTCCAAGGGCTCTTCTGCAATCTTGTTTTGCCCACAGAAGACTCCTGCATTATTGACCAAACTTCGCAATATCAGCTATCCTACCTCTCTCATCCCGGCCTGTTCGACTTGAACAGAACTGATGTTGATACACGTACATATCTAGCCTGCCGAACTCGGCAACAGCGGATGCGACCAGCGCTTCCACATCTTGCGGCGAGCTAACATCAGTCTCCTTGAAGATAGCTTTGCCTGTCTTCGCGATCAGCTCGTGTGTCGAAGTTGTCACGGTCTCATATCCTCCCGGGCGCAAGTCGTGCGTCAAATCGCTGCATACGACTGACGCGCCTTCGCTTGCCAGTGCGAGTGCAATAGCACGACCAACTCCAGAAGATGAGCCTGTGACGATGGCAACCCGGCCTTGGAGACTAAAAATTGCGACTGATCAGCTTGGAGAACTGTGCTTCGAATTGGGGCTCACGGCAATGCTTACTTCAACATGTTCGACATTTTGGGACGAGAGTACGCAAGTATGAAAATCCTGATCGATCAATGCATCTGAAAGTCGGAGACGTGGGTTATATGCCTATGGTCATGGCCGAAGAGTCTTCCAGGCACGGACGACAAATGGTGCATAGTCTAGGAGTCTGCTGAAGAATTCGCGTTGCCCTGGTTGTAGAACCCATCGTCGCACCAGTCTCGCGCTGTCAGTTTCCCAGAGTTTCTACAAGGGCAGTTTTGTTGGTCGCCTCTTGTTGCTTAAAGAAGAAGAAGGATTTTGAAGTCCTTATCGCCTATCGTTTGACGCCATCCGGGACACGAACTACGCAGGGGGCTGGAAAGGCCCGAGTAGTATCGTGAATAGGGCACATCCAGGCCCTGCACACATCTGAGGCCCGCATTGGGAGTGGCGTGTGTTATCGCGCGCCTCTCGCTCACGACTGCCGGAACAGTCCTATTTCTTAGTCTCCTTATCGCTATCAAGCTTCGTCTATAGAGCTAGCTGAAACTCGCGTCGCAGTTCTCAAGGTGAGCTTTCAAGCTTTTCGCGTCGTTGTCGCCTGCCTTTTCGATGTCTCTTCCCAGCGCGGGATGTGTGCAACGAATTACAGCGGGCATATTCTAAGACTGGCGAGCAAAGATACGCTAGGTCTATTCAATCTCCTAAGATCTCATTCCATATCGCGTGGTATCAATGATAGACCGTGAGTATATACTTACGCTGCTCAAATGTCTTGTCTTGCCTCCTGCTTAAGATATCATCTCCGCTTAACCTTCAACCTTGAATATCATTCTCCTGCTATACGAAATGTCTACCACCTCAAAGGACCACAAGATGCCGTTGTATGACGGCAAAGATGTTTCCGAACCCCATCGTCAATTGGATATAGACGTCGGTGCTACGCGCGAGGTTGGAGCACCGCAAGTGTTGAATGAGTCCTTCAGTCTCTGGAGCAGTTTGGGTCTCCAGTACTCATTGACTTCGACGCCGCTTGCTGTTGGCGCATACCTTACAAGTGTCATTGGAGTAGGCGGAAGTCCTGTCTTCATCTATGGGTATATTTTGGCGGTGGGCTGTAATCTCTGCGTTTGCCTATCGCTGGCTGAGATTGCCGCTGTCTACCCTCACTCGTCAGGTACGAATATCCTCTCAATTCCAGTTGTTTTAAAAGACTTCAAGAACGGAAAGTTACCCCTGAGCGAGGCAATCACTGACCGCAAATTCCTACTATAGGTCAAATCTACTGGATTTCAGTCCTGGCACACAAGAAATACGCACGCGGCCTCAGCTATCTAGCTGCTTGGATTGTCAGCGCTGCATACTTTTTCCTGACAGCTGCGACTTGCCTTCTCGCCTCTCAGCTCATCTGGGCATTAGTAGCGGTGATCAAAACGACATTCGTTGCGCAACCATGGGAATACTATGTCCTCTACATTGGCTCGGCAGCCGTCGCCTTCGCTCTCAACGTACCACTTTTCAAGTTATATCCATTCATGCTCAAGAGCATGGTAGTCTTCATCAACACTGGCGCACTCTTCGTGCTCATTGTGCTCCTAGTCCGCACTCACCCGAAACAATCCGCATCGTTCGTTTTTGCCGATCTCGTCAACATGACTGGATGGAAGTCGGACGGCGTAGTTTTCTTCCTCGGTCTGCTGCCTGGTGCTACTGCTGTCAATGGTTTCGAGGGCGCCGCTCATCTCGCTGATGAGATCCCACACCCAGAGAGGAACATTCCCCGAGTCATGTTCGGAAGCGCTCTCATGAGCGCACTCGCAGGATTGCCGCTGGTTCTGGTCTATATGTTCTGCATTATCAGCCCGGCCAATCTCTTGGCCCCTATCGGAGGGCAGCCGATTGCTCAGCTTTTACTGGATTCTTTGGACTCCCAGGCCCTTACCATCATCGCAATTCTGGTCTACATACTCGTCATGCTATGTGCGGCCATCTGTCTGTTGACCAGCTTTTCTCGGATTCTGTGGTCTGTGGGACGACAGGGAGCATTGCCACTCTCCGGCTGGGTGTCCAAAGTCAACACATATTACGAGCTTCCCGTCAACGCGGTTGCATCCGGTGTCTTACTTATAGTCGCCATAGGCGCTATCATTCTCGGCTCAACCACTGCAATAAACGCGATTCTCGGCGCAGGCATCGTCATGTGCTACTTATCTTACATCCTGGTCGTCGGAAGCTTGCTCTATGCCGGCCGAGCGAATGCATTTCCTTCCAAGCGCAACTTCAATCTAGGTCGCAGCGGCATCTACTTCAACATCATATCGATTATTTGGATGCCTTTCATTACCGTCTGGCTTTGTTTCCCCTCATACGTGCCAGTGACCGCGTCGACCATGAACTACGCCTCTGCTGTCACAGGCGGTGTGTTCTTCTGCGCCGTGGTCAATTGGTTCGCATATTCGAAGACTAGATACACAGAGCCGGTGGCAATGAATCAGGAGAGTTTCTAAGCGGGAAGTCGGTGGGAAGTTGGAGATCGGACCGTTACTCCTAGATGTTTATGTACTTTCTGTGAAGTTACGAAGCGGATTCACGACTTGTTAAAATATACAGTGTCTTTATTAGTTGACTCGAATATCAGAGGGTATGGTCTTGGATTGAATGTATTGCGGTGCTTGCTTCAGCGTGGCGTAGGTTCAGTATATAGAGGATCAAAATTACGCTCAATTGAATGTTCTACATGTATGTGCCCGTAGCTATCAAACTACATCTGTGATCTGACTGCAGCTCAGAAAGCTAATATGACGTTTTAAACTGGTCAAGATCTACTAATCAGTGATCATAATAGCCATGTCATGATCTCCGGGGGTCCCAGAACTCAGGCAATCTCCTTTATCTGCTTTTTGTTATTAGCTTCTAGCGGTGCCTCGCTAACTGGGTCATGTTATTCCAGCCCAGCTAATTCCATTATGTGCTGAGCCCGCTGATTCGGGAAATCGACAGCGCGCCAAGCCATCGCTGTTACTTACCATTTTGTCACATCCCAGGCACTGCTCCATCGATGCTCATAACGGAGCACGGATCACGACCGAAAAAGCGCCAGGATGCAAGTCTCGATAGCGAGCTATCTTAGTCCACAGTATATATATCTATAGGATTTCATACTCGAGGCATCTGCGTTTCTTTAGCATTCATCTCTATGATTCATCCCTAACCACGATACAACTTCAACCTGCAAAATGGCATCACTCACCGTCGAAGAAGTCGATCACGCTGGCGTGAATCTCACACCAATGGACAGCAGTCATATGGCGCCTGTTGCAGTCCAACGGAAGCAGATTGTGCTGTCAAGGAGAGCACAGCAGCTGCTTGATACTGAAGCGGAGTACACCGTTGGTGGCTTTACGCCCTTGCCTGGGTTCATGGATAGAGGCAAGGGTGCGCAACTATGGGTTCGTGAAAATTGCCGCCAAAGCTCTTTAGCTGTTGAATCCAGGACTGAAGTGACATAGGATGTGGATGGCAAAGAATACCTCGATTTCATTTGCATGTTCAGCGCCGGCAATCAAGGACACTGCCATCCGAAGATAGTCGCAGCGATGGTGGAGCAGCTCAACAAAGGTAGGCCGCATCCAGTGAGATACGTTGACAGATGAGGGCTGACATGGTCTCTAGCCTACCTCATAAACACTTCAACGCACAACACGCGTTGGCCCGTCTTTGCTGAAATGATGTGCAAGAGGTTCAAATACGACAAGATCTCCGCTATGGTCACCGGATCGGAGGCAGCTGATCTGGCTTGCAAGATCACCAGGCGTCATGCTTATGAGGTCAGAGGCATTCCCGCGGAGGAGGTACTGATTCTAGCTGTCTCGGACAGCTACCACGGACTGTCTTCAGGGGTCTGGAATCTACAAGACCCTAGCCCCGCCAGAACAGGTACTTCAGCCTGGATGTGCTCATGCTAGGAATGAAACTGATACAGCTCTCACAGCTTATGGCCTCGACAGCGCCCAACATACTAACGTCAATCCGTCGACGAAGACGCTGCTACGGTATGGCCATCTGGAAGACATGGAGGCCTGTCTTGCAGAGCACCATGCGCGCGTGGGAGGCATCATTTTAGAATGCATACGCAATACGGGAAAGTACGTACCGCCTACTCTATCCCTCCGATAGTGTATCACTAACAAGTTTCCGTACTTAGCACTTATGAAGAAGAAGTCTCCTTCGCCCGGGGGATTTATGACCTTTGCAAGAAGTACAACATCCCCTTCATCGCCGACGAAGTGCGAATGGGATCCTGCAAGACCGGAAAGTTCTTTTCTTTCAACCATCTGGGCCCAGACGTCCGCCCTGATCTGCTCGTCGTCGGCAAATCCATGACCGGCGGCGCGTACCCGGCCTCGTTCGTCCTGGGAGACGACGTAATGATGAATGTTGTGGGACCGTATGAGAGCGGCTCGACGTTCGCACACACGCCTATGGCAATCGCAGCTGCTGAGGCGGCACTGAAGGTCCTGGACGAGGAGAACATGGCGGAACGAGCAAGGCAGCTCGGCGAGAAGTTCCTGGAGTTGACGACCGATTTGAGGCAGCATCCATATGTAGCTGACATCCAAGCTCGAGGCGCAGATTTCAGCATTCCGATTCGAGAGAACCCGGAAGGGAGGGTGACGGCTAGGAGGATCGGAGGCTTGTGCTTGAGTAAAGGACTGCTACTATACCCGTTGGGGGGGCGCCTGAGGATGGGAGTGACCATGGTGATGACGGATGAGCAGTTGGAAAGGGGCGTTCGGATTATCAGGGAAGCACTGAACGAAGTCGTGGAATATCAGGATGCGATTCCGGGGGAGGTGTGGCATAAGGCTCATTAGATATTATGACATACCAGTATCTGCAAAGAGGGTGTCGATGACTTGACGCCCGGTTTTATAGAACGAAAACGCAATACCAGATCAATCGGCTGTTCGATTTGAACGTGATTTGCACGTCTGATATCCTTCTTAGTGCCGGCTACTTGCTCATCGTTATATCTGTAGTGAGCGCCAGGCACACAGGAATCGACTCAAACGAAACGTGGGCCCAAAAGTTTTTTTTTTAATGAGAATGAGGAACAAACCTCTTGAGCGACAGGAGGGAAGATGGAGCTGCTGAGTAAGCCAGCAGACAGAAACGAAGCCCAACCGAGCTTGGAGGATTAACGCTAACTTCATTGAGGCGATTTAAGGGGTATTCTAATGCTTGTCTATTCTATGTAACGAAATATCCACCATCACCAAGTTACCTCATACAAAGCACATGCCCCCGTTAGCATTAACAGTGCTACCCGTACTCCATCGACTCTCCTCACTAGCCAAAAATGCGACAATTTGAGCAATATCATCCACAGTGCCAATCCTCGGCGCGGCCGGCGTCTCCTTCATCTTAGTATCCCATTCCGCCAACACAGCGGCATCGGTATCGCGCAACCACATATCCGTACCCACCGGCCCCGGATTCACACAATTCACCGTTGCGTTGTGACTGTGTCCAAGCTCCGCAGCCCACACCTTCGTGACCCCTTCAAGTGCCGCTTTCGACGCGCAATACGCTGTTGCCCACGAGCCACCCATGCGCCCGATAACGGACGAGATATTCACAATGCGCGGCGCCTTGCCAAGATGCGGCATGCTCTCCTTCACCAGGAAGGTCGCCATGCGTAGGTTCGTGTTGAGGATCTTGTCCCACAGGTCGTATGTGAGATCTTTGAGCAGGCAGTCGTCGCCGGCGCCGGCATTGTTGATGATGATGTCGATGTGAGACCATTTCTCTACTGCGGCACGCACGATCCGAGCGGGTGCTTCCTTGTCTGTGCCAGCGGCCTGCACGATCAGCGCTTCGCTGCCCAGGGCTCGGATCTTGGAGGCGACTTCTTCGGCTTGAGATGAGGCGCTCTGGTAGGTGATGAGGACGTTGGCACCACGGCTTGCGAGCTCCTGCGCGATGCCGGCGCCTATGCCTCTGGAGCCTCCGGTGACGATGGCGCTGAGGCCTTGCAGGTTTTTGACCGTCATGGCGGGCAGTGGTGATGTCTGGGATATGACGCTTCCGAATTGTTCAGGATGATATCCGGTCTGACAGGATGGTAGACGAGAAAAAGAGTCAAGAGGATACAGGTCGAGGAGTGCGAAGCTGGAAAGTCTGTGCGATGCAGTCCTCTATCTATAGATTGTTAGCAGAGAGAAAAACCGTTTGAACATTGAGAGAATTGAAACCCGGATAAGCTCGCTATAGCTTTCCAATACTCTCTTCCTTCAGAGAAAAATATACAGTCCTTCCCTTCTAGTCGCTCTGTCAGTCCATGCACCCCATTTCCGATGAAGCGAGATTACGAATGGTTTATCAGAATCGATCTAGTTTATCCCGCCTGTAGAATCTAAGCTGCAGTAGACTAGTCTAGACAAAGTAGCTCCAAAGTCGCTGTCGATTACTGAATCCGGACCCCCGAGCTCTCCCCGCACTTCTCCCCCACTTCGTCTAGATCATTTCATCTGAAATCTCGTTTCATGTCTTTTATCTCAATACTCTGTCAATCAGTCTACCATCGCTGTACGTTTCCCTCGAAGGATCAAAGTAAGTGCATGGCATTCTTGGGTTGGGCTTGCTCATCTCAAACTTCCTGCAAGAGGATAGTCAAGAGCCGTGGTATATCAGATCGTACCCCAGATCACAAACATAGCAAAACGACATGGCGGTCTAGTCACATGTATTCTGATCTTTACTGTCGACAAGGAGATCGTTTAGCACGCTCTTCCGAAAAGCGGCAGCCGATCTCCGATTCAAAGCGTCGTATTGTGTTCGAATATGCTACAATCTCTGAAAGTTTCACAGACTAGTGGAGATACTTCTTTTACAGATCATTCATAAAACATGATCGGGGATGCTTCAACCGCAGCAAACACAAATTAATCTCGTTTCAAGTCATTGCTCTATCTCTAGCCTCCTTAGATATACACGAGTGGAATTTCCCACCAGTTGGTTTGTGCGCCCAGTCTCTCAATACATGTCTCCCAGTGGCTGTTGTCGTCCCAGGGCGGCCAGAGGATGGCCCTCTTTGATCCAGCCTAGGAACGGTGCACTAAGGTTATACCCGATGAGTCTGAGCATAGTATCATCGTAGAGTTCCTTTAGCTTTTCAGGGTCGTTGTTCAGGTACTGGTTCTCCTCCTATTTGGACAGTTGCAGATTAGCGCCAGACATTCAGCTGGGGAGAGGCTTCATTGGCCGTTATCCTGCTGTAGGATACGATATGGAAGCTAAGACGTACCTGTCTGAGATAGCCTTTCGTCATGAAACAACTGTACACTAATCGTACCTCATCCTCAGTCGTGTTCGCCGATCCTCCATGGTAGCAAGAAGACAGCATAACGAAGGCGTCACCGGGATCAAGCTCCGCGTAAAAGGTGAGGTCTTCACTTGGTGGTGTATCATGGTCCCAGAGGTGCGAACCGGGAATGAATCTGGTCGCTCCATTCGCCTTGGTTGTCTTCCTGCCTCCCACAAAAAAGCCAATGCCTGTGTCCTGCCCGATCACATAATCCTCTGCATTCATCTGCTTCAAGACTCGATGGTGTATCATGTCGTCGCGATGCAACGGCTGTGGCTTAGCTCCCGGCCCGATTGCGAAGACGATAGTGTTGTTGAGCTGGGGTTGACTGGTGCTGACTTGAAGATCTTGGCCTAGGTAGTTTTTCGTTGTGCTCGAGAGAAGTTTCGAACAGACAGATTGGTAGGGCTCGTAGCAGACGATCTTCTCCATGAAGACTTTGGACTTGGCGGCTAGCCCATTGACTCGGCGTGTTTCGCGTGGAAAGAAGTCGCCTTCCCATGGTTTGTCGGCATCGAGGAAGGGCTGAACATCTTTTTGGATAAGAGATAGGTCGCTAGGAGATACGGCATTCTTGATTACACAGCCACCAGCTTTGGTGAGGGCGGCCACAATTTGTTCTGGGCTGACAGATGCACTGTCGAAGACTTCGACCTTGGGCAGAGGTCTTTTCAGATCGTTCTCGAAGAGTTTGGTCGAAGACATGGTTATTTTGTGTGTCTAGTCGATGATGGTAGTGCTAGCAACTATGTAGATGGAGAGACAGACGTTCCTAAATAATGGAAATGGACTCTCTGGAACATTCGTATGTGTGCCTTTTAGGGCTGTTGGGTGGGAGGAGTTACATGCGAAGGCTCGAAAAGATGCTCGTTGACAGTTGCCGGATACATGAGCTACTCTGGTCATCGCCTTTCGGCTAGGAATTGCAATCCAAAACCGCCTTGAGAAAGTACAATCGCATAAGCTACGGTGTTATCGAGAGAGATGTGGAGAACTCCAGTGCTCGTTGTCGACTGCCTGGCGGCATTAGTTGGAGTTCCTTTCCATTTACAGCTTATATACTGCCATGCACGATGCTCTTGTATTTGACTACCAACATCTTATTCGACCTTCGCCATAAACACCTCACGCTATCTCGTTTCAAATAAACCTTTCCCACTCAATCGACATGGAGTATTCAAGTCCTCTCAACAAGCACGGCGTCAAGTGCTTCAACGTCCCCGGTCTAGGGGAAAAGCTGAGCGATACATATCACATCTCCAGCGCCGTGGTCCTCCCAGCAAACATGCGAACGGTAGTAACGGCAGGCCAAACAGGCTACACGGCGGACATGAAACTGCCGACAGACCTGACAGAGCAGTATCTGCAGGCGTTTCAAAACGTAGTCGACTCTTTAGCAGCGGCCGGTGTCACGGATGGATTCAATTCAGTTTACCAGATGACAAGCTACCATGTCGGGCTGGATGCGGCGGCGGACAAGGCGTTGGAAGTGGTGGTTGAAAAGTTCTTGGGAAAGAACAGATTCGCGTGGGCGGGCGTTGGAGTTGAGGCTCTAGCGGATGGGGCGAGAGTCGAGATTACAGCCTACGCAGTACTGCCGAATTAAGACTCCTAAATGAGGAAACGCTCGCGAGGCGGTAGGAGGATTGAGGAGCATCTGGGTTATCTGATTCATTAGCAAATCCACCCGTGTTTCTTCCACCAATTGCAAGGCGCAGTGCTATTCATTGCCACCCATGACACGTGGGGTAGGAACGAATGGAATTAATGTGTTCTGGTCGGCTATCATCCGGGGTATCCAGGGTCCTCAGTCGCATAGGGGAACAGAACTGAAGTGAAGTGGAGTAGGATTGCGCTGTGCTGCAGGTGGGAATTGAGTTCCCCATTTGTCGGGTGCAAAACAGCACGGAATCCTTGGCAAAACTCTCTGCCACACCACACGTTTTCTGACAACTAAAAGGTATAAACATAGAGTTATTACCTTTAAACTTCTCTAGAAGCTACTTTATATACTACCTACTTTATCTTAAAAGTATAAGCTCTAAATATTTATAGAAAGAGAAGTTATTTCTAGGTAAAGAAAGGTATAGAAAAGGCGGGCGGCAGGGGTATAGCAGGGGTGCAATATAGGGCAGCAGGGGGCGGTATCTTCCGCGGGCGGCACCTATTATATCTTCTTACTACAACTAGATTTACGCCCTTAAAAATAATTAATAAAAGGGAAAGCCTAGGTAATATACTCTAGTAGCTTATATCTATACTCTATTAGTTTTTAGGGACTAATAATCCTACACCGGGTTTTTCCTCCACGTACACCTGTTTTCTCCTCTATATACACCCATTCACGTCTAATCTTCTAATTGGTCCAGAGGCCTTGGAGGAAGCTCCGGCGCTTAAAATAGTAAGGTTGCATAGTCTTCCCATTCCATCGTGTATTCTTACTATTTCTAGCAGCCTATTAAGGCCGTACGTAAGGCCGTAGTTTAGCAGGGCTATATAGCATACCTGTTTTACTATATATACTTCCCGTTTCCTATAGAGTATATAGGCTGTTGTATTACTACCTACATGCCTATATACCTATAAGTATACTAAAACAGTTAAATCCTGACCTTATTACGGCCTCTCCGCATTAAATCTAGCCCCCCTACATCGCCGCCGCGCCTCCCTAGCTATCCTAATCCATCCACCCCTCTATATACTGCTCGTACAATACCTTCTAATATTGGAGCTCCTTATCAGGAAGCAGCGCTGGCGCTGCCTGAGGCCGAGGCTGCCAGGGCTCGGAATCAATCAACCAGAGGGTGCGATTGAGTTGATCTCGAACCCCATATAGTACCGTGCACGGTGGCACGTCCCTACTGTTGGCCCGAGATTAACCAGAAGGTGTAATTGAATTAATTGATTCCGAGCCCTGGAGGCTGCGGCTTCCTCTAGGCTGTTGTATAGCCGTGGCGGGCGCGGCTGGAGGGCTATAGTAAGAGGTGTATTATAAAGGCAGAGATTAAAGATAAGGTTGTGATTGCTTGTGGCCACGCCGCACTTAGAGAGAGCATTTGGAATTAGTGGTAAGCCTAAGCGAGCAAATTGGAGGCCTTGGAGGATCTCTCCGGACCAATTAGAAGATCAGACGTGAATGGGTGTATGTGGAGGAGAAAACGGGTGTACATGGAGGAAAAACCCGGTGTAGGATTATCAGTCCCCTAGTTTTTAGAGTTAATTCTATTAATAAATCTTATAGTTAGTATTCCTAAGAATTATTTTGGTGTGGCAGAGAGTTGTGCCAAGGATTCCGTGCTGTTTTGCACCCGACAAATAGAAAAGGGCGAGACAGAAGCGGCAGGTAACGACGATTCCGAGAATCGTATCCCGGCCCGGCTTCGACAAGGAGGGATATGTAGCACAGGATTGGTAGGCGACAACGAGCCCGTAACTTTCTCAGCTTATCTCGGGCCGAATGATCGCACTGGAAGCGAGTGCCAGACAGGGGACAGAATCGGCAGGCGACAGCGAGCCTCTGAATTGCTCTAACGCAAGCCTATTTGGACCTCCTCATCCAGCCGGTGGCCATGACGACAGCCTCGTGGACACTTTCTCCTTGCATCTCTGCCGCCCGACCTTCTACCCTGAACATGCCTTGTGTCTTTTCTTCTCTCCATCAGGCGCTCACCGGTAGTAGTCACCTTCGCTACTATAGGATCGGGAGCAACCCTTCTCAAGGTTTTCCGTCGGACGCCGCCTGATACTCATGATCAGCTCTCGTCATGCCTCGAGCTAAAGCATCCCGACCAGATGCACGTGCTCGTACCGCTGTGAAGCGGACCAAGACATATGTGGGCTGCTGGACCTGTCGTTCACGTGGCGTAAAATGCGATGCTACGCGCCCTTCCTGCAACCGGTGCACCAGACTCGATCGGCCCTGCGAGGGCTACGAAATCCGGCTTGTATGGGACGACGCGGCCGGCAACGGTGACGGTGCAGGACGCGAACTGCAGAATGTAAAGCAGAAACGGCGGTTGATGCTGGATGATGCGGACATGAGGAATCCCATCTTCGACGAGCTCTATCTCAGCGCCATCCTCAAGCGACTCGACTCGCCCCAAGTTGATGACGGTATGGAGCTGGTCGAGGGTCCCTATACCGTCTTCGCATGCGCTCCCACAGTCGGGGATAATGAACCTGGACTCCAACTTGATGTCACCTCGCCCTCTGAAGCAGACTCAACGTCAGCACAGGACAGCTGTTCGGCGTCACCTGGAGATCCTTTCGACCCTGAAACATGCTATCCCACGTCTAAGCACCTTTGGTCACGCTATTTACTCCCATTTCTCTCCGTGTCGTCTGCAGAAGAACGCCAGCTGCTGCGATTCTGGGTCACTTCTGCCAGTGGACTGATGATCTCAACCAACCATCCCGACAATCCTTTCCGCGAAGTTGTTATTCCTCTAGTGCTAGAATCCGCAGCGTCTGCCCATAGGCTTCCGGGACATTGTGCTTTGCTGCATTCTATCTACGCTTTTGCTGCATTCAACAGGTCTCAATTGCAAGACCCACCTGATGAGCACGATGAGGCCATAGCCGCGAAACATCACCAAGCCGGACTTCGATATCTGCGTCAAAGTATGATGGAAGACTCGCACGGTCAACACGAGGCTATTCTCGCTTCTATGATATTGATGACTTCAATCGATATTGTCGCGGCTCGCTCATGCCAATGGCGCATCCATCTCCGTGGAGGGAGAGATTGGATTAACTCTCTGCATGGGAAGTGGAACGAGAGTCAAGGGGGACTCATCTTGCGCCAGCTCTTCCATTGCGTGGAGATCATCGGATATTCGCAAGATCAGCACACCCAGTTTGCAGCTAGCTCGTCCTCCTTCTTTGAAGACGACTGGGAAATGGATATCATGTCATCTGCCACGTCGAGCTTCCCAGCCAATGACTACTGCCTAGAAAAGCTCTTTGGGATTACTAAACCTGTATTGAGAGCCATTTTCGATGTAAGCAGGCTTTCTATGTCAGCCCATCGACCCACGGATGAGGATTTGGTAGTACTGCGGAACACCCTGCTCTTGGCGAATCCCAGCACCACGCGATTCCCGTCCCCCGACCCAGCATTGGAGAAGGTTACACGACACCATGCCTGCTCGTGGTATTATGCTTGCATGATACACTACGAGCGGTCTCTACACCGCTCGCCGCCGCGAGAAATCCAACATCTAGTGGAACAATGTCTATATCATCTAGAAGCGGTCGAGGACCTTCACGACAATTCTGCGATGGATGGCCTTATGTGGCCACTATATGTGACTGCTTGCGAAGCCGAGGATGATGAACTACGACGTCGATGCATGCAGGTTTTTGCTAAGAAAGCCAACAGAGGTGTTGGCGCAACCTCATGCGTGGAAGGCCTTATTCTAGAGATATGGCATCGTCGAGACCTTAACCCTGAAGAGGATGTTTTGCAACAACAGGTGGCAGAGGACTTGAAAATTGACATTCTTCTCACATGAAAGATTCACATGTGCTAGTACCACAACCATGGAACATTAACTCGGTCTCTCCGATCAAACCGACTAGAAATCAACCCTGCGAAGGTCTGATTCGGCTTCCAGCTCTGAGTTGACGTATCTACACAGCAACATTCTGGCAACCTGTCAACTTCTCAGCATCATCAAGAAAGTCCTCCACAGTTCTAAACTTGACGCCTTGAAAGTACTTCGCGGCTTGCCGTTTCAATTTCTCCTGCGGCAGAAACCCAGCTCCGGAAGTTGACCAGATGTCATATTGAGCGGCAATGATTTTGTCTTCTGATTCGGCATCCGAGATCTGCTTCTCTAGCTCCTCCACGGACCGGTGGCTAACCTCCAATGAGACACCACGCTTCCTAAGGATCTCCGCAACAGCGTTCCAGGTCGTTGTCTGACCGCACACGTAAATGATTGCCTCCCAGCTGTCACAATTAAACAGCTTCGAGACGGCCTTGGCTACGTCTCGCGCCGCCGTGAAGCCAATCAGCTCTTCGCCTGTTC
Source organism: Lophium mytilinum (assembly GCA_010093605.1). NCBI lineage: Eukaryota > Fungi > Ascomycota > Dothideomycetes > Mytilinidiales > Mytilinidiaceae > Lophium > Lophium mytilinum. The sequence goes on along the minus strand of MU004182.1, from coordinate 2,591,676 downwards.
CTGGTATCACCAACGCCTTGTCGGCCAAACGGACAGGGTGAAAATCGCCAATATCTTTGATATATCGAAGGTCGGGAGAGATGAGATAGTCAGTCAGCCAGCCAAAGTTGAAAAGCGTCCACATGACCTCTTTCTGCTTTATTAATGCTTTGCGGACCGGCTCGTGGTTGGCGTAGTAGAATACGGGTTGGTCGGGGTGTTCGTCTGTGTTTCCTGCATATTCGGAAGGAATAAAGCGTTTGCATTCGGGGGAATTCTTGCAAGCTTCGAGCAATGCGAGATGGACTGTGGCGCTGGCCATGGAGTAGTCTAAAATTGCGGATACCAATCCCTCGCAGTCGTTGATTGATTTGGTTAGGGATGGGATCGAGTAGTCTGTGATGCGGAACGTGATATCTTTGCGCTGGAACCAGGGCTTCTGGCTGCGTGATAGCACCACGACCTCATGCCCGTCGTTCAGAAACTCCTCGACGAAATAACGCGCCAGGTCGCCGGCGCCGGCAATTGCGATTCTCATGGCTTGACTCTGAAGATAGAAAATTAGAGAAACAAGTTGAAGAATGGTGTGGAGAAGTTAACGAATATCGGGGGTCTTCTAACATGAATGAATGAAAGGGCAAGAATGTATTTAGATTATAAAAACATGAGCAGAATACACTTCCAGCAAGCATATTCTATGATGACAAACGGATGTCTCTGGCGAACTCCTTTTGGCAGACTTTGTTCACCACTTTTGTCTGGCTCTTCCGTAAGGAGCGAAGTTACGTAAAGACCGCTCTCAATCTCACACAGTTGAAGCTTTCGTAGATCATGGTTGCTCAGGCCATCTCGTTGTTGCTTGCCAAAGGCACCTTGCAGAGTGCAGGTTCACGCTAAAATAAAGTAAATCGGCTCAAAAGAGAGATCGCCACATCCTCCGCCCCATCGGGCAGGCGACCACGAGCACCAATCGCATAGATATGCAAGCCAGAACCGGGTAACTACAGCAGGGGAAAAGCGTTTATAAGACTCCTTCATTCTAATTAACTCGTAAGATACCCAAGCAACGGCCCGCGAGCGCATTCAGTACCATTGCAATCTAATTTTGTGGAATCTTGATCATTTACACCTTCTGAAATGCCTTCCGCCGTTGAAACCCCAAAGCCAACCGACGGCTTCACAGTCGACAGCTTTGACGCGAGCACCGCTTCAGCAGACAAAGTCGTGCGATCAATTGCTAGAAATGGCGGCTGCTTTATTCGAGGACTGGTAGATCGCGAGAGCCTCGACACAATGGTAAAGGAGGTAAAACCATACCTCGACGCCGATGTGCCCTGGGAAGGCGACTTCTTCCCCCCAGAGACGCGTCGTAGGTTCGCCGACGTGGAATAACGTTAAACAGTGATTAACAGCAGATGCAGGAGTCAACGGACTACCAGCAAAATCGCCCTCGTACACAGAGAAAGTGCTCGCGCACCCCCTCTTCGTTGAAATCAGCAACCAGTTCCTGACCACAAGAACAACCACCTGGATTGGAGACAAGGAGGAGCATTACGTCTCGGTTCCGCAGCTAAACTCGACCACGGTCCTTGCAATCGGACCGGGCGCGCGAGCCCAGAGCCTCCACCGCGACGACGCTTTGCATCACACGAGGCTTCCGAAGATTAGCGCTGATCAATACACCATGGATCGCGACACTGCATTGGGCATCTTCCTAGCTGCGACCGAAACCACCGTTGCCAATGGAGCGACGAGATTCATCCCCGGCTCGCATCTGGATAACTCGTCGGAAGGGCCAGGGGATGAGAGCAAAGCTGTGTACGCGGTCATGCAGCCTGGAGATGTGTTTTTAATGCTGGCGAGCTGCTTCCATGGAGGTTTGTCTCGACGTCTTGAATTTTTCGAACTGCCTGACTCGTACTGACATGTATGCTAAAGGCTCTGCTAATACGACCGATAAAACGAGAATGCTTTTCGGCTCGTTCATGTGTCGTGGCTATCTCCGCCAGGTATATTTCTTACTGCACTACACTCGGGAGCCTATCATGTTAATAAGTATTTGCAGGAGGAGAATCAGTTCCTAGCCAACCCCATTGAGGACGTGAAGAAGATGCCGGAAAATATTCAAAGAATGATCGGATACTCCGTATCGAGCCCTTACTGTGGATGGGTAGATTTGAAGGACCCAATCGGCCTTGTGAGAGATGTCAAAGTTAGTTACGCTGATCTCTAGGATAGAGAATATACTACGGCAATGAAGAATCGTTAGACATGGGACTGCAGCGCTTGCGATTAAACGGAAGGACGTACGCTTTCTGGTAGGCTTGACAGCCACTGCTGCCTATTTTACCTTGTACCTCTTGACGTTATTATAAAGTTTGCTGCCTGGACTTAGCTCGCGCTCAATAGCTTAGTTTGTCTATAATAATCGTATGCTATTATATGGCTCATGGGTTTCGGGTGCGAGATGCTACTCGAGGCAACTAGAACAACTTACTTTAACTACGTCGGCGATTACGTTTTGGCTTCGCCCTTGGTTTATCGAGTAAGTCGCATAATCACTAACCTGTTTGAAGGCAATGAGCCACTTTCATGGATCGTTACCTGATACGAAATACTGGCGAATGGTTGCTTGCTGTCGTGTTCACCGGAGGACTACTGCAGTATTATGTTACAAGGTTAGAAGGAATCGTATTGGCTCCGCCTGTGGATTTGCTCACCTAATTAGAATGGAACCACAGGGTTGGGCATCTGCCGTTGGGGTCCGAAACTTCGGGTAGAGCCTAAGCTGAAGCCATTCTAAACTAACATCTAGGCTGACTGCTACCTTGTGTACTTATACCTTGGACGACGCCCTGAAACCTAAGAGTTGATTCTTCAGCCTTTCCAACTTTAGTAAAATCTTGAATTTCAACATCATGGCTTCTGCACCGCAGTCCCTCACTGCGATCGTGACGCAGCTCCTCGAGTCAGCAAAGGTCATAGATGCATATCTCGAAGAGCATAAACTCGACCCTCTATCTATCAGCGCGGGTGCAAATCCAGACTTCCCCGTGCCTCCCTCGGAGAAGAACGTCCATGCAGCTCGTCAAATTATCCTGGACCTATCCGAGACTCTGAGCGAGAACGTGATGGGAGGTCGAGATTTGCTCGTCGAGCGTTCATGGGCAGGCGTATGCGCACTCCTGATTAATCTCTACTTCCACATCCACGCCTCTGAAATGAAGGCTGACACGCCAGAAGCATCACACCAGCTCCGCGATGCGCGCCATCTCCTCTTTCGAGCTCTACGCCAACGTTCCGCACTCTGGAAGTGCTACTTTCGAGCAGATCGCTAGCAAAACTAACCCTCCTCTGGCCGTTGGGTTCGTCAAAACGATTCTGCGATATGCTATGACGCAAGGCATATTTTGCGAGCCTACGCCAGGCCATGTCGCTCATACTGCTTCATCGCTGCTGCTGCTAAAAGAACCCCTCGCGCGTGCGTTTGTTGCTAACAACGCGGATGAGGTCTTTCCCGCAGCCGCAAAGACGGCTGATGCGATGCGGAAGTGGCCAAGTGCCGAAGCACCGAATCATACAGGCTTGCAGTTGGCCTACGGAACTGATAAAGGCATGTTTGAGTGGTATGCGAGTGACGAAAGCGAGGCGAGCGGGAGAATGGCGAAATTTGCGGGCTCGATGCAGTTTTGGAGTGCTGGCGAAGGGTTTTTGCCGAAACATGTTGTGAACGGGTTTGATTGGGGAAGTCTTCCGGAGAACGGACTTGTAGTTGATGTGAGTATATGAACATGCCATCTATGAGGGCGAAGATGCATGGCGAGGTCCTTGAGTTAAGAGAACTGACAGCTATCGTTAGGTCGGTGGTGGTCCTGGCCACATTAGCATTGCCATCGCGGAAGCCAATCCTTCGCTTCGACTCGTTGTCCAAGATCTGCCTGGGCAGTCTGAGCAAGCATTGGCTGAAGCCCAAGTCAACCAGTCGAGCCTCATCTCCTCGGGCCGTTTAGACTTCAAGCCTGCCAACTTCTTCGCACCACAGCCCGAGTGGCTAGAAGCCGAGTCTGTCGATGCTTACTTCCTGCGCTACATCTTCCACGATTGGAACGATGCGCACTGCGTCAAGATCCTTCAGACCCTGCTTACAAGCGGCAAACTGAAGAAAGGAGGCCGCATCGTACTGGCTGAGAGCGTGATCCCACCTCCGGAGGTTGCACCTCACCTGCCGAAGACGGTATTAAAGTCGATCAGGAGGCTTGATATGCAAATGCTGACAGTACTGGGGAGCCATGAGAGGACATTGGATGACTGGCAGGAGTTGTTCTTTAAGGCAGACCCGAAGTTGAAGATTGAAGAGGTCAACCAGCCGGAAGGAAGTGTATGTACGATGCTGGCTGCCCGCTTACAGAGTTGAGACGAAAGCACTTTCGAGGTGGTAGGCTTATAACATAGAGAGACGCAGCTATGAAATTGAATGAGGATGGAATTGCTTCAAGGCTGTTTTGTTTCAAGACTATTACCAATAGAGCTGGAGCGTTCTGGTAGAACTCGTGCAATGGCCAGCTGGCAAGATGAAGACGGAGACGTAGCAACAGTACCAGGTATACGTACCTCCGGGCTGCAGGTGGCTGAACATTACGTAGATGGCTCCTTAGGTCACTCTCGTACCGGCCACGCGCGTGGAGGTGATGCGTGACTGGTGGTCACAGGTAAGACGGGCAGAAGGCCGCTTGCAGGTGACCGTGAAGGGTGCGTAAGGAGGCGCTAGTCGCATCGAGGCTGTCATCACGTGATGCTGCAAAGTCTGGTACAGTATACATGTTCTGTTGGAGATGGTGGATGAAGTGCTTGCATCTAGGCCATTGTTGTTATATTGCCGTCTCCCTGAAATAGCACTCCGAGAGGCGGTACCGGCTATCCCACCTGCGGCCTCAGAGCTGGTCCCTTGGCTGCATGAGCTCCCCTCCCCCTCCATCCCCAACACTGTACTCGATATCTAGATACTCCCCCTGGCCGCAAACGAGTCCCAACACTTCCTCCGACCCACCGCAAGCTGCATAGAGATAACACCGTGCTCCCCCCCTCGATCGCACCCCCCAACTAGCCAACGTCCCTATATCAGCGCCAGCTCCAGCCACCCAAAGCTCCCCGCCTTCGCCCCGCCCGCTGTCTCTTGTCACCGCTGTCGCTGCTCCGTCCAGCAACCGACGCCGGCGACTCTGTAGCAGCAGCAGGCACCAGCAAAGGGCGTGAAACGTATTCGCAGAGCATTCTTCCCAAGCTGTCCGGCACGAGCCATTCACGTACACGAGGCCGTGGTCATCGGCTTTGTGACGCATCGCCTTGTTTGAGATCCTCCCTCTCACCCCTCTAGCCGATCCCGCCCAAGCACCGCAAACAACCTTCAACCTCCATATCTCTCGAACCGCGCGCAGACGAGTGCCAGCCCGCCAGCGCCAAAATACCATTTGAATGAGCCCTTCGCCCGACCACGCTGCCGACCTTACCCACCCCTATCTAAACGCCGGCTATCTCTACCAGCAGCAGCGGAACCGCCCCAAAGCCCTGGAGCACTTGCAGTCGCGCGGCCGGAACATCTCGAGATATGAGTTGGGAAGAAAAGATAGGTACGGGGAGCGCGTCACACGCATATACCCACGAGAGTTGTGAGTAGACATCTCCTTGTACCGATACTGCGCGGTAGGCGGGTGCCGTAAACACTGGCCATGATACATCGAGCGTTCTCGTAGCTTTCGCGCTTCCTGTACAGGAACGCGAAAGAGACCAGAAACCTTCGTCTACTCGTTCTAGAAGGGGGCGTCCAAGGCGGCTTACCCGTGCGCGGCATATGAGTCTTTACACACGAAGCGCCCTTTTTCATGACAGTCTGTGACTAACGTTGCTCTTTCTAGAACCAAATCCCCGCCCTCACGATACCCAACCGGATCACCCCCAACGCAGCCTCCCTATAATGCTACAACTTCCCCACTACTGTCGGCTCTGGGCACGACTACCAACACTGCGGCACAATACACAAGCGAGTGGACAAAGTCTTTACCCTTCTTTGCCAATCAACCACCTCAAACCAACGGCATCAGTATCAGTGGATCACCTCCGATCCATCATTCTCCTGCAGGACAGGGAGGCATGTCAAGCTCGCCTCCTGCACCCGGGATGAGGCCCCTGAGCCACCCGAACCACTACCTCAGTTTCGGCGGGCGGCTGCAGCCTTCTCCCAAGCAGTCACCCGGGAGAGATAGGCGAGCTTCCATGTACTCACAGTACGGCCCCCGGACTACATTCCAGAACAACCCGCCTCTTCCCCATCAGCCACAGGCTCACTATTATAATTTGCCTGATTTCGACCTGGGCTTAGTTCCACCTCTTGCTGAGGGTACTATACCAGGAGAGCATGGGTACATCTGTGGGTTCGACACTATCTGCATGGGTGGAGATGACGCATCACAGGTAGCTGAGAACGTACTCCTGGTTGGTTACGAGGGTGGCCTCGAGGTCTTCCGAGTGGAGAAGGGAAGGATGGACCTGGTCGGCCGACTTGAAGGCTTGAAGGGGAGTGTGATTGGCGCGAAAATACTTCCGTGGGCATCAAGAAGAGATCCGCTAGCCTCTCGAAGACCTCTCATAGCCCTCATCATCCACGGTCCGGCTATCGACGACGCTAGTGTGGGAAGTGCGTCCAACTCGGTTGCCGTCACAGATGAACACGACGGCTCGTCCAACTCCCCTAGCAGGCCAGCATCCAATAGCGGCAACAACCCTGTGAACTCGATATCAAGCTACCGGACCACTCTTGAGGTGTATTCCTTGAAAGAAAGGAAGCACGTCTCGACCCTGTATACAAGTCCTCCCGTGCCCATAACAGATTCAATCGACAGTCCAATGTTCCAACCCCCACCTCCCATAGGCGACTTCGTGGTTGATGCAAAGGGCAAGTTTGTCGTCTTAGCTTCTGGAGCTAGCGGAGAAGTCTTCGTATTCGCTCCCTACACTAGAGTCAACACCGAGCCCCTTGGTACATTCCGGTGCCTTGGGAAAGTTTGGACTTCAGTTCAGTTCCGTGATCGTGGATCGCACTCTAGTTCATCAAGCGCAGCCGATGTGAACAGTCACGAAGAGCAGGTACTTGAGCAATATGGCGTGCCTCTATTCTCCCTTAGTGATCGCTGGCTAGCTGTTGCGCCTCCTTCATCAACAACACTCCTCCCAATCGATGGTGTTGCATTAACATCAAAGTCACACGAACGGCCTCCAGGCTTAGCTCATCACTCTGTTCCGCCCCAGCCTGCGCCGACATGTGCAGTCGATGCTCCGGAACCAGATGGCTTACTGAATCGACTGACGAGAGAAGGGACACAGGTTGCTCTCAAAGGCGCACGGTGGGCTACGGATAGGGGCATCCAGGCTTTCAAGAGCTACATGGGCAAATCAGCGCCGCCAAATGGAACGTCCAATGGAAACTATGGCACAGATCCATTCATACAACCACATCAGCCTTACTTTCCCCCAACCCACGGACATCATCAAGCTCAACCGAGACCGGAGTCTACAGTCATATCTATACTTGACCTCCAGAAGCTGGTCGAGACGGAAGAGTCGAAGAACAAGAGCGCTCTTCACCCTGTGGCCACTTTGCCTGCAGCTTTGGGATGCAGTTTCTTGTCCTTCTCTCCCAGTGGACTAATGCTCATGACTGTCAGCAAGAAAGGAGACTTCCAGGACGTCTGGGATCTGAAGCGTATGAATCACCGGAAAGCTCGCAAGTCATCAAGAGAGATCTCCTCTGGCCCCCACGTCCGCCAGGTCGCCCGATTTGCACGCATGACTATCACAAACGTGATCGACGTCGTCTGGTCTACACCACGTGCCAATCGCTTAGCTGTGATCACAGACAAAGGTACAGTCCATATGTTCCTTATGCCGGCGTCCGCTTTCCAATGGCCACCTTCTCGCCGTATCAGGAAGTCAGACGGCGCTACTAAACCCAAACCTGATGAAAGTATCAACTCTACTACCGCTCGCTCTAGCGCGGTCAACTCGGCTATGCAAGCCCTCAACGGCACTGCAAAGCCCTTCCTGAACGCCGTTCGTACTCGTAGTGTGAGCAGTAACGGTTCACGCTTCCCGTCTTTTAGTAGCCTTGGTCTGGCCCCTGCAGCTGGCGCGAAGAGCGGCAAGGCAGTAGCAGCTGGACTCGGGAAGTCTATTGGCGCGGCAACAAGCAACATCCGCCACGCAGGCGACAATAAGCTCACCCTACCACCTTCACAATCTGGTGTCAAGCCTGGCAGCGTGCGATGGTTGACAGGGAAAGGCCGTGGTTCCATCGCGCTCGTTGCAGGTGGTATTCTTCAGATCTACAAGATCCAAATGCGCCCGGCGACGGGCAAGGGCAAGAGCAAAAATGCAACCGCCATCTCGAAACGCAAGATCGTCGAGTTTGGCCTCACGCCTGTGCGCGGTTCTGTGTTCTCACCCGCTGTCATTGCTCTGCTGCAACCAGACGAAGAGAGACCGCACGAGCTGGGGCCCCCACGTGATATGGACATTCATGGCGAGTGGATCCCCCGCTCGTTACCGAACCGTCGCGGTAGAGGAGGTATCGCGAGCATGGCAGGCGGGAAGAAAGCTCCCGCAGCTGCACCCCTCAGCCTAGCGGAGATCGAGACGAACCCGCCCTATCAACCGTTCTACACCGACCGTCGCGTTGCACGGTTCCTATTCGCAAGGTCGGCCCCGCAGGACGAGCATCAACATCACAGCTACAGCGAGTGGGACCAACCACCCATTTCTCCCATGCAGTCTTCGACGCAGAATTTGCACGTAGATGACGGGAATGCGTGGGTGTTCGGAGATGAAGTCGACGCTGTGCGCATCTCTACGCCTGCGCAACAGCTTTACGACATCGGCGAGGGCGAAGGTGGAGATGGTGATGAAGGCGCGGTCGCGGCAGCGGTGCAGAACAAGCTCGTGATGAGGGATGGGGAAGAGGAAGTGGAGCAGGTTGTTGTCACGACACGGCGCCGGCGTATTCGCCGCGGCGAGGGCGAGGAGGGAGAAGAAGGTTTCTTCGAAGATGACTGCGAGGTGCTGGATTTTGCAGAAGATCGGGTGTGAGTGAGGGGTGAGTGCCTTTTTGGCGTAGTTTGAGATTTGCGGGCATTCATGGGTGATCTCTTTGGCATATTGCTCTACTCCAGTCTCTGCTCTGCTCTGGTTAGTTCCTTGTCGGCGTACTGGACTTGCAGGATGGAATTAGATGGGTTGGAGCGGGCGTAGGGGCATTTTTGCAATTGCTGATGAGAGTAGTTGGCCATTGTGGCCTGTGGGTGGATAGTGAATTAAGACAATCTCGTCTGGACTCTCTCTTCTTCAATAATCACGCAGAAGAGGTGCGCTAGCGCCCTCTCGACTACTGTCAGCTTATGTGCCTATCCATGGATGCTGCCCAGGTGTAGTTTTCGCATGGACAAGTTACTTGGTGGTTTTAAACTCTTAGCAGCACCATCCCCATATAGCGTCCGCGAATCAGGCAAGACTTCCCGAGTTATACTGTATTAGGCCATCTATACGGCGTAGCGTGTAAAGACACTCGAAGCATGCATAGGTCTATATAATCGCCGTGGCTTGCTCAACTCCACTCTGTGTGCAAGGGCCGGCATGCCAGATGGACCAGCCTCATGCTGTGTCGATGCAGCGCGCAGAGCGGCATTTGTTTGATCGAACCATGGGGGTCCTGGTCTCCACTCCTGAGGCTGCTCGGCACAAGCCGCTAGAATAGACCTCAAAACGAGTCACTTTCTCAAGCAACATCAACTGGCGGGGACGAGCGACGAATCTGACAGGACGGTCAGCGAGAGCCGCGGCGGATCCCGGCAGACAGGCGCTGGAGATAATAGGCAGGCCAGCGCGCGTGTTGAGTGCCCGCAATCTATACCACGTTCCAAGGTTGCAAGGTTGGTTGCAAGACAGCTCGGAATTGACGATTGGGTAAATCCGGGAGGGACCGCGATGAGCTTGGCGGTGAGGCGCGCGCCCACCTGAGGACCCACGGAAAAGAAAACACAGCGCTTCTAGTTCTTCGCCCGCACGCACTGTGCGTCAAATGATACGTCTCTGCACCGTTGAGCTGATCAGGGCGCCGCCGCTCGTCCGTACCTCCACCATTGCCAATTGCATCTTCTCCACGTTTCCCGGGTGTCCGACGCGCTACCTATCGATTAGCGGCTTTAGCTTCCATAATTAAATTTCTGTCCGAGCTTCGTGCGGACTCTGGAAGCTCGCTGGCGCATCCTCAAGCCCACTCTCCCTTCTGACCGCATCTTCACCAAAGGAAGCTCCCCAGCATCTTCACCCAGCACTGTCGCCCCTGCTGGCCGACTGATTTCTGCGCGCGACCATCGCCATGACCACCGTTAAGGAGCAAATTGGCGAGGTTCTCCTGGGCACCACCCAGGAGCCCCAATTGTCGCAGCAGACGCGAGCTGCCTTCTTGGAGCACGCTGTCAAGGACGAGGAGACTGGCGAGCTCTACTTGGGCGAGAATGAGTTCATCAACGCCGTGGCTCCCGAGACGGAAGATTACGTGAATACCTGCCCTCCAACGCCGCCCACAGAACCCATTACTGACCCACTCTTGCCTACAGCATAAGATCAAGCGCTCGCAATACGGCATTCTCTTCCAGGTCGCAGACCGCAAGCGGACAGGTAGAGTGACGCTGCAGGACTGGAGCAACTTTGACAACCTCCTCGCGAAGCCCGACGCCGAGTATGAGATCGCGTTTCGGCTTTTTGACACCGATGGCACCGGCCTGGTCATTTTCGACAACTTTCAGAAGGTCTACAATGAGAGCAAGGGCGCCGATAGCTTGCCCTTTGACTGGAACTCGGAGTGGGCGTCCCTGTACATTGGCGCAAAGGACAAGCGGCACACGATGACCTACCCTCAGTTCTCGCAAATGCTGCGAGGCCTGCAGGGTGAGCGCGTGCGACAGGCTTTCCTGCATTTCGACAAGAACAGGGATGGATACATAGAGCCCGAAGACTTCCAGAGGATAATATCAGCTACTGCTAGCCACAAGCTGTCAGATCACCTTCTGGAGAATTTGCACACTCTCTGCAACATCTCCGCCGGTAGCAAGATCTCGTATGCCAACGTCCGTGCTTTCCAGAACATGATCACGCAAATGGATATGGTGGAGCTGATCATCCGAAATGCGACCAACAAGAGCTCGGACGGGAAGATCACGCGGACGGATTTCTTGAACGAGGCGGCCCGAATAAGTCGATTCAATCTCTATACGCCAATGGAGGCCGACATTCTTTTCCATTTCGCTGGCCTGGATGAGCCCTCGGGAAGACTTGGGTTGAAAGATTTTGCGCGAGTCTTGGATCCCTCATGGAACGCGGCCTTTGGTCTTGGTGCGGGAGCAGCAGGCGCACTGAACGATGTGGGCGCGAAGGCCTTTTCGACAACACAAAATGTCCTGCACAATGTCTTGGAAGCTGTCCATCATTTTGGTCTCGGGAGCTTGGCTGGTGCGTTTGGTGCGTTTATGGTGTATCCCATCGATTTGGTCAAGACGCGGATGCAGAACCAGAGAGCCTCGAGAGTTGGAGAGATGCTGTATAAGAACTCGCTGGACTGTGCTAGGAAAGTGATCAAGAACGAAGGTTTCAAGGGCTTATACTCGGGCGTATTCCCGCAACTCATCGGCGTGGCCCCAGAAAAAGCTATCAAGCTGACAGTAAACGATTTGGTGCGAGGCAAGTTCACAAACCCAGAAAATGGGGACATTAAGTTTTGGGCAGAAATGCTGGCGGGTGGATCTGCCGGCGGTTGTCAAGTGGTGAGTTCTACCGACACCGAGGTTGCGGGCCAGGCCTGAGCTAATTACTCCGTCCCAGATCTTTACCAACCCTCTCGAGATCGTGAAGATTAGATTACAGGTCCAGGGCGAGGTTTCAAAGACACTCGAGGGCGTGCCCAAGCGATCGGCAATATGGATCATCAAGAACCTGGGCCTGGTGGGCCTCTACAAGGGCGCAGCTGCGTGTTTACTGCGCGACGGTAAGCTCACGACCATATCTCGCTATATCACTATGTCTGACAAGCCGCCTAGTTCCATTTTCTGCCATATATTTCCCTACATACGCACACATTAAGAGAGATTGGATGGGCGAGACGCCGCAAAAATCACTAGGCATCCTCCAGATGCTGACAGCTGGTGCCATCGCTGGTATGCCGGCCGCATACTTGACAACGCCGTGCGATGTCATCAAAACGCGGCTACAAGTGGAAGCACGCGTCGGCGAGACGAGCTACACAGGACTGCGACACGCGGCATCGACAATCTGGAAGGAGGAGGGCTTCAAGGCCTTCTTCAAGGGCGGGCCGGCGCGTATCCTGCGGTCGTCGCCGCAGTTCGGCTTCACGCTGGCGGCATACGAGCTCCTGCAGCGAACATTCCCGATGCCCGGGCACAACCAAGAGGGGCCTGGCGGGCACGTCGAGCCGGGTGTGGGGCTGACCGAAGCCAAGGCACCGCTGCCGTACCTCCGCAGCAGGAACGCGCTCAAGATCATCCTCGACCTGGATGAGAACTTTGGCAAGCCCAAGATCCCGCAAGGCAAAGTCTGGAGCGGGATGCCGGGGTTCGGCGGGAAAGGCGTGGCGTGACGGGCGAAGCAGTTGCAGGATGCCAACATGCGGGAGGGCTTTGGGTAAAATGGGATTGGGTAGGGCACGTCTTCAGAATCGCATACGGCGGGTGCATTGTTGCTCTATCAACCAGTCAGAGCGCGTTTCGTCAGAGGCCGTGGGGTGGTGGCTCTCTATGCAGGCTCAGAATAGACTAGACGGCCGGAGTGTACGATAGGTATGGCAGGTCGGCGTCGCAGCAGAAGTGAGGCGGCGCTGGCGGGGGCCGACACGGCATGGCGGGCGGGCCTCGTGATGTACGGCGTGTAGATACAGCATGCTCGGTCTCCAATTCATGTAGAGTCACAGAAGTGTCGCTTCCATCTCTTTGCGGCTCGCACGGCGACAGCGGGGAAGCTCGTGCTCGTGGCCGCCGGTATGCCGGCTTGATTGCAGTAAACCCGATTGGTGTAATATGGGGGCATAGTGATAGTTTCTTTACCATGGTACTTTTCACCAGACCGGCCGGATTTTATTGGACGGCTGCAATAAGCTGGTTACCATGATATTACTAAGCTCTGCTCCTCTCTTACCCGGTCGGATGGTTCGCGGTACCTCTGATCCTCCCTAGGTGCTCCTGATCTTAGGGCTTTGAGGGGCACGAGGGCATACTGTTTTTAAATATGATCCTACGTGAATCTCGATACTGCAGTCATCTCTGTATCGTAATACTCCCGTTCGGAAAGACGCGTAGCACTATACCGTGGTTTTAGATCCCTGAATTCACGCGGCTCAGTGCTGCCCCGCACCTTTGAGGCTCGAGCTGCCCGGCTGCGCCTCCAAGCTCCCATCAGCACCTTGGAAGCAGGGTCCCAGTACCTCATGTTGTCTGGATGCATGTCTCCTCCCAACCCGCTGCAACACGTCGCAGCACAGCGACGGCCTGTCGTTCTCGGGTGTTGCACTGCCACTCAGGCCTGACGGCCAACTCTGAAGCCCCCTCGATAGGCTGACCACACCAACACCCCCCCCACAAGTGCGGCTCTGCACGCAAGCTGGCAGTCCCTCCATTCCCAGCCTCATCACCATCCGACGGACGTGGACCTGGCATCATAGCCTGCCCTCAGCACATCTCCCGACGTCGTGAACCCTTCGCTCTATCGCCGCATCGACGCTCTAAGGCTGAGGCTGAAGCTCGGAACCGCTGCAGGTATGATACCTCCCATGCTCAGCCGCACTCTGTTTCCTCGACACCATGCTTCTTCTTCTCCGTGTCACGCTTTTCTCGCTGTTTCTGCTGCTGTTATTCTACTTTCGCTATCATTCGTTTCGTTTCCTGTTTCAAATTCTACCATTTCAGTGCTTCCAGCCCTGTCCGCGCTGTCGTTCTGTGGTACATGCTGTGCGGCTCACTGTCAGCCCTCTGCGCGGCTCAGCATTACCAGCTGTTTCAAATCTACAGGCTTTTTTGATTGCGATTCTCGTCCTCTGCATGTGCCAGTGATAGCGACAGCTTTTCCGTTAATTCAACCCCCGTTTGAAACTCCTGTTGTGATCCTGCTGGACATTCAGCGGAGGTGCAGTCACTGGGCGCAATTCTGACGCAGGCCAGATAATCCGTCTTACGCCATCTCAAGCTGCGCTGAACTCGTCTTCCTTTCATCTGGGGCCCTGTGTGACTTTGCGCTTTTATTTTCGGCACTCCATTGAGCACCGTTCCTGGGCCGTCGACCTGACTATTTCGTCCCTCTTCTCGCACACAGAGGCTAGGCTTGCCTCGCCTCCCAGCACGCTGGCGAATGTCCAATTACGATAGTGACGACGCTTTCCCACGTTCTCCTGGTCTCAAACCCATCCGTCCCAAGGCTACTCCTTCGCCCTCGCCGCCGCCGTTCATCCCACAGCAAAACCACACAATACCGTCTCCTGAGAACGTCAGTCCCTCCTCCCAGAAGAAGCGTAAGAAACCTAATCGGCGCAAGACTCGTCCGAGCCAGGGAGACACCGTTTTGGTCAGTTTCATGGACCCAAACCGGCCAGACATCGCCCGGCTGGTCGGCGAACGAGCTCTCAATTCGGATTCTGGCTCAGAGGCCGACGAGGAAGAAGATATGGAGGACGTCGTGAACCACTCTCCTCCGGCCGACTCTGCTCATCAGCCAGCCGGGAGTCCTCGGGGAGTTCGTGACTTCTTGGTCGGAACAGCTCAAGCCGCGCTGCAGGCCGATGCGAGGGGGCCGAAGGATACGAGAACATCCCCGCCACGGCGCGAACCCGTAAAAGGCGGCTCCGGGGAGTTTGTCGAGCCCCCATTCCGTCCTAGGTCAGAATCAGTAAATGCGGCATCGTCAAAGTGTCCGTCTGCAGGCGTGCTGACGAATGGCGGCGAAGTCCATGCGACTGGGGCTGGCTCAGCCTCCGATTGCAACTTCGAGGCCACGTCGCCGAAGCTGACTGGGGAACGCCTAAGGCCACTTGCAAACGGCGACCCCCACGAGGATTCGCTTGCAACATCGCCAAACCTCCGGGAGCTGACGATTCCCCAGTCCAAGGGTTCACCCCGCCAGACACTGCCAGCACTGCAAAACCCAAGCTCGCCGTCTCGGGACGGACCGAACGGTTCTCCCAATCACAATCAGAAGCTGCCCGGGTTCCGCCAGCTTAGCGAGCTTGCAGAGGCCGCCAGTATCGAGCAGCTAGAGGCTAGGGCGAATGGCTATCCTCATCGCCATTCGTTCTCTTCCACAGGTCAATCGCCGGTAGCCAGTCGACATTTTTCTATCAGCAGCACCCAACGATCGCCGCCAACCCCATTCCCACCTCTCAGTGCGACATCTCCCATTAGCGCTCACAGTGACATCTCCTCCTCGCAAGACTTATTTCTGCGATCGGGCCAATCGCACCAGTTCTTCAACAATCGCAGGCCTTCCCAGGCATCGGATTATGGGCCACCGTATGGAACGAACCTGCCATTATCTGCCTCCACGGCTGACAGCTATCCCAGCTCCGATTCGTTTAGCCCTAGCTCGACGGACCATGGCCATCGAATGAGCATTGATGAAGCCGTCCATAACCACCGAACGTTACCGCCTCCAACGGGGCCACATATTCAACACATACCTCCACATGGCGCCAGCGGGTTCAAGTGTGACCATCCTGGGTGTACTGCGCCTCCATTTCAGACCCAATATCTATTAAAGTGAGTTCGACGTCATTATGCGAAAGACGGTAGCTAATGACCCTTTACCTCAAGTTCCCACGCAAACGTACACTCACAAACTCGCCCACATTTCTGTCCAGTTCATGGGTGCCCAAGAGCTGAGGGTGGCAAGGGCTTCAAACGAAAGAACGAGATGATACGGCATGGTCTCGTGCACGCCTCGCCTGGCTACGTGTGTCCGTTTTGTCCTGACCGAGAGCACAAATATCCACGGCCGGACAACCTGCAACGGTATGATTCAGCGTCCGAGTTGACAGCTTGGACACCGCTAATCTTAACTTTACAGACACGTAAGGGTCCATCACGTCGACAAAGATAAGGATGACCCGCAATTACGCGAAGTCCTCGCTCAACGGCTCGAGGGTGGGAGTCGGGGTAGGAGGAGGAGGGCGGGAAGCGGGTGACAGACCTTTCTCGGCCTCCTCTCATTCTTGCAACGACACCAACTAGGTGTCTACACCACCTCGCCACATGTCGATGCCTCGCTTTGCGTCTTCAGCCTTCACGACTGATGACAGCGGACTAAGTGTTTCCCACTGGATACGTGCTGACAGTGCTGATACCCCATACCCGCGTTTCTCTTTCCACCCTAGAGACTTTTGTGATACCTTTGCTTTCACGGCGTTAGAGCGACTGGATTTGGGCGTAGTGATACAAGGACTACGCGGTAAGTACGGCTGTAGGCGTAGAATTTATTTGGATCGGAAAACGCAGGAAATGGTTGATTCCCCAATTTTGTGTTTCGCTCTGGAAGTTTTCCTGCGTCTTGGAGATCTTTTGCGTCTTCTCAATGTCTACACTTTTTGGATCCCGATATATCAACCCTGTCGCTACATACGCACGCGAGCTCGCGCTCTCTTTTGATTCTTGGTTTGTTGATGAACTTTTGTGCGCTGAGGTTTTTAATTTCTCTCTCTGATTCTTTGCTTTTTGTTGGCTTTGAGTGCGTTTGGTTGGTAGGCTGGCTGGTTGGGGGGCGTCAGGAGTTCCTCGTAGCGTGTTGACTACGGACACGAGGATACCACGCGTGAGCGCGGGTCGGGTTTACTCTTAGCGTAGGGATTCATATACCTCCTCTATTTCTACTATTCTTCAAGCTTCAATGGCCGTTTCAGAAGTTTGACGGGAGATCTACCCTACCTCGCCACCAGTCACGTGGCACCGCAGTTATGCGTCAGAACGCGACCACAGACGCACTTCAAGAAGACTCGTCCCCCGATTATAAGAGGCGGTCTTCTGCTCAATGGTCAGTCTTATTATGCGATTGATAGCTTTCTTCAAATCGCTAGCTACCTCTCGAACACTTGCCAGCCCACAATTAGCATTAATGCTGAAAAAGCGGACCCAGCTATTCAACCCATGCATGGCAGCATTCCTATTCGATATCAGACTCACTCCTGTACCATGAGCCTTGGATTACGCAGTACCTCTTACTTACACTTCGCCCCCTTAATCCCTCTCTGCCAGTTAATCTCGCCCACTTCCCTCTCTCCTCTTCAAACCCCTCGAACCGAGAACAGTAGTCCTGCCTAGAGTCTGCCTATTCTTGAGAGTGTGGCTCATGACTGTGGATCTGAGGACGTTGAGAGAGTGAGTATGGTTCTTAAAACAAATGGAGTTGAAAAGGGCATAGCATCGAGGAGACTTCGCAGTGGCTAGTCCTATGGTGTGCTGCATTAGCACGTATCGATAAGTTGAGACGAACCTACTGGACTGGTGAACATCATTCGATCAAGCGCTAGATTTTGGATGTCACTGATATTGACGTTGCCCTACAAAAGTCGACAAAAACGAATGTCCCCTAGCAAACCCTTCCACAGAGCATCACACCCACCATACAGCACCCGTTTCAAATAGCAACACAAGAACTGTGAGTGTCTACGACCCCTTAGCGACCTCAACCAGCAATGAGGGGGGAAATCATATCCACATCCACCCCTATCCTCTCAAAAACCACAGCACCACCCATTCAAGCCCCACCCGCCTCCTCCTCCACCTTCCCCCCCTCCCTCACCCTCCTCAACCTCTCCAAACTCTCCTCCGGCCAAAACCCCTCCTTATCATAAAACTCCTCCACCGCCGGCACCCCTCCCTCCAACCCCACCCACGCCTTCTTACTCCGCGTATAAATATGGATGTCCGGCCGCACCTCCGCCTCCAGCGTCCCCACCCGCACATACGATATCTTATCTGACCCAGCCCCATACACGCTCCACACGGGCGTGTAGCACGCCGGGCAGCGGAAGATGGTCTGGCCGTGACCGCCGTCCGAGGGCACGAGGACGCCGGCGGGCGCGGTGGGGGAGAGCAACACGACGTGGGTAGATTCGATGACGGCGTTGAGGGCGAAGGCGGTGCCGGTTTCGCGCTGGCAGCGCGTGCAGTGGCAGCAGTGCGTGAAGAGGGGCGCGGCGGTGAGGTGGAAGCGGATGGTGGTGCAGGCGCAGGTGCCTGCGAGGGGGAGAGGAGGGGGAGCGGGAGGCGGGGTGGTGGGCATGGCTTTGTGTTTTTCTGAAATTGGGCGTTGGAGATTGTGTGTGGAAAAATAGATAGAGGTTTTGATTGAGGTTTGGAGGGAGGAAGGGCGAGAAAATGAGAAGGGAGGAAAGGAATGAGGGGACCTAGCTTTATTTATGTGACGCGGGAGTACTACCCGATCCCTCCGTGTGGTTGCATCTTCGGCTAGGCTGTCTGACTCCCGCGCGGCGATGGATGTGGGAAAGCGGGGAGTGAGAAGGATGGATATTAAGGCAAACAGAAACGCGAGAAAACGTGACTTTTAATTCAAGGCTATGCTGTTTTTGGAAGGTGGTCTTGGCATCTGGGTACGAGTGCCAAGAGCACTGCCACATCCCTGATTCTGCCTCCAGGGATTGAGGCTGTACTGGCAGGCTGTGGGCAGGCTGTGGACGAGCGGAACTTCGACAGGGGACGATCGCGGTGGAGTACAAATGCTTACTATGCGCGTCTTCTTGCAAGTAGCTAGATAGAGCATATATTCAACCTCTTGAGCTCTCGCGTGCCCAGTTCTCTACTCTTGCGCAAACTACTCACACATCATGGGCGAGACCACATCTTCCAAAGACCAGAACGAACCTTACCAACTGGACGTCAACGTCTACTCAGAACGAAAGCCCAAGACAGCGTGGTATAAAAGCTTTGGCTCCTCCAGCAAAGCGCCAGAAAAGGAGACACTCCCGGCCTGGCTAGACGCTAGTTTGAGCGATAAGGAGCGGTGGAAGCAATGGCAGAAAGAAAAGGATCGCGAACGGATGGAAAAGTGAGTACGCCTGGAAAGAATTAAACGCTCTTTCCTTTTGCTAAACTTCTATTTGTAGCTCAACGACAGGATACTACACCAGGATATACAAGGGAAGTGGGGGATGGGTCTGGTTCGTGGGCTTGTTTGGAAACAATTGAAGATTGCGCTTGCGTTGGCGTTCTAGGATGTGACCTTCATTCGGTCCGAGAATTATTTTGGGTTGCGGCGTAGCATCTGGATTTCCGATCCGGAGTCGGAGTACTGTTGATAGCGCGATACCCCAGCGCTCAAAACGGAGATAGTGTTCGGAAATTTCGATCTTACTGAACGCAACATGCATAGCAATTAAGTGAAGGCGAATTGAACAAGCAGTTTTGTCTATTTGGTGCAAAAAGCAGGTATCACAAGCAGAGGCCGAACGCCTCCAAAAGTACCAGGAGCTGGAGTCCGCCATGCAGATGAGAGCCTCCAATCCGAAGAAAACAAAAAGCAAGAGAACATGGCAGTATGAGCAGTCCCGCTATCAAGCACCCCACAGGTCCAACATCCAAGTAGGAGCAGACCAAATATCACCGTTCGACGCCAAATCGTACACTCTCATGAAACCCCGCAAGACACATTACCCGCATGACTGCCGAGGTCGCTCATTACTGATGCCGCAATGCAACCAAAGGAAACAGGAGAAAGGAATAAGAAAAAGAAAAGAAGTGCCTTCGCTCGTATCCACCATGTATGAGCAAAATTTACACCGAAAGTAACCTGCATCCAGTAATCTCGACCAACGCAAACACGGCCCATCATCCATCTTTTCACAATGCCGAAAGCCTCTAGTCAAACTCTTCACTACCCTGCCGGTTGCGTCTCTCCATGCCATGGCGCTTATGATTATGCTCGAACTTGGCCCACCTTCCCAACAAATTACCCGCCTATTCATGAGACATGAGGGAAGACCGAGGAGTTGCTGGTGGGGACTACCGCGTAGGAGCTATCAAGAGAGAGATGATATCGAAAAACGAAAGGAAAAGTGAAGTCCTCATGCCATGGTGCTTTCTGTAACGTTCGAACTTGGCCCGCCTTCCCGACAAAAGAACCACCTATTCATGAAACATGAAGGAAGGACAGTTTTTGCCGGTGGGGACAACCGCGTAAGAACGATCAAGAAAGCAAACTTGTCAAGATAGGACAAAAGGACGAGAAGAGTGGATGGTGAATTAAGGTAAGGATCCGACAAATTCAGAGCGAGTTGGGTTCGTCAAGAGACTAGGGAGATGAAGGGGTTTAGCGGAACCGTGTGGCCTGCGTCGTTGAGGGCGTGAAATGGCGCAGGTCATGCTGGTAGCCGCGGTCGCTCTGCCTATGTTGTTGTGGCAAGTAGTTGGCTTCGTAGTCATCGTCGTCCTGACTGGGCGCTTGCAACTTTTGCATGAGCTCGATATCTTGGATGACTTCATTGAAAGCATTTGTGAGGATGTGGACCACACTGTTACGATTCCACTCGCCGCGGGTTTTCCAGATAGCATCCATAAGTACTGCGTTGATTTGTTCAAGTTGCTCAACGGAACATCCCGAACTTCGCTCTACGAGTCCCTCATGTAATAACTTAATTTGTTCCTCGTCAAGAATGAGTTGTGGTTGGTCGTTGTTGAGGATAGAAGGAATGGACGTGGCCTGTCGCGGTGGCGCAGCCATCGAGTGTTGCTGCTGTGAAGACTGCGACGGCTGTGACTGGCTGCTCACCCAAGGGTTTTCTAAACTATCGTTAGGGCTGCTTGCGCGTACGTGCGAAGAACGACTGTGAGAGTCATGGCGATCAGGACCTTGCTGGATATGCCCACGGTTTCCGCGGCTATCGGAGACTTGGCCTTTTGAAAGAAAATTGGCGGACTTGCCTTGAGTGTCGGGCATATCTGATCCGGCTGCCTGAGGCATCATGCTCGCGAAGTCGGGGCCAAGTCCGGTAGCAACACCGTTGGTGCTTTGAGTATTGAGTTGTAGGCCAGAAGAACGACCAGATCGATCTGAGGTCTTTTGACCCGATGTCGTAGTAGATGCGCTGTTGTGATACTCACCAGGATGCGAATTAGGCGCTACGAACGTTCGTCCAGACACTTGAGATTTTTGCGTCTGGGTTCCTGGACCACTCGGCGTTTGGTGCTCATGAGGACCAGAATCATTATCCTGACTGTCAGTCATATGCGTGTCCTCGCCTCCATGTGCCGGTCCGTTCGATCCGTTGCTCTGTTGAGGGTGGCTGTCGTGTCCCGTGCTAGTGCCGTTTGACAGCAAGGCCGAATGAGGATAGCGAACCGGCGTGACGGGTGGCATTGTTCGACCAGGGACTATCTCGCCGAGTACTATGGGTCCTGAGGTTTCCACGCTGGTGGAAATTTCCGGCGGCACATTCGGTGCAACTGGTTGGGCTTTTTCGCCCGGAGCCAAATTCTTCTGAGCAGCTTCGACTTGCTTGCGAGCTCTCTCTTGTTCACGAAGGAAAAGAGCATTACACTCAGCAACGAGCTCGGGATACTGTAGCTGGAACCCTTCCATATCGACATCGACATTCGCCACCATCTCATTAGCCTTGAGGATACGGTCTTCGTCGCCCCACGTCTTAGCATCCTTGGCCAGTGTTTTGACGTCCCTCGAAAAGTCCTTGAACCTCTTGTAGTATCCATTGGAAAGGCGCTGCTCGATGACGGTGAGATCAAGGTTGTAGAAGAAATTGCCGCTCTCTACATGTCGAATTCCTTCGACGCCATTCGAATCTCTATCGACTTCGTATGGTCGGAACATGCCCTGCTCTTGCCTCTGGTCTTCTGGTAGGTCGGAAGTAACGTGACCATCCATTCTTTCGTCGAACAGATACGTAAAGTTCTCCTCGGGAATGATTGGTCGAATAAACCGATTCCTACCCTTCTTAAGAAGATCCATTACTGGCTGGATGATTATCTTCAGTTTGTTAAGCGTCATCCTGTCTCGCTTCTTCTGCAGCTTGGCTTGTTTAGGATCCGCTTCAATTATCGGCGGGTGAATATCAGGCGCTACTTCAAGCACCGGGAGCTTGCGCTTTGTCCTGTTCTCCGGATTGGGGAAATCTGATGGTGGCAACCGAATGTATGCAACGAGTGACTCGAAGAACTCTCGTCTTCCGTTCTTGTCGGGTGTCGGTAGCTTGAACTCATTCTTAGAGGAGTATCCAAAAAGGTCTCTCAACATCGAAGGATCCGGCCTCTCATCTTCGCTACCAAGTTCCAGGACACCAAGAAGGAGAACAGGATCATTTGGTGGAACACTACTCAATAGACTGAGGAAGGTCTTGATGACCTTAGGTTCCACGGTTTGGTACCAAACATCGACGTTAGGGATGTAGATGACACTTGGCTTGTGACGTCGAACTTCCTTGAACAGCTGAATAATGGCCGCTTCGGGAGACCGAGCGGAATCTTCAAGCAAAGTGGGCAGATCAAATGACTGCACATGGAGACCTTCGAATTTGTTGAGAAGTGCTGATCCGAGGTACTGCTGACCCATTCCTTGCAAGCCGGAAATGAGAAGGCGAGGTCTGAAGATCCTTGAGCTTTCGAAAGCCCTCTGCATGTTCTCGCGCTCGAAGCCCTTCTCGTCATCACGATCATCAAATTGTGCTTCTTCTAGGGCCGTAAGCTTTTTCTTCTGAGGCAATATCTCGTCGAGGAGTTTTGCAATATCTTCTAGAGGAGTTCGTAACAAGGGCGCAATGGGTTTCGGCAGAGGCGCGGCGCCCGAAGAGACTGTCCGCTGAGAAGAAGGTACCATCTTATTGACGGAGATCATGAAATCCTTAGCCAAGACCCTGATAGTGCTAGGATCAATAATGAGCTTCTTGTCTGATTGATAGATCTGTGGATATGTGCCCTGGACGGCATTCAGGGCGGCTTCAGTGCACAGAGCCCTCAAATCTGCACCACCGTAGCCTTTGGTGACTTCGGCGAGTTGGTCCTTAAATGCTGGGTTCAGTGGCGGTTCCCAATTCTTCGTGTGGATGTCGATAATGGCACGTCGTCCTATCACGTTGGGAAGAGGGAAATAAAACTCTCTGTCGAATCTTCCTGGGCGTCGCAGAGCTGGATCAACCGAGTCCGGGCGATTCGTGGCACCGATAACAATGACCTGTCCACGACCATCCATGCCATCCATGAGAGCCAACAAGGTTGCTACAATGGAAGCGTGGATCTGCTCTTGCTTGCTGGAACGGACGGGTGCCAGTCCATCAATCTCATCGAAAAAGATGATGCTCGGTTGGTTCTTCCGCGCTTCTTCGAACAGCAGCCGTAACTGGCGTTCAGCTTCACCGACCCATTTGCTGAGGGCATCAGCACCCTTACGCATGTAGAATGTGACCTTTTTCCCCTGGGAGCTGACGCTAGATGCAAGTGCGCGTGCGAGCAGGGTTTTACCAGTACCTGGAGGGCCATGGAAAAGAACACCGCGTGGGGGTGTGACATGGAAACGTTGGAAGACCTCTGGATATAGGAGCGGCAGTGCAACCATCTCCTTAAGTTGGTTGATGTGGTCATCCAATCCACCAACGCCGTCGAAGTTGACATTCGGGTCAACCCCAAGCGGGTCCGCATCTGCCAGAGCCTTCTTGTCTTTGACTTTGCCGAAGTCTGCTGGACCTCCTCCAGACCCAGTTGTCTTTTGCGCGTCGGGATTCTGAGGAAAGATATGTGATTTGGCAGCAGTAGGCGTCATACCTATTGCGCCTCCGAGAGTAGCGGATGCCCCTGTTACAGGCTGTTGAAGGTCATCATCACTGCTGTCCGAATCCGCGCCACCAAGAGCACCAGCTTCCTGTGGTCCTGCGATCGCCGACTCAACGCCGCCCCCGAACGGCCCACGGGTGGAGAATAAGGTCCTATATCGTCCTCCTTTGCCGCGGACCGGAACAGGAGGCGCTATGAAGTCTTCTCCGTCAATCTGCAAGTTGACATCGGGTCGAATAATGCGGTAGTCGGGTTTTGGTTTCCTCCGCAACGCAGGTCCTTCGTCATATGTGAGAGTGTTATCAGGAACACCACGGCGCGAGATGCGACGCCTCTTGTTTGGTCGAAGCTCTGCAGCCTCTTCTGCGAGTTCATCCTCGTCCAGAGCGCTATCTGCCTCACTATCCGAGTTGTGCTGACTGCGCTGCGAGTTACGCAACCTACCTCGGAGACGTGTAGATCGTCGTCCAGAATCGTCAGATGAGTTCTTCCTAGCCTTCGGGCCTTCGGATTCTGACATTTCATCGTCTCCTTTTGTCTCTTCCTCGTCAGCCGGAGGCTCGAAGTCGCTGCTCTCGTCGACGCCTTGTTTACGCTTCCGAGCTGGGGGAGCAGCGACTTGGGCAGACTTTGCACGAGACTAAGCAAATGTTAGACATTACAACCTACTAAGAAACATACCGGGTAGGGTTAAGACTTACTCTGAGCTGTCTGCCACCGGGAACAATGGGCTCCTCATCGGAATCCTCCTTCTGGGCGTCCTGTACGACTCCTTCCATCGGCTCAGAGTCGTCCTCATCTTCGTTCTGGACACCAGACTCAACGGGAGACACCGCCTCGCTAGCTTGGACTTCGGCACTGGCGCCTTGCAAAAGAGTGTCCAGTGGACCTGGAGTATCGGCTTTCTCGGGGTTTGAATTTTCCTGAGATGCCTCCATGATAGCGCTTGGCATGTTCCTTAATCCTTTGCTCCCTCGTGTCTGACGTGGAGGCAAAGGCTCGGGATCCGAAGAGCCTGCGCGTACGACTTGAACATGCTTGCCGGAGTCGGAGAGGGCTATGATCGGCTCATCCCTCTCGTGAGAGATCCGGCTGCTTCGTCGCGTGCCTACGGCTACCTCTGGAGTTTGTGCTTTGATGGACGACTTGCTGCCCGTCCGAGCGCGAGCTGATCGCCGTTGTGATGGTGGCGGCATCTTGATCTTGACGATCAGAGACTGTTTCTTGCCCTTTGGTTTTGGTCTGCGGGACTTTTGAGGAGTGGGTGCGAGCTCGTCGCGGTCTTCGTCAGAGCTGTTTTCGATCTCGTCCTCGCTGCTTCGTTCTTCGTATTTCACTTCCTTTTTCACCACCTTCCGTACGGGCCGACCTGTAGCGCCGATCTCGACGTCCTCCTCGCTTTCGATAGAAGACTCGTAGGATCCAGATTCGTCCTCCTCCTCATCATCAACAATGTTGTCAGAACCGTACCGACGCTGCCTCTTCTGTGGACGCTTCTTGGCACCGGACGCTGGTCTCGATTGACGTCGCTTCTGCGGTCGTGGGGATGATTCGGCGCCCCAGTCTCCGTCTTCGGGATCTGACGCGAGTGGGTCGTCGGGTCTGCCGCGCCTAGCCATCGGCGTCGAGTCGGTTGGCGGGGATGAGTGAAAGCGAGGGCCTGCGCGGCGAAGTCAGTCGATGCGACGACCACAACATCGAATGTTGACCTAGCAACGCGGGGTCGCTGCCTAGGACGCAGCACAATTCGAGGCCTGCGGTACTCACTTACTTCAGGCGTTCATGCGCTCGACCTGCAGAGAGCCAGAGTCGAGAGATGCGTTATGTTCTGAGACGGGATACAACACACATGGACAGGGTGCCCAAGGCGCGACGCGAGTAGAGAGGAAGACAACTAGACGAGCGCAAGCATCCCAGGGGGTGACAGATGAATAATCGAACAAAGTGATGGCCGAGCGATGGGATCGGAGGGTGAAGGGGTGTGAGTGAGTGTGGAGGGCGGCGACGGCGGTTCTGGTGTTGAGGGTCAAGGCTGCGATTTCGCGCTAAGCGGCGCACTGGCCACCACCACATCGACGGCGAAAACTTCAGCTACGCGACGACTTGCACCACGAATTTGAGAATGCTACCACCGTGTCGCAAACACAATTAATGGACTTTTCTTAAGCTCAAAACGCGATATCAGCAAGCTCCAAACTTAGGGGGGCCTTTCTCGACCAAAATCCGCCGACTTTCTACCATCCTCCCGGACTTATTACACATCTTTCTACTACATCAACTCGCCCTTTCCTCTCCCTAGCCATCGGTGGATCGCCTGCAGGAACCCGGGGGGCGGGAGGAGGCTTAAAAGCTTATTTGCGATGACATCGGGGGGAGCTCGCACGTGGGACCATGCACGTGCTCTCCCGGCCAAGGTTCGCTTTTGGCGCACCAAAAACACAGGGACAGCCAGTTTATAGTCTCCACATTCGTTCTCTTGCTTACATTCAGGAATTGTAAATATCGTAGTGATATAGATAAGGCCATAGCCGCAATACCCTCCTTTTTTCATTTCTGCATTATATTAGCAGCCAATCCATGCGAGTGCTACTCTCGTGATCCGCTCCGGCAGTATTACGTCGGCCGAATTTCTCGCCTAGTATTTGCGTGAATAACTTTTATCGTCTGGTCGTATTATTTTAAGCGTTGGTGTTGAGGAACGACCTCAGGCCCCTGACCGCCTTGGCCGCAATCCATCCACCCTACCCCACGTGAAACCTTGCCTACCTCCATACGCCTAAATTGCGTCAAAGCCATCTTATTATCAGCAACAGGGGCTATTTAAATAATCATGATGCCTTGAGAGCTCAATAACTGATTCATCGAACCGCTTGAGAGCTATACGGTTCAGACTCTTCTAAAAGTATAGCCTGACCCTCCATCTAAAGGCATCCAAGATCTGCATGCCATGAGACTCTCTCAGGGCACCAATCAAATTGATACAAGTTACACCCATTCTGCAGATTCACGCTCTTCCTGTGAGTCAAACACTACAGTACAAGAAGGGTACAGCTTCTACGATACAATTACACTACATATCTACAAACCCGACCCCAGGCACGTTAGTCGCTGGAAATCCAACCGCTGGGCGGACTTATACTGATCATCTGGTCAAAAGCTTCACTATACATTAGCAACTACTCGAGCGCACAAAAGGGGTTTTGCATGGTACTCACGTCTCCCACCATCAGCCGCCCATCCAGACCCATCCAACTTCCAATCCCCTGAGTGCTTTCCAGGCATATTGACCATAACCATGCCCCACCTCCCAATGATAATCTTCGAGATTGTGAACACGCGGGACCACAGCCTCGCCACCCACCGGCCCGCGAAGAAGAACGGCCGCAGGACAATACTCTCCTCCCTCGTCCCAGCCCAAATATTTTGGTAGTTCCGAGCACGTATCTTCTCAAACATCTTCACTTGCGGCGCCAAAAGCCCATTGCAGGACGCCTCTCCCTTCCGCATCACCATCACAACAGGCTTGAAGAATGGAAGAGGGAGGGCCTTAGCCTCGATCCGAAGCGCAGTCAGCCCAGCGCCAACTGGAATCGCATGGATCGATCGGATCAGATAAGTTGGCGCGGCAGAAAGCCAAAGGGAGAACAATACTAACAAAATAGCCATAGCGCCGTAGGTGCCAGCCACGTAGCTAGGAAGCCCCGGTGGTAGTTCTAGCCAGAAGTGCTTGAAGATGAACGTTCCGAGAAAAGCGGTTGCTCCTGCGCCTGCGAATGCGACAACAGCGTAGTAGGTTTGCGATGGTGCTTTGTATAGGAGGATTGGTTTCGAGCCGACAGGCATTCGATTGGGGTTGAAGACAAGAGTCTTAAGGGTGAGTCCGGATTTCTTGATTAGCCGCTGGCTAGGTGTTGGCGAGACATTCCGGCTTTTGGACAATTGCTTTGCTTCGGCGAGACATCTAATGGGAGAGAAGGAGAAGTTTCGAGTAATTCTTAAACTGTGAAGAGATTCGATTGACCGCGGTGCTGCAGCGACTCGCAGCGGAGGGGGTAGATGGAAGTAGGTATGGCGTGCAGCGCATGAGAAACCTCGAGCGAAGGAAGCCATTCTGTACCTGGTCAGTATCTCGATTGCACCGCAAACATCTACTACACATACCTGCAAGTCGCGACGGAAAACACGCGTGAGATCGCATTCACCAAGCTCATGCGACGAACATTAAAGTTTCGCGGCCGAAGTTCACCCACCGGATCCCCGTGCGCGGCGTCCGAAAGCCCAACAAGCTGGCCGACATCTCAACATCCTCACACCTCCCTCTCCCCAGCGATTTCACTGTCGCCGGGTCTCCATGGCCTCAATTGCTTCGGCATGTAGACTGTCGGCGCGAGTCGCTGGACGGCAACTGCGACAACATGGCTCCGCGAGAGGTAAGACCGCCTCGAACATTTCGGGATGGATGTAGTACTGACGGGAATTAAATAGCTTTCCATCCCGCTCCTGCCAGCTTGGCTGCGCATAATTTTACTATGCCAGCGCTATCGCCGACGATGACCGAGGGCAATATCGCAAGTTGGAAGGTCAAAGAAGGTATAGCAACATTGGACGATGTGTCTAGAATCCTTGGGATCCAGGCATCTTGAGCAATTTGACTCGAGTCTGACAACTACCAGGGGACTCCTTCTCAGCCGGCGACGTCCTCCTCGAAATCGAGACCGACAAAGCGCAAATGGACGTCGAAGCGCAGGACGACGGCAAACTAGCCAAGATCACGGTACAGCTCGCCGATTCCCAAGCTAGAGGACGTAGCTGATCATAACACAGCAAGGCGACGGCACCAAGGGCATCCAAGTCGGAAGCCGGATCGCCGTGACAGCAGAGCCCGACGACGACCTGAGCTCATTAGAAATACCACCAGAGGAGAAGCCCGCAGCGGCGCCGAAGAAAGAGAGCAAGGAACCATCCGCGAGCAAGCCCAAAGCTGAATCGGCACCACCTGTTAAGGAGCAGAAAGCCTCACCACCCGCCCCCTCATCCTCGAAGTCCAGCGAGTCCGCGCCCCAGGCCCAAGCACAGAAGCAGAAATATCCCCTCTACCCGTCGGTCGCCGCGCTGCTCAAAGAGAACGGACTAGCAAAAGAAGACGCAGACACAATACCATCGACTGGGCCAGGCGGAAGGCTCCTGAAAGGCGATGTCCTCGCCTATCTCGGCGCCATCGAGAAGTCATATCCTCTAGAACAATCAAAGCGGATAGAAAAGCTGAGCCATCTGGACCTCTCCAACATCAAGATTGCTCCGCCCAAGAAGGACGCCGCTCGGGAGAAGCCAGCCGCGGCGCCGGAGGCTGTGGAGGAGCTTGACACAGAAATTGCAGTCCCGATCTCGCTCACGGCGGTGCTCGAGTGCCAGAAACGTATTAAAGACTCCGTTGGTATTTTCTTGCCCATCTCCACCTTTATCGCGAGGGCTGCCGAGTTGGCCAACGACGGCCTCCCCCGCTCGAAAACAGCGAAGCCGTCAGCGGACGAGCTGTTCAATGCTGTTCTGGGCTTGGACAAGGTCTCCGGCCCCTCAGTGTCTCGGGGCCATTTCGTTCCTCAGGTCACAGCTCTCCCTCCCGTTTCGCTGAAGACGTCCAAACCAGCACCCAGGAAGGGCAAGTCTGACATCCTCGATATACTCGCCGGCAAGAAGAGTGTCCCGCGTTCAGTCTCCACTCCCATAACCAGCGGCGGCAAAGGCGTTGTTGCTCCCGTCAATGTATTCAGCGTTAGCGTGCCCAAAGGCGATGAGCGAAGAGCGCAAGTGTTTTTGGAAAGGGTCAAAGTCGTGCTTGAGGCAGAACCGGGCCGGCTGATCTTGTAGGCTGTGGATGGCGGGTTCGCCGTGTAGTATTTGTACACTATTCCTAGCTCTCTGCGAACGGATCAATTTAGACTATCATACAGACTCGTGTCATATTATGTGCGAATAAATGCTACCTGCATGAGTCCTGCTCGTGATTGCTTGACCGCTTGTAGATGCTTGGTAAGTGGTTTGTAGATTGTATCAGTTCAAACCGCTCGCAACACAAAATACAAACAAGGTTTCGAGAACGCCCCCCCAAGCTTAGAAGGGCTAGATAAGAACTCTAGCTATACTACACTAATACCTATACCTGTTTTACATGCGTGCGTTTTGCGAGTGTAAATAGCTATCAAAGACGCCCCTGAAGCTCATGTTATTAACACAGGTGAATGTAAAGGTTGTAACGCCTATCTTTAGACTTGATTCATATTCTCCTAATATATGACATGATATAGTAGTAGTCCTCATACTAGCTATCGCCTTCATACACCACCCGCTCGAGATCCTCACTCCACTCCTACATACGCCGCCTCCCCATTACAGATAAGCATGCAATAAACCAGGCACGCAGCCTACTATCTAGAACAGTAACAAATTTCTCGTCGGGGGTATCATATGCAGGTCCCACGCATCAAACTAGATCGACCGGAGCGCGCTAACGAAGCTTCTGCTCATGAAAAGAAAAACCAAGAGTAAGGAAAACGTAAAGGGTGATAATTGGTCTCGTGGCATACTTAGATGTAGGACAGGTAGAGAGGGGTTAGAGAAGACGGAAAGACACACACGTGAGCAACGCAGCCCCAAGCACTAGACACCGACTGAGAACAAATACAAGTCGGATATCTAGGTAATAGAGGAAACTCCACATGCACACACTCTCGTCGTCTCCTTGCCGTTTTCTCCCTCCTCTCTCTCTCTCTCTTTCAAAACATCGGAACTCCAACCCCGAATGCGGCGCTCAGCCCAGTAACCTCCTCGCCGACTTCTTCGCTCGTCCGAATCTTTCCCAGCCGCATCATGCCCCGCGTTGCGTCGCCCTTGGCGCTGCGCGGTGCGTCTGCGATGGTAGGAGAAGGCGGCTCAGATGTAATGTCGTCGCCATCAGAGCGGGAGTGGTCAGGAGACTCGACTGAGGAGGTATAGGCGAGTTCGTGTCCAAAGCCCGCAGCTTCGACGTCGAGCGAGGTGCAGGAGTGGGCGATAGAGTTGTCGCTTAGGCCTCGCTGAGGTGAATTGGGACGCTGGGAATGTGCGCCAGCCATTGGAGTCACGGAAGCTGTGGCGGGTTCTTCGAGCATCGGCGCAAGCTTTGGAGCACGAGGGAAGGCGTGGGCGTCGTATCGGGGAGCTTGCGGCTCGTACTCTATCAACATGCACTCCTTTTCTCTCACGTAGATACGCATGCGCTTGCCGGCGCTGAAGACGACGTCACTAGATCTAGGTGATGATGCGAGTAAGATAGGCGCACAGCGGCGGCGGTAGCGGATGCTTGATCCGGGGCTGGATTGTCTTGGGGGAGATTTGGGGTCCGTAGTAGTGACACTCGAGACAGTTGACGTCCTCGTGATCTGCTCAGTCAGCCCATTAGATTCTGTCGTGGAATCTCGCGCGTTATTCCCCGTGCTGGCACGAACTGCACCGGAGCTCTGTGGGCGACGAGATGCGAATTGGAAATCTGCAGGGTCGAGATCTTCCGCTTCCGGATCCGAGTTGACGTGTGCTAGCTCGCTCTCATGCGAATCGTGAGTGACAGGTGTTTCAAGCGGTTCTTCAGGTATGGTTCTTTCGATTACAGGGGTGGCATTGTTGGCGAGATTCGGATATAGCGTTGCAATGATTCGTGCCTGCTCTTCTAGAAGTCGTCGTCCAGCAGCCACGGTGCCAATGTGGTCCAGATTTCCTGGTAGACGAGTGCCATCGAGCGCTCTCTGCCTCCTACTCCGACGGGGCAAGCTGCGATATCGAGGCTCACTTCGATCGTCAATTGGTTGAGCGATGTCCACGGCCGCACAAAGGCTCTCCACCCAGTCCAACAGTGCATCCTGGGTCGGACAGCACAGGAGAATCTGCTCGGTCTCAACTCTCAACCGCAAGACAAACTCGCGGACTGGCTCGAAAAGATGCGGGTCTGTCTCATAGACCTTTTGCCGAGCAGAGGCAGGGACTAAGTGGGCAAAGGGCGACTTCGGTACCAGGTGCGACTTCTTGAAGTCTGCTGCCAGTCCAATCTCGGCATGTTGGAGAGAGTACGATTTGATGGTTTTGCCAGCGCATGGCTTACGGTTTTTGCTGAGAAAGCTGGGGTTCTTGATGCGGTGGATGTTGAGCTGGGTGCCGCGTAGGGTCACGTACACGTCGTTCCAGTGACGATTGCTGGCCCACTGAAATGGCGTGGCCATTTCATTTTTCAGACCCAATGGCGCCTCAAGTTCCACAGAACACGTGTACGAGGGAAGCGTGTCTCTGGGTGCCTCTGCTATCGTCCTCTCGATGGCGTGGATCCGGGCAACAGCTTGAGAGCTAATCGCACAGGCATAGGTGGGAGGGGGCGAGCTGAGTACGGGTTGCTGGTGGGTATGGAATGTCTGGTGGTAGCCGTAAGTCTGGGGCTGTCGGTCTGACTGCGTAGTAGAGGAGGCATTGGAATTGGACTGGTGGTTTCGCTGAGAGCGCGTCCGGCGAGCAGAGCGTGCGTCCTGGACAGCATCTGGTGCTGGCTCCCGTGGGAATCGATCCACTGCCAGCAGAGGCATCGATGCTGTGATGTGAGAGGAGAAACGAGGGGGAACAGAGCAGAGTGGCGATGGATGGAGTGGTGCAAGTGGTCTAAATAGAAGCGTGCAGCTTCGGGGCGAGAGTCGGTGGTACTGGACGTTTTGAGGAAGGCGTGGACGGGAGGTTCATTGATAGCTGCAAGCCACTAAGCCATGCAGGCGCAGATGGCCGAGAACGTCGAGACAAGGTCGTCGGCGGCGGGGACGCGCAGCAGGACGGAGGAAGAGGGACGGCGGGGAGGAGTATGGGCCTTGTTTGCGACAAAGCGAATACCGTGGCGTGTGCTGAGTACAAGAGCGGTTTGTATGGTGGGGAGAGCTCTAGAGCTGGGCGAGCTTGCGGTTGAATGCAATCTCGATCGAGGAGGAGGCTCCTAGGAATGCGAAGTGTAGACGACGACGGAGGTACAATGCTGACAGGCGCACAGAAGGTGAAGGAGCAGCAGTGAAGATTGGATGTATAGACGGGTTCAATTCACTGGCAGAGGTTCTAGAAGACTTCAACGGGTGAGGCTGGTGTTTTATCAGGCGGGCAGCATCCTTAGCATCCCTGGCCCTCGCAGCGTTCACGCACTGATCGCGGTGGGCCAGACCACGGCGCGCAAATTCCTTCGGGAGCGTGCTGATAGGCCTAGCTGCTTGGCCGCGTCCAAAGCGCCGGGCCAGATCAAGAGACCGCGGTAAACCCCGCCTGAACACCACCGATTGAGGTTGAGTGTGGGTCCAGAGGGTCCAAGGGAGAACGGCCTGCATCGCGAAAGGCCATCACACCACCCCGGCCTATCACGATATCTTTCTCCTCCGCGACAGCCACATGACAGCAGCTGCCAGCTCGGCGGCGTGTAGAATGCTCGAGACGGCTTCTTATTGCTCTTGGTCGAGCAGCCAGCTGTCTCGCGAGGTCACCTTTTTCTGCCACGCTGCTGCACCCCGTCTGCACCACAGCACCTCGTCTCCAGCGCAGCACCGCGTTGGCTGTCTCACGTGTGTCGTCGTCGTCGCCACCGCTGCCAGCTGCAATAGTACTCCCTCCCCCGCGCTGGCCGGCTCGTTAGGATTAAGATCGGCCTCCCCACCGCCCTCGGGCCCCGCCCCGAAGTTCTGCTGCAGTCCTGGCGAACCCGAATACGCGACCGTCGACCCTGACCGTGTATGCTGGCTGAGACGAACACAGACGGCGACACAGACGACGACCTGACGTCTCAACCACGGTTGCCACCTGCCGAATCGTCAAGCCGAATGTTGCACCGTAGCATGGGCCCTGTGGCCAGTCGGCTTGCCGCGCGTGCAACAGTGCTGGCGACCGACCGTGCTGAACGGGCACCGACTGCAATCTGGGTGATGTCATGAGGTGAGTGCTGCAGGTCACGACAGAGTAAATCTCTGCGCTGTGCGAGCGATGGGCAGAGGGGCAGAGGGGCAGTTGGCCTGATTGATGGTGTTGTGCCCGTTTTTGTGGCACGACTGCTGCGCGTGCTTCCCAGGTTGTCGATCGCTGAAGCTCGCGATCGGACGTCACTTGACTAACCAGGAGGACCAATGGGCGAATGCTCCTCAACACCATTCCTGCAGAGCGTTTAGATGTCACGATGTGATCGCAGCTCTGCTCCTGAAACTTGGCTGTCGCTGTCGCCGTGCGCACACCGTCATTTCGACGAGTCGCCATAACGCCCTGCGCTGTTTTAATGTTTGGGGCTGCCTCACTGTTCGTGTTAGCTCTAGCCGAGCAAATTTTAGAGCCCGTGTCCTGCATATAGGGTCGCTTTATACACCCGGCGTAGGCCCTAAAGGCGGCATTATTCAGGAACAGGCAACACCGAGTCAGTAGTATAGGCCGGACAGGCCCTCCATGCTGAGATAAGACTTCCAGCACGTCCGTGTCCTACCTGCAATTTACAACCCTACCGTCGATGCCGTTGTTTCGTATCACCTGTCAAGTACGATTAGCCTAAGAATAGCCTAGAAATGTTGCTGTTGTTTTATCTTATTACTCCTATCGATTGCTTCAATCCCATAGAGCCTCTTCCTCACGAAGAACGTCTGGAAATTGAAGTCTACGATCATAACTGAGACAGATTTAACGCGGTCTCCTGAGTCTGACCACTGCCCCTCTCCTTCAAACCTTCAATGTCAACAAGGTGATCAATATGTGAGTAGCTGTGCTGACTATCAAACACCTGTGATTGGCCCATTGACTTGAGTCCATCAACCAACTGCCGATTGGATCTCGAACATAGTGTGATAAGATCTACATTACGTCCTGAGTATCTAATATGTCTTAAGGTGCTTCCGACCGTGCTAGAGAAGTATGTAAGCCATCTCAGATATTATCTATCTTCAAATTCTATTACGCTGGTGTAGCTCGCGTTAGGGTCCATGCAGCTGTTCTATGTAGTCACTAGTGTACAGGGAGAAACCGTTCGCTGCTATGCAGCGTTCGTATGAAAAGCCCGTCCTCTGCGGCGTACAGCGCTAAGCGCTTTTCTCATTACTGTATAGCTATGGGGAACGCGTGGTATTTCTATTAAGTCCACCACGAAATAAGCCATCGTGATGCATCGTCCTAGATCAGTCTGAGTCGTAGCATCTCAGATATCAGCCTGATTCAAGACCTGGCTGAATCTGCATCTCTTCCTATATTTCTACAGATACGTAGATGCAAGGAGATACACTTCACGCGATACCTTTCAACAAGTAACTTTTGGAGAGCAATATCAGGTCCAAACCCGTTATTAAAGTTATCCCTCCTAGTAGCTCATACCTTTTCCTCCGCTCTTACTCCACCACCTCAAACCCCACCGACCCGTCCTCCCCTTCTGTTTCGTTTCCCCCAGCCTCAGCCACTACCCATCCCCATCCACTATCTTCCCAATCCGGCTCCTCATCCACATCCTCATCCGGTCCCGTTCCCCCACCGTCCCCATCCTCCAACCCCCCACTCCTTTCGAACCACTCATCCCACGGATCCGTCCATCTCCATATCTTGCTCCCCTCTAGCTCCGCTTTCCTCTCCCTCTCCTTTGCCTCCCTCACCGGCGCCGCAAATTCCTCCATCTCCGCCTTAGTCCACCCCATCCCCAGCGTCTCAGACAACCCACTACTCCCCGGCGCACACCCCACAACCGCCTGCGCCTTTTGGCCCCATGCCTGTGCGCGCAGCGGCTCGAAGGGCGCGGGGCGCCGGGAGTCCCAGCCCGAGGATGGAGTGTGTAAGCGGGAGTGAGCGAGAGACCAAGGGTACTCCGGTTCAGCCTCAGCGGAGCGTTCTGTGGCTGAGTTGGCGGTAGTAAGGGCGGGCGCCAGGGGGCTCGCGGTGGTGTCCTTGTCAGTGCTCCTAGCTTCGCGGTTACGGTCGCGGTTGCGTGGAAGGAACGGCGGGATGGGGCGCGGGTAGCCGAAGAGTTCGGGGTGGTCGGTTGGGAAGCCCCATTTGGGTGGTTTGGGAACTAAAGAATATGAGTTAGCGATGTGGCTTTTGGAGATGGCGAAGTGGGGACGCGTACTTGGGCCAGTGTAAGTTATCTCGAGCTCATTAAGCAACGCTCTGGTGTAGTCCCTGTCGTCGACGATGTCGGCTTGGCCTGAGATCCAGGCGTCGACGAGGTGTTTGGGACAGGCGGCTTTCGGGAGCCGGGTGGGCAGACAGGAGCCTTCGCGCTCGACGATGTAGTGGTCTGCTGTTTCGCCACGGATGGCCATTGAAGGGAATGTGGGCTTCGGGGATTCGGCCATGGTGGTGGCTGCTAGGACACTGTTGAAGTGAATTCGTCGTCCTGTCGAGACTTTTGAACGGGTGAGAGTGTGGAGGAGAATCGAATAATGGAAGCTAATAGTGAACTGTTTTAGCTATGAGGATATTAGAAGCTAGGTAGAAATATGAACAGATTTGGTCGGCACTGTGCTTCTGAAAGACGACCACGAATGATTCTTGGTGAAGCTCCTCACTCTACCACCAGGGATGACATATTCTAGGTAAGATGACTTACCAGTCATTTGCGAGGTGATGAAGTGAATTGATACCGAGAACCGAAACAAACAGCTTGCCGGCTCCTGATAAGTCCTTCGTGAGATGTTGGATTCGGTGAATCCTTATGGACTAGCAATGGTCGATATGCAATTATGGGTAAAGGTGTTGTGAGTGTCAGTAGAAAGGAACGATATCGCGGTACTTTTGTGGAGGTTGCTTGAGCAGTTCATGTTGTTGGGAGGTTCGTTGGGCGTTGCCCAGGTGGTGTTGTTTACCTGCCTCATCTTCAAACGGGCCATGGACCTCTTCAGTACTACAGCATCTAGGTATTTCACACCGCTTCGATAAGGAGACTGCACACCTCACCCACCGCAATGTTGATACCCGCTTTGATTGCTGGTTTCACCTCCGCTAGGGGCCATCTCATCGAGCAACAGTCGCGAAACCTTTAGAGGTGAGGTATTATGGTAAAGTCGGAAGCGGCAATGCAAACCACGTGGAAGCAAGCAGGAGTATGACATACTCGTGACGTCTTCCCTCGTGGCCTCCTGCTCCGTTTAGCAAATCTTGGCCGCCAAGAAGCTCAAAGGTGTTGAGTCGCGGAAAACTGAATCTCGAGGCTTCTCGCGACGACGACCACCTTTTTGGATGTAGCTTGACAACCACGACTCCTGGATCAGAACTGACACCGGGACGGTATTTGTCCAAGCCAGGGGTATTCCCGGTGAAGCACGTAAAAAAATAATGTACCGCCCTGTCAGAATAGCGGGGGTCACAGGCAGTCGAGATGTGTCAAGCCTCGAGCTTGCGTGTCGCGCAGGATTTTGAACCCTCATGGGCGCACACCAGATTACGAGAATGAGCCAGGACCTAGCAAGCCCGTTGAGGAGTTAATATCAAGGTTGCGGGAACGTCCAGCATTGGCTTGCTAACGCTTTTCGATTGTTTCTCCAGCGTAGCATAAGGCTTTCGTGCATCGTACGCACATCTGGTATGACCGTGATCAGGTTGGGCTTCCATAATGCTTCGCGCCACTTGGGCCGTGTCTGTATACTTTGAAGGCCACGCGGGTACTTCTAGAAGAGCGCTTTTAGCTGACGAACTAGGAGCGGACTGCACGAGAAATTGAGCTACTAGAAAGCCGGGATGGAACGCGTAGACACAAAATGCCGAATGGAACCGAATGAAAGCTCGATGAAAGAGATGAATTTCAGGGGGTTCAGTGCTTACAATACCTACTTGACCTAGACTCTCGCATTTGGTAGAACCTTGCTCCTTCATGTGCTAATTGCCCCGTCTTAGTCTACTTATCAACAACGCGCGGAAACGTAACAAGTTTATGTGTCATTGAGCAAGCTGGGCGCATTGTGCTGCGAGTCAATACAGGATATCTACAGATTCAGCGCGACTTTGCGATACTATAAAGTCGAAATGATAGGAAGAGCTACACACGAACGCCTGCAACATGAACGCTCCGTAATGCTTCTGTTATTTCAACAAAGCTTAAGCCAGAAGAACGCCCTACCCAAAGATGTATATGCTTAGCAATAACCCGGCACAAGAGAACCCAAGTCTATGGGCATTCCTTGCCCTCAACATCCCAGTTTGCCTCCACCCAGTCCGTGATGACTGTTGTCAGGGTCTCTCCCTCGACATATGGCGCGGTATCAGACTCGTTGTACTTCTGCCCGAGATATTGAAGCGCCAACAACACCCATGACTCGATGAACTCGTTGTAGACGACGTCAACATTATCAGGCTCTTCGTCATCAAATACAATGACTTCGGAAGCGTTGCCGTGGGACAGTTCGAAGCCAACCGCAGCCTGGATACAGTTCGGAACGTTGTAGAAAGCGATGGTGGAGTGCACGGTGTCATCCCCGTCGCTGCCAGCATCGTCCTGTGTCGTGTAGCCAGGGGTGAGGCTTTTATCATCGCCGAGGGCAACTTGAGCGCCAGACCCTGGCAGATTCCAATGATAGAAGTCATCCGAAGCTTCGACATCTGCGCGGCCTGCGATTTGCTCTGGGGGTGCTAGCATCAAGTTCTGACGAGCGATCTCGTCCATAATTGGGCCCTCGTTGTTGAGGAGGTTCAGGAGCTGTTTAGCAGCCTTGAAGGGAACGTCTTTGACATAGGAGAAGCCACTAGTGAACGGCGACACCAAGAATTCGGTGTCCTTCGTGAAGGGGCCTTTGAAGATGTCGAAGCGCATGGCACCAGTGTTTGAGAGTACGAGAGCTTTGTTCCCTCCCTTTGCGCGAGAGGAATGCTTGAAATGGTTTGGGAAAACCTCCTTTTCAAGCCAGGTGAAGATGCTTTGCTTGTGTGGATATGGAGTCCGATTGACCCAAAGATCATGAGGAGCGCAACCGTGACGCTCGTCGAGCTTCAAAGATTTCCTCGCATCGTTGATTTGGGCCGACACATTGCGGCCATGTTCGGTCTGGAAAGTATCGTTGTTTTTCCCGCTGTGGTGATAGAGAGAATACAGATTGTTGTCAATGTAACGACGTCCGAACTTTAGGCTAGGCTTTTGGAGTGTTGAAGGCTGAGTCTTACTGCCTGCAGAACTAAGCCCGCTGATCGACATGAATCCCAGAGTCTCCATGTATCGACCACTTTCCAAAGCAACAGATTTGCTATCATACACCTTGTAATCGCGGATATGGGTATGTCCACCAAAGAACTGGATTGGGATATCCCACTGAACGGATCG
Source organism: Lophium mytilinum (assembly GCA_010093605.1). Classification (NCBI taxonomy): domain Eukaryota; kingdom Fungi; phylum Ascomycota; class Dothideomycetes; order Mytilinidiales; family Mytilinidiaceae; genus Lophium; species Lophium mytilinum. The sequence goes on along the minus strand of MU004182.1, from coordinate 2,552,502 downwards.
AATCGTTTTATAGATCAGGCTGTATTCCTTGGAGCGGATGGCAACATGGCCGAAGACCACGATAAGGTCTATGTCCTTCTCCCGGAGAGCCTCTTGGAACCAGTCCGTCTTGACTGTGTCCTCAACAGTGTTGACCACAGTATTATTTGCATTGCCCGTGAAGTCAAAAATAAAGCCGAAAGCGAGGATCCGAATGCCTTGATTTTTCGTTTTGAAGGTCTTGAAGCGCCGTGCGAGCGGTTCGAGCTTGCCAGTATCCGGATTGTAGATGTCTAAGTTGGACGCAATGTAGTTCCCTTTGAAGTTGGGCACGGTATAGCGGAACTCGCCGTCAGAGGAGTTCTTCTTGTAGAGCTCATGGTTGCCAGAGCAGATGAGGTCGATATCGGCTTGTTTGACGATGTCGAAGTAGTATTGGCCCTTTGGATCTGAGGCGTCATAGAGTCCGTTCCCTTCGATCCGGTCCCCAGTGTCGATGAGGACGAGATCCGAGCCGTCGGCGTCAGCTTTGAGGTGGAGGTGCTTCGTGAACGAGACATAGTCGCCCCAGTCGGCAGAGTATGAAGGCCTGCGTCGGTCAGAACGAGTGTGTCAAGGCTATGGGTGGATATTACTCTTGCAAATGACCGCCTAGCCAACCATGGATGTCTGTTGTGTGGAGGAAGTTGAGCTGTCCCCACTGCAGGTCTCGTAGCTGAGCTGCAATAGGGGACGGCGCATCAGGTTGGGCGCCATGGACAGCACCCAAGAGGGTCAACAGTGATAGGAGCCGCAGAATCATGGTGCTGAAGGGGTATAGAGGCGGGCGGCGCGTATAGTGTATTTGGCAGAGCTCCAGGCGTGGCTGGCAGATGACGCACTTGCTGGGATCACAACAACGGCGGGTATTGCTTCGTACTAGCATAGAAGGGCTAAAAGACGTGGACAATGGAATAAAAAGGCTATTTTGGTGAACTTTTGTATCATGCAGGATTCATATCTCATATCATAGCAGCCGCCAATGCTCAGGCTGCCAGCACGATCAGGCTGCATTGAATATACCTGAGTGGCAGTGTACGAAGTCATTTCCTCAAGCACGCATTCTACCCGGTTTCGTGTACACTCGACTATTGCTGCTTAAGGTCCTCGATAAAGCTGCACTTTTAGCGAGCGTACTAGCTCTCCGAGCCACCTCGCACGTTGTTGAAATCACAGCTTTTTGTTGAACCAAGACTGCTTCTTGAGAGCTGCCTGTCGACTGCTGTTCCAGTACCACGTAACTGCCTGCGAGTGAAGCTTGGGCGACCCCTCTATTCTGTCCAGAGTTAAACTGTCCCACTTCGCAGAGCCGCACCAGTCTTGGCAGCTGATCCCTGTAAACATCGCTTAGCCCGCCTGCTCCCAAAAAGACTTCGAGCGCGTTCCTCGATTCACACCACAACAACACCACCGCACACTGTGACCAGCGCGCGCTTTCACCACCGCGAGTCGACAAAACCCTCTCTGTGCACTCCAATTCTGCTCCGTGCACTCCATCCTACCACCCCAATCACCACCACCTTCGACGCGATGGCTCCTGCTGTGCGTCGCTCCGGCCGCACGCCTGCTCCGACTCCCGCGCGCGAGCTGGCTGCTCAGTCCGCCAAAGTCACTAAACCGAAGACCGCCAAGAAGGCTGCTCCCAAGAAGGCCGCTGCTGGAACCCAGGCAAACACAGCTGCCAAACGCACCGCTGCGAAGGCTGCCGTGAATCCCAAGGCCGCTAGCGGTAAGTTCCCTTCATTCACTATCCCACTCCTACTCAGACTGTCTTCGATACTTCCTTCATACACCTCCAATCCTCGCGCAACAATGGATTCCGTACTGATCCCATCCGCAGAAGCTCCGAAGAAGCGGGGTCGCCCAAAGGCAGCCGACGCTGAGGCGCCTACGAAGACTACCACCAAGCGTAAGCAGGAGGACGACAGCGATGCTGCTCCAGCTACGAAGCGCACCAAGAAGGCAGAAGAGAAGACCGACGCCAAACCCAAGGCCGCCGCCAAACCGAAGGCCGTTGCCAAACCCAAGCCCACTCCCAAACCCAAGGCCGCCCCGAAACCCAAGCCCGTCGTCAATGGCCCTCGATTTACGCAGAAGCTGAACGTCTACGTCTTTGGCGAAGGTAGCAATGCTGAGCTCGGTCTTGGTACTGCGAAGAACTGCGTTGATGTCAAGCGACCTCGTCTCAACCCCTTCCTGCCTGTAGACACTGTCGGCGTCGTAAGGGTCGCTACAGGTGGCATGCACTGCCTTGCTCTTACCCACGACAACAAGATCTACAGCTGGGGGGTCAACGACCAGGGCGCTCTCGGTCGCGACACCACCTGGGATGATGACGCCAACATGAAAGATATCGATGACAACAAGGACGACTCCGACTCGGATTCTGACGACGACGATAACAACGGCTTGAATCCCCTCGAATCGACACCAGCGCCCATCAGCGCAGAGTTCTTTCCCGAGGGCACCAACTTCGTCGACATTGCTGCTGGCGACAGTATCTCGCTCGCCTTGACCGACACCGGCCTGGTCTATGGCTGGGGCACCTTCCGAGTAAGTTCTCTTGATAACATTTAACCAGGATCATCACTAACAATCTTACAGCGCAACGAAGGCATCCTTGGCTTCAGCGAGACTATCCAGGTCCAGGACCGTCCTATCTTGATCCCTGAACTCAGCAAGATTACCCAGATTGCTTGTGGCGCCAACCATGCATTGGCCATCGACAAGACCGGCAAAGTCAAGGCCTGGGGCAGTGGACAGCAGAACCAGCTCGGCCGCCGCATGACTGAACGTGGCCTCATCACAGGACTCACCCCCACCAATGTCAGCTTCAAGGACGGTCGCCGTAACCAGGCCATCCGCGATGTTGCCTGCGGACAGTACCACTCCCTTGCCATCGGTGTGGACGGACGTGTCTGGGCATTCGGTGCGAACAATTTCGGCGAGTGTGGCATCCCGGAGAGCGCTGGCAAAGACAACGCTATTGTGGAGACCCCGGAGCTCGTTACCAGCCTCGGCAACAACGTCGTGTCCCTCAGCGGTGGATCCCATCACAACGTCGCCGTCACTAATCAGGGCGAATGTCTCGTCTGGGGACGCCTCGATGGCCAGCAGATTGGACAGCCTGTCGCTGATGTACCTCAGTCCAGCATTCTCAACGACACCACGGGTCACCCGAAGATCCTCATCGTCCCGACTGCCGTCCCAACTATCAACAACATCGTGGCCGCGACGTGCGGCTCTGACCACTCAATCGCGATCAATGGCACCGGACAGGCCTATTCGTGGGGCTTTTCGGCGAATTATCAGACGGGTCTAGGCAAAGATGAGGACGTCGAGGTGGCTACTTTGATTGACAACACGGCGGTTAAGGGAAAGCCTCTGAACTGGGCTGGTGCGGGTGGGCAGTTCTCAGTACTAACTGCCATTGCGCAGTAGGGGAGCGTGGGTCTTATGGTGCTTTTTCCTTATGTTTACACGGTTGTCTGAGCGGTTTTGATGGTTTCTGTCCATAATACTGGTGTTGGGGGTGTTTTTCTTTCTGTCGGATCTTTGGGGGAGGCGTCGTCGGCCCTTTCGACCCCTTGGAGGCCTGAGCCCGGAGCGAGGTGTGATGGTAGTCCCCACACTAGTTGGGGGTGTGTCCCTGTAGCTGCGGAAGTAAGAGCCCCATTTTGGGCTCAGTACGCGGCTACATACACACCTCCGGCTAGTGGAAGGTGGGCCGGAATCCTCAATCTGGGCGAAGAAATCTGGGGGGAAGGAGGGGTCGTCGGCGCCTCCGATTGTAATTATAGCTCAGACAGCGTACCGTGAATAATCCAAAATGTTAGAATAAGTAACTCCCACTGCATTATGTGAAGGTCGTCAAAGGAGTAATGTTACTAATGGCCCCAATGGCACTAATAGCAGTTATGGAAGTAATGTAAGGAAAGCTAGTAAGGTAGGTAAAAGCATTAAAAGCAATGAAAGCAGTAAAAGAGGAAGAAGGGAGGCCATTATGTTACCAATCACACATGTATTCATTCACAGTTTTCTACCAAGACAGGCTTATTCAGGTCATGCAGATGTGCGTTTTGGGGGTGTAGATAGCTATCAAAGACGCCCCGAAGGTTAGCAAATTTGAAAAAGTGAATGTAAAGGTTGTAACGCCCCAGATTAGACCTCTAGCTATACTACACTCCTATGTGTACTTAGTTCAATATATGTCCTAGAGTAGGCTACGTAGGCGTGCAGTTTGCGGGTAGGAATAGCTACCTAGGACCCCCCGAAGGTTAGAAAATCTGAAAGAGTGAATGTAAAGATCGTCACCCCCTGATACAGACCTTGAGCTATACTATACGAATATCTATACCTGTTTTACGTACGTGCTAGATGAGGCTATGTAGGCGTGCAATTTGCTGGGGTACTTAGCTATCTAGGACGCTCCCGAGGGTTAGAAGATTTGAAAAAGTAAATGTAAAGGTTTCAACACCCTAATTTAGACCTCAGTTCATAATATGTTGTTACCTATACCTACTTCATATGCATGCCGAATCAGGCTATCTACGTGTGCATTTTGCAGGTGTAGATAGCTATTGAAGACGCCCCCGAAGGTCAGAGGATTAACAAAGGTGAATGTAGAGGCTGTGACACCCTATTTTAGACCACTACGTCTATCTACTCCGCCTGCCAGATGAGACCATCTAGGCGTACCTTTTGCGGGTGTAGACAACTGTTGAAGACGCCCCAGGAGGTTATAGGATTGAAAACAGTGAATGTAAAGGTTGTGACGCCCTAATTCAGACCTCTAGACTTGAGACCTTCTGGACACCTCCGCAATGCCCCCCCACCAACTCCAGGATATATTCGCAAGTTTTGTCATCCCATAACGCCGTGATTCTCGTAGAATATGTAATGTCCCAGCACTTCCAGTCGCTCAACTACGCCTTTCGCCGCTGCTCCTTCTGCACTTGTCGTTCCGAGGAGTTGTACCTGTGTGTTGTCAGTCCCCACACGAACCCCGTACTTCGTATGCAGCAAATACGTACTTCAGAAGCTTCTCGATCAGGTCGACGTGGGTCATGACCATGCGCCGACAGCAGTAGCGCTTGAGCTCCAGCGAGTCCATGGCCTGACTGTATGCGGGGTTAGTATGGGCCTAAAGCTGAAAGAAGGACAAATGTCGCATACCCATCATTCGTACCGTTCTCGATCAACACAAGGTAGCGCTCCCAGAGGTCTCCGATAACCTAGAGTCGTTTTGTCAGGTCCTGAGTGAAAGCGGCGACGCGCAAAGCTACTCACCTTGCCACACGAGAAGCAGCGCACGGGGATGATCATCTTGTTTACAGTGGAGAAGAGTCGTGCAGAGATTGGATATGGGGTTGAAGCTCTACAAGGGGTGGTGTCGTGGTAGATAGAAAACGGACAGGTTCTTGAGGTTCGTCGTCAAAGAAATCCGCGGTCCCTGGTTTCTTGGCGCGCCGCAAAAAGACGCTAGCAGGATAGAATAATTTTTGATGTGAAGGCGCTCCACCAAGCTACTCAACACCGCTTTTCACGCCCGGTTTCTTGGATGAGACGATAGCAAGCTAATTTGAGCTTCACGATGTCGGCCGAACAGGAGAAAAATGATTTGAAGCGCAAGAGGGCTGCGAAGGAGCGACCCCGCGATCACCCTAAGAAACGCAGCAAGGTTCAAGATGGGGACAAAAAGGTGGAACAGGAGACGGAATTGGCAGTGGTACCTATGAATGGCGCTGTCGAAACCACAGCCGTAGTGCCTGTTGTCAAAAAGAAGGAGAAGAAGGGAAAAAGGAAGGACAAGAAGGTGAAATCAACGAAAGTCGAAGTACCGTGGTCAATATCAGAAGCCGTGGGAGGATGGTTTCTTCCTCACGACTCAGTGTTCTCACCAGACGAGAAGTGGGCTCTTTCCTTCAGCCGTTACACCAGTCCAAAGCTAACGCACATACTAGATTCCTGGTTTTGGCGACCAGAAGCTATTTGCACATTTACTCTACCCAAACTTCGTTACTCGTCCGCAGCCTGAGGGTCATACGATCTGAAATCACGTCCTATGCCATATCTGAATCGAAACCTACTCAGGTATATGCCGCCACCGCGACAGGTCTCATTACAACGTGGGATCTGGACACTGGGAAGTGGCTCGGCCGTTGGGATATCAAATCGGAAATCCGAGGGATTGCCGCAGTCCTACCTGCGAAAGGATCTCAAGACATCATATTCACACAGGAGGCTGGCAATCGCCATGTTATCAACGCGCAAACTCTCAGGACTGGCGCCCAGGCTTCAGAAAACGAGCTGAAGCAGATACTAAGAACAGACGAGCCAATTCGATCCTTCCAAGTTCTCTCGGCAGGAGCCATAATTGTCGTTGCGCTTCAAAATTCTATGATGATTGGCAAAGCTTTGCCGCTGTCGACGACTGATTTGAAAGAGCTCGAGTACGTTTGGCGGACGTTCAAGATCCAGCAGGCCGTCACGTCCTTCCACGCTCGCTTGAACATCCAGACTGGACCAATAGCAGACCCACAAAAGGCACTATCTGGGATGAATCTAGAATCGCTCGATCTTGCTATAGGTTGTGTCGATGGTGCCATATTGTTGTATGATGACATTGTAAGGAAGCTTAAAAAGATTGAGAAAAAGAGCGAAAAGAAGAACGAGAAGCCCGAGAACATTGTACCACGTCGGCTGCATTGGCACCGAGAGGGTGTTGCTTCTTTGAAGTGGTCTGTAGATGGTATGAAACATGTTCTCGCCGTAGCTTCGCTCGCTAACACGTACAGGTAACTACCTCATCTCCGGCGGCAAAGAGACAGTCCTCGTGATATGGCAATTGTCCACGGGGAAGAAAGAGCACCTGCCCCATCTGACCTCAGAGATTGAGAGTGTGGTTGTGTCGCCTTCCGGCACCTCATACGGGGTTCGCCTAGCGGATAATTCTCTGATCGTCCTATCAACAACCGAGCTGAAGCCAAAGACCAGTATTGCTGGAATTCAATCCAGGAGAGTCCTCCATCAAGCCCAGGAGCAGTCGCAAACGGGCAGCCTTCCTTTCACCCTCCAAAACTCAAGCAATCCAGTTGCCGCCTACGAAAAAGTTCCAATGGCTGTAAACCCGTTGAACCCGAACCAGATTCTATTACCGATTCCCTCTTCCCAACCGCGAAGCGAGATGAACGATCAAAGGCTTCCTGCACCGTATCTCCAGACTTTCGACATCTCTACCGCTCGTCACGTTTCTCGTCAGGCACTCACACGTAATAATGCGACCAACTTCAATCTAGGACCGAACCGGTTGAAGCTGCGGGAGCCAGATGTTAAGCTTATGCAGCTAAGCCATGACGGTAAGTGGCTTGCAACCGTGGAAGATTGGGCTCCACCACCTTCCGATATCGAACATATCGGAGAAAACGACACAGATGCTGCACAGGAACAGTCTTCACGCCGCGAAATTTATCTAAAGTTCTGGCTATGGAATCACCGAACAGGAGTCTGGGCTTTAGAGGCGAGGATAGACACACCACATCGCTTCCTAGACGACATGGCGACCTGCCAAATCTTCGACCTTGTCTCCCATCCTACAGAGGTCGGGTTTGCAACCATTGGAGAGGACAGCTTCGTCAGAGTCTGGAAACCAAAAATCAGACGACGAGATGGGGCTGTGGTTCGATCAGCTACATTCGATGCCCTGTATACCTGGTCAAACTCTTACTCTGTCGAGTTGGAGAGTTCAGTTCAGCCTCCTGAGACTAAGAAAAGACAACTGTCACCTTCTTTGCCGCTGGCAGCCTGTTTGGCCTATTCCGCCGATGGCTCCGCACTGGCGGCCACTCAAGACTGGGGATTCAACACTGCACCAGGCTTGGTCCATCTAATAAACACCAAAACAGGGCTTTTGCACCGGTCCCTCCCCAATCTTTACATCCAGAAGCTCGCTGCCTTGGCCTTTGTTGGACAGCACCTCGTTGTGGTATCGGAGTCTGTCACTGTCTGGGACCTAGTCGACGATGAGCTAAGCTACAGCCATTCCATCGAACTGAGCCAGTCCCATCAAAATTCACTAATCCACCTCGCGGTGAACGCACAGGACGGCACTTTCGCCGTTGCTTTCCCAACCCTTGAATTCGACGAACTCCCATTGAAAAAGTCTGATATCTCTGCCCCGAAGATCCGCAAGGCGTCGTCAACTATCATCATCTTCGACCCTTCGAAACCAAAGCCTCTCCATAATTTAAGCCTCCCGGATGTTGTGATGGCGCTCCTCCCAACACTGAATGGCAGCGGCTACATAACGCTCGACTCGGCCGCCGAACTCCGCATCATCAACCCGAAGGCGAGCGCGTCGATTCCGCTTATCGGCCCAATTGCCAGACCTGATCAGTCTCTTGCTACAGCAGGAGATATGGAAGAGGAAGTGGAGGAAATGGAAGTCGATGATGAAGAAAGAGAGATCATCGTACCTAGTGCGGGTAAGGACAACGAAGTGACGGATGACGAGATTGAGGACACAGAGAATGATAAGCCGGTGGTACGGCCAGAGCATCTGGCGCAGATATTCGATGTTGGGCCTTCTTTCGCCGGTCAGTCGATGAAAGAGCTTTTCAACTCTGTTGTTGGGCTGTATGCTAGGAAGCTGAGAGCGCGGTGGGAGCAGGATGTCACGGTTGGGATCTGAACATGAGTTGTTTAGAGCTGTGTGTAGCGCACGAAGCTTTGGAAACATTCTAGGAGTAGGCTATACGATTCCCTCCTAGGTCGATTATTGTATGATCATGGCATAGTCAAGCGTTCGGAGCAACAAGATTCAAGGTCTTCCGTGGTCAATAACTTTTGGTGGATTTGGATCCAGAATCCTTTCATAAGTAGTGAACAGCCCCAGTGCATCCAGCTCCAATACTAAACCTCCTCCATCTCATCAACGCAAGTTATTCAATCTACTCACATGTCCCAAAATCTTCCTGACACCCATTGCTCACGAGACAGTAATCCGACGTCGACCCACTGTACGCAATCGTCAGCCACCAAGCTCAACGTCATAGGCAACACAACATATACATATAGGAAAGAAAATGGCTCACCACCACCCATGCCCGGAACAGCAATTCCCAAACGCCGACCCCTCGCACGTCCGTCCCGTCACCCCTCCACAGCTCCCTTCGGTCGAAACAGCCGTCGACGAAGCTGCGGGTGCCGCGGACACGGTAACGCAAACCCCGAAAGCAGACTGGCAACCAGCGCCGCAGTAGTCGGCTGATGAACCACTGTGAGGTGTGAGTTGAGGTATAGTTGGGGGTTGGGTGTTCAGGGAGTGACGTACCACCAGCCGCTCGGGGAACAGCAGTTCCCGTAGGCTGAGTCCTTGCAGGTGAAGCCGTTTGTGCCACCGCAGGTGCCGTCTGTCGAGACTTTGGCTGGAGGAGTGCTGCTGGGCGTTGGAGCGGAGGAGGTGGTGGTTAGGAAGGTTGTGGGCTTGGGATGTCAGCGCGTTGTATCTAATGAGATCGAGCGGAAGGGTGAACATACCTTAGAGCTAGTGCTAGAGGAACTGCGTGTTGATACTGATGACACGGTGGTGCTCTTGGTACTTAAGCTCGTTGACGACTTGGGGGTACTTTTGACTGCAGAGCTTGTAGATGAAGCAATACCCGACGTAGTAGCAGAACGATACCAGTTGGCCGCCGGATCCCCCAGACACTCACCAACCGTCACGGCCTTGTATCCCAGGGAAGTCAGCGTAGAAAGCATGTAGTCTGTCAAGTTATACGCGGTCTGGTAGTGGATGTCGTGACCTATAATGAGCCACTCGGAATCGGCCGCAGTCGCATCACCAGCGGTTATGTTTCCCATAAACCAATCCTTCGAGTTCTGGATCTTGTCCGGCGAATCCTGATCGTAGTCATCCGTGTCGACATCAAAGTAGATGATGTGATACCCAAGAGCCTTCATGTCTGCTTCGCATCTCGACTCTGAGGTGCAGCTCGAGTACGGCGGGCGCATATAAGTTGGGATGAAGCCCAGAATGTTGCGCAAGGCCATCTCGTTCTTGTACATCTGGTTCTTGCGGTCGACCGACGAGATGGCGGAGAGGTCCAAATGGGTCCAAGTGTGGCTAGCGATTTGGTGTTGGTCGGCATGCATGCGTTGAATGATGGGGATGTAGCCATTAGCTGGGATGTCGATTTCGCCTTTGCCGTTGTTGTTTCCGGTTATGAAAAAGGTGGCTTTGGCACCGTAGCTAGCTAGGACGTCGAGGACTTTGCTGGTGTAGATATATGGGCCATCATCGAATGTAAGGGCTACGGTCCCAGGCGTCTAGAGTTCCTAATCAGCATGTATACTACCCTCCCAAAAACGTAACCACCTACAGTGCACTCATATATCCCAACTCCTCCATATGGTACTCTCCCAAGAGCCGGGCGCGGGATGGTCGATGTCTCGGCACCCGCTGGGGTGGCATTGTCTGGGCAGGCTGGTCCGTACTGATACTGGCAACCAGGAGAATAGCAGTAGTCGATTCCTTGCCCACACCAGCCCTATGGATGTATCAGCGAACGTGTTTGCCCTAAAGGAGCAATTAGGTGAACGCGTACAGCTTCCGAACAGCAATAGCCAGCGGCACAAGACGGGAGTCCTTCACCACATTGGCCATCAGTGTTATCACGCTCAATATATCTCCTATCCCTATTTCCTCTAACAGCGTTTCGATGAACAACCGTATGCGCACTTCCATATATCGCTCGCGCTTTCAGGCTAGCTACATCGGTATTTCCATACAGTCTCGGTTGTCCTGTTCCATGTGCACAGAGAAGTACAGGCAATACGCCCAAGGCTAAGGCGACTGCAGAAAAGGAGGGAATCTGCATGGTAAATGAGGGAAATACTTTTACACAGATCGGCAGGGTTGGAGAGCGAAAGAGATTAGAGGCAGTGCCTCAAAGGGACTGCCAAAGGAAATGAACGACTGGGAGGCCAAAGAAGCGAGTGAAGAATGCAGAACAAAGTTCAGAAGGAGAGTTAGCTCGCCGAGAGGAGCGCGAAGAGAGAACGTCATTTGAACCTCGAAGTGGAGGCATCGACCTTCGAATGATCCGGGTTCGTGGCTCAAGCCTTCGGGACGGACCTTGGTGGCGACGGAACTCCTGCATTCAATATTGCAGGGCAGGGCAGTCGTCGTGCAGGAGCGCTGTCAGGCTTGGAAACCTTAAGGGGGAGAGGTGCCAATGTATTGATACGAGATGATTCAGGTTACCAATTGCTCGCATATCATCGTCTTCACGATTGCAAGCCTGAATATATCTAATGAGCTTTTTGACAAGGTCAAAACGTGGTTGAGTATGATTCGAGTGCACAGAACGAGTCTCTGAGAGATACAAGTAGGACATACTATGTCGGGTGGTCCTTCCGGTGACGTCTCAGCGGCTGTGAAACATCAACTAAATACCAGCCTCGGCGGCACCATCATAGAAAAGAAAACTGTGTGGCGAGAGAGGGGCAGTTATTTCTGGCAGATGAGAAACAACGTAATAGATTCGTAAGGTCTGCATCTAACCTTTGCCGGTGTTGGCGTTGGCATGATCCATCTGTAAGGATCAGAGCCTGGAAGACTTGGGCTCATCACCGCGGGCCGGAGATTATGAGTTCCAAAACGGCGTCTAGTTCAAACACAGACGCTCTAACAAGTTGACAGTTCGGGTTGATGCTGAGAGAGAAAGGAGGAGGAAGCCTCACGACGTCTGAGCCCGCCTCGCACCCTAGTCCCGATGAGGATACTCGGATAGAGATCCATTGCTAGCCCACTCAACGATAACCGTACGTAGTAGCAGAAGAAGTCACGAACTATGAGTTAATATATAGAGCTCTTTGATATTCAGTAATCCTCAGCTTGTTCGCTGTACAACATAGCGGAGCAACGTGCATCAAGCCCATGAACTGAGAAGAGCACAACATGATTTGTACTACCGGAATTATCTAGCCTACTGCAGGGTAAATCACATACTGAGAGCTTGGCCCAGGAGCAATATGTCGAGGAAGACAGGTACCTGCTGACGTTTCCTTGCGAGGCTGGGTATTCTATGGACTCGTAAATTATATCACTTCTTGGCGGGCAGATGTGGCAGGTAATCACTTGTAAGGGGGAAGAGTATTACTGAAACATGATTTGTACATTCTATGCGCTAGGAGAGCTGCATATTCTATGTATTAATTTCAGACCCAACTTGCGCCAAACACCACGCTTTAAATATGCTAGAACGCTCGGAGGGCTCGATTGAAGCTCTTCCTCTACGCGTCCGGTCCCAATGGCGCCTCAGTGGCAGCCATATTGCACTGCCTGAAAACCCGCACCTCCTCGGGGGTAAAGCTGCCGGTGACAGTGTGTAAAACACCGTGGTTATTGAACACAGCCATCGTCCCCTCTTCCCAGTCAACCGGGTACACTAGCTCCGGCGCGATACCCGGCCGCTGTAGTCGGTGCACGATCTCGCGAACCTCCTTGAGGTCGTCAATCACGGTGCCGTCGGCCAGGTGCAGCTTCTCGACCGCGCTGGGGTGGACTTGGAGCGCAAGCTGGCCAGTCACTGGGTTCTTCCAGCACATAGGCAGGATCTTGATTTTCGACTCTTCGATGGGAGGGAGCTCAGAGTAAGGGAGCTCAGCGCCATCACTGACCATGCCGAGACCGTCGGAGCGCGACTTCGCGGGTGACATCCAGATGTAGGGGTGGGGCGCGTACTGGACCTTGGTCGTGCGGGCGACCTGCTTGTCTTCTTCGGAGAGGAGATCGTACATCTTGAACGAGCTGACGAAGGCGGTGCTGCCGCGGGGGACTTGGAGCTCTTCGCCAGTGCCATCATCGTAGCGCAGAGTCTGGTGCTCGGTCTTTGGCACTTTGACAGCCATGAGGGAGGTGACACGGGGCGGCTCGAGATCGTAAAGTGCGGCATCGATATGCCAGCGGAAGAAGCGGGTGTTGTCGCGGTCGTCTTCGGCGGAGATGGGATCCTTGTGGAACTTGTTGTGATGCGGGTGCTTGAGAGTGATGTTCTCAAGGCCTTCAAAAGAAGCAACGGGGCCGTTGCCAATGACTTGGACTTCGGGCTGGTGAGGGATAGTCTTCAAGTCAGGGTGGAGGACAGAGCGCTTCGCATCGAGGGTCTTGCCATGGCCGTAACCAGTGGAAGCCGGGTCGAAGAGCCGAGTGAGCTCGAACTGGGCACGCGGGGAGAGATCTTGCTGGTTCTTGAATATGATGATGCTGTTTTCGTATAGGGCGTTCCGGATGACTTCGAAATCGGCATCTGCAGGTATCATTAGTTTGCACGCCTTAAAACCATAGCGAGTCAATACTTACCAGAAATGTTTTCGAGATCAGCTCCCCTGACTTCAGCACCAAAGTCAATCGAAGAGCCCTTTGGTGGTTCAATCTTGTGCACTGTGATGGGGCTATTGGTGGAGTGAGGCATTTTGCTTGTTTAGACAGGATAAGACAGAATTTTGGGGACTATTGTACTTGAGAACGTATTCTACGAGGCTATTTTGATGTCTACAATCCAAAAGGAGAGGGGCTTCTAATATATACTCGGCTCTTGAGTAAGTCTTTTTCTCGGTGTTGGAGGAGGCGACCGAAGCGGAGGTGGCCGACGGCGACTGAAGATAGAGCCCGTATCCGTAACAGCCGTGACCCACCAACCAACGTCGTCCAGACCCTCAATTGCAGAAGCAAAGAGAAGATCTAGAAACTACCGCTTATTGTCATTCAAGTCCCCGGAGAAGGGCGTTATCAGATCGCTGCCAACCCCTTATCGGCATCGCTCGCTGCCGCCAGCCAGTGTGGTTTGCGATGCGTCATCGTCGATATAACGCGCAAAAAGCACTTTTGCCTACGTTTACCGACTTCAGGTGGGAACTGTCACACTGTTAGTCTCTGAATTATGGGAGTGTTGCGTCACTTTTTTCACCTTCATTCCCCGCAACTCTTCATCCTCCGCGAGCGTCTTCAATAGCTATGTACACCCGCCAAATGCACGCCTGGATAGCCTAATTCAGCACGCGTCTGCGCGTAGTGGACAGGTGTAGGTACACTTATAATATAGCCAAATGCGTGGATTCCGGCGTGACAACCTTGTTGTCCACTTTGTTCAATTCTTATACCTTTGGGGGTGCCTTGAATAGCTAATTCCACCTCTCAAACAACTGACAGGATAACCCAGTCCAGCACGCGGGAGAACCGGCTATACTTGTAGAATCGGCTATACTCGTAGAATTGGGCTTAAGATGTCTCTTCCTCTATTTTGCAGCTTTATACTCTTTAACCTGTTTTACTCCCATTACTTCCATTACTCCCATTACTCCCCTTACTCCCCGTACTCCCATTACTCCCCGTACTCCCATTACTCCCATTACTCCCACTACTCCCATTACTCCCACTACTCCCATTACTCCCACTACTCCCATTACTCCCACTACTCCCATTACTCCCACTACTCCCATTACTCCAACAACAGCCTCGACCCACGACCCCGGCGCCCGAAGGCCATATGATAGAAAATAGTGGATATAATGGTTGTAACGCTGTATTTTAGACTTCTAGCTCTATATACTACGTGCGCTGAACACAACTATCCAGGCGTGCATTTTGCGGGTGTATATAGATATACAAGACACCATTCAGGGAACAGATACCAGGTCACCAGCAGATGTTTCGAGGATAGATCTGAGCAAAGTCTAATGACGCTCTCGTATACAACAGAGATTTAGTCTATCCTACGATGTAACCCCGAACACCACGCCAAACTCCAGGTTCCGATTCAAGGAATGCATCATGAATTGATCGCGCCCTTCAAAGCACCTGCGAGCCGCTGGTATTCCTTCAGTAGCTCTTCAATCTCCCCGATCTTCAACTCTTTGACGTCCTTCAACTCCAGGAACCGTTTTACGGGTGGCGTTGTTTTCCTCAATACATCTAGTGCGGCAATGGCTCGAGCCTCCTTGGAAAGATCTTCTGAGGAGAGCGGTGGAGTTGATAGCTGCCTCCCCTTGTCCACGCCCGCAGCCGGTGGCGCGATGGGTGGAGTATTGACTCGACCGAAGCGAGGGATCATGTTCATGTTTGGGAAGCGGCTGAGCGGGTTCAACGTGTTACCCAGATTACGCATAGACTCCACGGCTCCGTTGCCCACTGGAGGGGTAGTTGTGGTGCCTTGATCTAGTTTCGGAGGGGTAGGACTAGCAGCCTTGCCTTCATTGAAAGCGACACGCTTCCCGTTGTTACTGCCTCCGCTCTTTGTGCTATCTACGCTGCGATCTCGGATAGGACGACGGCCACCGAATATATCTGCCATCTTCGAATTGAGGTCTGGTTTTTCCTCGGGAGTTTCGTCGGCCTGTTCAGCGATAGAGCTGGCGGCACTCACACTGGCGTTGTCGTCGTCTGGTATGGTAGGGGAACTAACGAGCTTTCGGGCCTCCTCGAGTGTTTTCGGGAGTGAAGGCTCGGGCTGCCCCGGTGCGGCGCCCTTGCGGCCGAAGAGGAAGCGGAAGCTGTTTTCAAGAGTACTGTTGATGCTGTCGAGGGCTTGATCGGCACTATCTATTATACTCTCACGAACAGCATCACTTGCTTGTTCGATTCGAGTTGTTTGTGATTGGATGAGGTTGCTCAGCCGGCGCTGGGACTTCGTCGTCGTTGGGGAGCCACTCAGGTCGCTAGAAGAGGCTGTAACACCAGAGATACTAGGCCTAATAGGAGGTGATTCCACGGGTGAAAGACCCAGTTTCATAGGCGTCATTTCGGTTCTAGGGGTTGTAGGCCGGCTGTTTGATTTCCCTGGGCCCTCAGGGCCTTCGTTAGCCCGCAAAGAAGATAGGTCAACAGTCTCAAGGAACGAGATAGCCGCCTCAAGGTTGACGAGACAGTATGCAGCTTCGCCGTCCATCCTGCTGGAGCCACGAAACCGCTGTATGAAATTAAGGTTGCTAATGACATTGATGGTGGCTGGAGGGGAGGTAATGAGCGAGTATATTAGCGTAGGTAGTATCTCATCAGCAGAGGACGTGGCCGGGAATATCTTTGAAAGCGCTTCGACTATGCTCTTATGCGCTGCAGTGAGATGCTGCAGCTTTCCAAGAGGGTACTTCTCGTCATCCATCTTCTGGATATCGATCCTGGCCGCAGACAGCCATTCTTTGATCTCTAGCTCCTTTTCCGAGGTCCTTTCTTTTATATCTTCGGTGACATCGTCTGTGTTTACAAGGAGCTCCTTGAGGCCTATTCCGACTAACGATAAGGCAGCGGTGCGAGACCTCAGCTTCTGGTCCCTCTCCTCGTCGTCGGTGCTCCGATGGCGCCATATGCGTTCATACAGCTTCTCGCACACTGCTCGCTCCACAGCTTCCTCTAGAGCACCACGTTTGAGCTCCAATATCCGCCGTGCTTTCTTTCGATCTGATATCTCGGAGGCAGTTAGCATCTGCTGCTCACTAGCTGATGGCGGGTCAGTCCCTTTCCGGGAGTTGACAGATGCAGGTTTGCTCCCCTTGCCTGTACCAGGAGGCGTAGACTGCTCTCGTGATAAGCGGGAAATAAGGGTTGCTATGTGGGTTCCTATATGGGACGAGGCGCGGGAGTAGAAGTCTTGATAGAGGTCGGAGAGGGCATCGATAGACAGGGGCGCGGGATGGACTTTGGCGGATAGAGACTCTAGGAACCTGCGCATAGTTAGATACACGGAACACATTGTTATCCAGAGTGAAGTTCCCACCTCTCCGTCAGACTCCGGATCTCGATGGGGAGCTCCTCGAAGGTGTCCGGCAACTTGATATCGGGGGCATCTTGTTCGTCCAGCTCTCCATCGACGGACTCGTCGCCGTCTTTGGAGGCAAAGATGTCCTTCTTCTCTTCTCCGTCCTCAACCGACGGGGACATCACGACATCCTGGGGAAAGAGGATATCAGGCACCGGGGGCCCTTGGAGGGTACTTGCGCGGCTGCGGGAGAGGGGGCTCTTGGAGGGCTCGAGACGGCTGAAGGACTTGGAGGTGTGGAGGACCTTGAGATTCTTCTGGTCCACGCCCTTTTCAGGCGGGCGACTGGCCATAACAGTGGAGGTATCTGAGGGCGCGGCAGCTCACGGGAACATGGTGGATGCCGTGGACATCAGACCAGACCTCCGCGTCGCCTATTCGCAGCTGCACGGCATGGGGCCAAACGTCATGCGGACAGGCATCCTTTAGACCACTCACAGCGCGCGAACGCCACCGCGTGCATCACAACTCATCCCCATCATCATTCACCTCAACACCTCAACACCATAACACCATCCTCGCCATGTCGTCCCTCCTGCTATGACGCCTGCGAACACTACTTCATGGTCGCGAACATGCAGCCCCCTCATCTCCGCTGTCACTCCGCCGGGAGGGTGACTGCCCGCCTTTTGCTGTCCTTTCTCGCTATATCCTCATCTACCCTCCACCTTACCGCCGCTTCGCGCCCCGAGAATGATCCAGAGATACCTGTAATACTTCCCGGGCTCATTCCGGGGGGAGGCCCTTCTCCAGAGCCCGGGAAAGCTCCCAGAGAGCTTGATTTTGTAGGTTCAACCGTTCGCTCGCTGTGATGACGCTACTAATACCTGGTTGCCTGGCAGAAACTCAAACACATATTCCACCATGGGACCTACCAGTACCCAGACCTGCACAGGAAGCTCGATGTACCAGAGGACGCTCCGTTGTGGATGATGGAGGATGAATCTCTAGACAGGGAGCCCGTTCCCCGCCTTCGCGCCCGGTCTGAGGCCATGAACATTGAGCGGCTGGTGGACAGGAGTCCAGAGAACATAAATTCCATCTTGGACCATGGGCGTATGACTGGCCAGGCTATTTCGCTACCCGCCTCAGACTGGACTATTGACGAAATCTACGGACCAAATGTTACAGACAAAGAGACCGTGTTGAGCTTCGCCAGGATGGCGGCAAACGCCTATGTGATGGAACCCAACACGGGCGAGTGGGAGGATGTGGGAGGAGGCTACAACTACACCGAAGACTTTGGCTGGGAAACAGACGGCCTCCGTGGACACATTTTCGCAGATACAGAGAACTCCACTGTAGTCATTGGCCTAAAGGGTACCTCGCCGGCCGTATTTGACGGATCTGAGACCACGACCAACGATAAGATCAACGACAACCTTTTCTTCAGCTGTTGCTGTGGTCAAGGTGGACAATATCTCTGGAGAACCGTATGCGAATGCCAAACAAGCGCCTACACCTGCAACTCCACCTGTTTAGTCAAGGCCTTGCGGGACAAGAATCGGTATTATTATGCCGCCCAGGACTTGTACCACAATGTTACCGCCTTGTACCCGGATGCGGACATATGGGTGGCGGGCCACTCGCTCGGCGGTGCTGTGAGCAGCTTCCTTGGTCTGACATTTGGCCTTCCAGTGGTCACTTTTGAAGCTGTTCCAGAGGCTATGCCAGCCGCTCGCCTTGGGCTCCCAACCCCTCCGGGTCATCAAGTGGGTGCACTCCAACAGCGGAAAATGACTGGCGGCTACCACTTCGGCCACACTGCCGACCCAGTCTTCATGGGCGAGTGCAACAAAGCAAGCTCATCCTGCACTTTCGGCGGATATGCCATGCAGAGCGTGTGCCATACTGGGTTTAAGTGTACCTACAATACCGTCGATGATTTTGGATGGCGAGTTGGAATCGGAACCCACAAGATCCACAGCGTCATTAACGACGTTATAATGAAATATGACGAGCCGGCAGAGTGCAAACAATATGTCAACTGCACCGACTGCTACCCCTGGGAATTCTTTGAGAGCAATGGGACGGAATCCTCAACAACGACCCGAAGCATGACTTCCACGGCAACGTCCACGAGGACTCGCACTGAAACCTGCAAAACGCCTGGTTGGTGGGGATGTCTGGATGAAAGTACCACAAGTGGGCCAACAACTTCGACCTCTTCAATCACAACCACGACTACTTCTACTTGCAAGACGGTACGCACTCATAACTAATAAACTATGTCCTAATACTAACGTTAACTAGCCTGGTTGGTTCGGCTGCAAAGACGAAGTCACTTCAACCGAGACACTTACGGTCCCGTCCGCTACTCCTACGCCCACAATGACAGTACCTACGCCTACATCCTCATGCAACCATCTTGGTTGGTTTGGCGGGTGCAAAGACCCTACATCCACTTCTCCCCCTGGAAGGTCATCCACAGGTCCTTTGTCAACAACAAGTTCAACTACTTGCACCTCGAAGGAATGGTTCGGACTTATCTGCGTCGACCCATCACCAGATAACAAAGCGTCACCACAAACAACCGCACCAGCTGTGATGGAGAGGATAGAGATTTGATTTCGCTATAAAGACTCCCAGTTGGGCGTTACATTCATGATCGTCGCACTTTTGCATTATGAGGGCATGGTAGGGTATTGGCGTTCATTCTGGGTTCAATGGGTAGGGAGCTCGACCAAACAATGTTTATACGAGTCAATTATCAATCAATGTATTTGAAGCCATTTAATCTATCTGAAAATTACTCCGTGTGCTATACAAGTTAAGCACCCTGACTTCTACCTAGTCCTTTGCTTGATTAAATACCTAAATCCTTTGTGTAGCAAAGCACTGGGAGAGTAGCAGAGGTAATAAGAAAGCAGCAAAGTCAAATCCCCAAATATCGGCATTCCCTACTTGGCTCCTCGATGTTAGCTTCAGTACTGCCATGGGGTCGAGATTACAGCATTATAAGGACATCTTTTTGACAGGTATGACATACAGCGAAGCAATAGCAATCATGGCATGTGGGAAGAGTTTTTGAGGAATTGTGTCTAGCCAACGCAGGAAATTAGGAGGTGAAGAGAGAAGAAGCGAAGCCTACGACCTCGAGACATCAAGAATCACGAAGCAATGGCCCAGACAACCCTATGAACCCCCACCCTCGAGAAAGCGCGGTAGATCACAGTGTGAGAATGAACCATGGCGGACCTCGAGATGGGAACCCCACACCATTGGAGCTCCAACCATCCGTGCTCCGGCTTTCCGCCGCCTGCCAAAGTCTCCGTTCTTGGAACCACATAATATCCCTCATCACTCTCATATCTTCTGTTCTATCCTCCAGTCGGGGTGAATTTCTCAGCGCGCAGAACCCCCTAAGTATAGTGCCGTGGCCATCGGAGGAGGCCTCGTGCGACTTCGAAGCAGGCGCTTTCTCTGATCTCCGCCGATTCGTAGAGCGCTTGAGGTTTCGGAGACTCGCAATCATCCTCCGGCCACGGTGATGGCGTTTTGATGAGTCGTATGTACGGATGCTTGATGCGTCACTGCTACCAGAGCGACTGTGAGGCTGCAATCTTGACGACCGCGACGACCGCGATGACCGCGATGATCCCTCGAGATCCATTGGCTCCGGTGGAAAGCGCTCTTGAGGACGGGTCACCCGGTTGATCTGGTAGAACTGGAGAGGTCGGGCTGGTGGGATAGATTGTGGAATTGACACGGGGCGTATGACATATGCCCCCGAGCGCATCTGGAATGGCATGCCCGGCAAGAGCTGGGTCGATTCTTGCGGCGAGAAGAGCGGGTTCATGACGAGCCGGGTTTGAGATAGATGCTTCCAGTAGGCCTCCCATTGGGACATGCGGAGGATGTAGTCGCAGGATAAGCCCATCCGCTTCATCATAAAACGTAGGTACTTGTTAGCTGCTGCTGGGTCCCGGATGCTCAGTTGTTTCAGCTTGCAGAGCGTGTAGTGATCTCGGAGCTTGCCAGATTCGACTTTGACAAGCCGATGCATACGCTCGCAGTGGTAGCAGAATAGGCCGTCTGGGGTGCCTCTCTCCATGGCTCGCCCAAAGTTGCATCGCGCTGTCTTCCTGACGTCTTGCTCGAGGTTCGACCACGATTCCGTGCCGATGATGGTGGCAATTGAGTGGCACTGTGGTGTTGTCAGCTTTTTTACTTCAGCGAGTCGGGCTGAGGGCACGCGCAGTCAGGGCGAATGCCGCGGCTGATGATGGTGGAAGGCAAGAACGAATTTGTTGTAGTATCTCAGTTGGTAACTCCGTGATTCGACAGCTGTCCTGAGGAGTATCTTGGGTTCCCAGGCGTTGCTTTTCATCGGCAAGGCGAAGAACCTCGATAGTTTCTCGGTATGGCTTCAATCTTGATATGGACTTGAAGTTCTCCGGATGCTCCATCGACGCTCAGGCGCGCTATTCCGATCTTTCGTGATGATGCTTGATGGTCTAGTGTTGATGCTTTGCCAGATGGCGGCTCTCCTCGAGGAATCGCTATCACGTCTCCTCTCACTAGAAGAAAGGTGCAGGTCTAGGATATGGGCTGTAATAGAAATATTCGGAGTTGCAAGTAGGTGGCGTATTAGTAGATTTGTATGGTGTGGTTTAGATAGAGTTTCTCGATTGACAGGGAGAATTGGGCCATCCCCCCATTTGACTGTGGAAGTAACGACGCAACGGATGGCGTATTGCGAACCTCCTTCGGCTCAGATTGAGGATTTTGGTAAAAGCTTCAGTAGATTTTTTAAACGCCGCCTGAAGTATATCAAGAGCCTTGTCAATCCAAGGGCGGTTTAATCTTTCGATTGAACACGCGAAAACGCTCCTTCTCTAATAAAGCCTATATGAAAAGTTTCATTTCTCTAGGCCATTTGACTAGCAAGCGCTTTGGCGTAACTAGAAAGTCATTGTCCCTTTTTCAACCTCGCCCAAGGGTATGGGTGTGGATAATCTTCTCTTGTTTTAGGGTTTTTGTTCCGTCGTCTCGAGTTCAGGGGAGAAAGATTGTCATTTGCTGAGGCTAGAACGAAGGACTTGGTAGGCGACCTCAATGGCTTTACACACTATAGCAAGCAACGGCCTACTTCTCTTTTGAAGCTCTGATAGTATGCTGAAATACCCTTGAGAGTAGCAACGGAGGGTAAAGGACGTATGACGAGGCATTGTACCGAACACCAAAGCCTCAGCCTCATGTTCCCAAGACAGTTCTCCCTCAATGCAAGTCATCGTGACATTACGTTTTTGCCTTGTTCTGGTTCCATCGTCTTGTTCCATGATGCCCACCTTCTCATGACTCGCGTACTAGAAAACAACCCACTCGCAAGAGTTTTCAATACCGCCCCTATGCCCCCAAAACATCTATTCCCGCAACCGAGCTTAGGGAATGCCTGTAAGCGCCGGTAGAGGCGAAAGCGTGGCGAATAATTTGAAGGGCCATGACAGCTGAGTGCCCTCGATGTAGAGTGACACAATGCGCAGTGTGCAGTGAATTTGGTACGAGAGTCACCGGAGGTGCAATGACCTCAGGAGTGACACTGATATGAGAGCTGTAAAGGGAGCGACAGTAAGTCCGCTGTGACAACCAGACAATGACGTGAAATCGGGCCGAATCGAGATAAGATTCGGATACTCAGTACCGCGTCACGTGGCTAAGTGCAGTGAATGGAATGTGTTCCCAAGTCAACGAAATCAGTAGCAACCTAATCGAATTACAGCAGGAAACTGGCATTCACTATACTTATCATTATCTCACCTGACGGCACGGGGTATTGGGCGATCGAGACCACGCCCCGACGTAACCTAAACTACGGATAAAACTCCGCTAAAACACAATGCTTCTGACTGGTCGGTTTTGTTATTCCGTATCGGGGTTACACAGACGCTATCTAGAGCCTCTAAGAGCAATGAGTTAGTTTGCAGGGATAGAATCTCCCCATAGAGTTTTCTCCAGCTTATCCAGGGCCGCCCCACGCGTAACTTACTCTCAAATACACCGTCTGTGATAGGATCGGCCTGCTTGTGAGGCCCTGTCGAGATTGCCTTAGGGTTATCGCCGACGCCGGACTAGCTGCTGGGCCTTCCCCGAAGTTGTCTACGTCGACAAACAACTCCAGCCGCGATTTGCGGTTCCCTGCAGTGAAGGATGCCGCACCCGTAGTCGGGGTCCTGGGACTGCCTGCCTGTGTGCCATGCAGCTGTGCGACGCTTATAAGTCCGGGTGCCCTCTCTCGCGGGCACCCGCCTGGTGTAACCAACACACGAATTGCTCGCCATGAAGTTTTTTTCCAAAGACGAAGCCGCGGTCGAGGAGAAGACAGCCGCGCCCACGTACAGCGGCGACGAAGGAGACGCTCGCGAAGCCGTCGTCGAAGATGTCAGTGGCCTCCATCGCCGCCTATCCAACCGCCAGATCCAATGGATTGCCATCGGAGGCTCAATTGGCACTGCGCTCTTCGTCAGTATCGGCTGGGGCCTCATTGAGGGCGGTCCGGGGAGCTTGTTCCTCGCCTTCGCCATATACTGCGGGTTCTTGGCCCTAGTCAACAGCTGCATGGCTGAGATGACCGTCTTCATGCCAGTCGTTGGTGGCTGGGTCCGCATGGGCTCTATGTGGGTAGACGAAGCATACGGCTTCATGGCGGGTTGGAACTTCTTTGTAAGTTCTTGAAGAGCTCCGTGTACCTAGCCTTGTGTCGACATGACGTCGGTTGATCGGATTCGTGGAGTCCGATCCGCAGGGCTGGCCTCGCCTCGAGGCACAGGAGGATGCTAACAACACCTGTAGCTATATGAAGCTGTCTTGATCCCGTTCGAGATATCAGCGCTCAATCTAGTCTTGACTTTCTGGAGAGATGATATCCCCGTTGCCGCCGTCGTGTCCGCCTGCGTCGTCCTATACGCGTACGATACCATACCCATAAGCGCAAGCCCCAAGCACCTCACTAACTCTATCCAGCGCCATCAACCTTCTTGCCGTGCGAGCATATGGCGAGAGCGAATTCTGGCTGTGAGCTCCCCGTCTCTGTCGGTTGTTCAAGAGAAGGCTAAACGTCCATAGTGCCTCTGGCAAGATCATCCTTATCATCATGCTATTTTGCTTCACCTTCGTCACCATGGTAAGCCAACTTCACAAGATGTTACATGCACTGCTGATAGTTCCACAGGTTGGTGGTAATCCCAAACACGACGCCTATGGATTCAGAAACTGGAACAAGCCTGGCTCGTTTGCGGAGTATATTCACACTGGATCTCTCGGCCGGTTCGAAGGATTTTTGGGCGCATACTTCCAAGCTTCTTTCACGATTGTCGGTCCGGAGTACGTCGCCATGGTTGCTGGAGAAGCCATCTATCCCCGTGTGACGATCAAGGCAGCCTTTAAAACCATGTACTGGCGATTCGGAATCTTCTTCATTCTCGGAGCCCTTTGCGTCGGTATCATCCTGCCATACGACGATCCAACCCTTAATGACCTCCTGAACAACGTCGGAACTGGCACCGGAGCGTCTTCGCCCTACGTCATCGCGATGAAGAACATGGGAATCTCGGTTCTGCCTGACCTTACGAATGCCCTCATGGTCACGTCTATCTTCTCAGCCGGTATGTCGAATCTATCCGATCGTTACAGTTCCAAGACGTCTATTTATTGCTAGCCATACGTCACTCCTTTCAACTTAGAATTAATTCTCGACCTCCATGAACTGACACATCTCTAGGCAATTCCTACGTTTACTGCGCTACCCGGACACTCTACTCGCTATCCATTGATGGCCATGCGCCTAGGTTCCTGCGGAAGACTACCAAGAAGGGAATCCCGATCTACTGCTTCCTCGTGACTATGATCTTCCCATTCTTGGGCTTCCTCTCGGTCAGCAGCGGTGCTGCACAGGGTGTAAAATGGTATTCCAAATCATCCTCTTTTCTCAGATACCCAAGCTAACATTTTCTAGGCTAGCAAACATCACCCAGGCTGCTCAGCTTCTGGACTACATCTTCATGTGCACCATCTACCTGTTCTTCTACCGCGCCATGAAGGCTCAAGGCTACGACCGCAATAGCCTTCCATACAAGGGCTGGGGCCAGCCCTACGTGGCCATCGCTGGCCTTATCACCATGACTGTCACGCTTTGCATCTACGGATATGCGGTGTTCTATTCCTTCGACGTCGGAACTTTCATGACTTACTACGCGATGTGCTTTATTTGTGTCGTGGCCTGGATAGGCTTCAAGCTCATCAAGAGGTCGAAGTTTGTCAAACCACTTGAGGCCGATCTCGTTTGGGAGCGACCGGCGATTGACGCCTATGAAGCGAGCATCGACGCACCCCTAGGAATCTGGACGGATATATGGCAGAGCGTCACTCGTACGAAGAAGACGAAGCAAAGCCACGCCCACGAGTAGGCTCAATCCTGGCTTGATTACTAGAAGCTCGGATACAGATTTGGTGGTTGCGCACCACATTGCTTGGATTGGATCATGAAGCTTGACAACGCTTCTAGGCGTACAGCGGCATATACGGCTGCATCAAGATCGATACCCTCGTTAGATTTACGATCGTTTCTTCGAAATCTACCAATGGTAGTCCGGCGACACCGTCGGGTCATATTTTATGATACCCTATTATTGGAAAAACTGGAAGACAAATGTTTTCAAAGTACCAAAAGCGCCAAAGCACCAGAAGCACCAAAGCACCATAGCATCGGAGATACCCTAAGCGCCGATATCAGCCTACTACTATAGGTCCGACTAGCCGAATGCACCTAAGGATTACGAAGCCTCACATTGCGCACTACTAAACATATCACCAGTCTCAATGAAACCTGCTTGTTTGGGGTGTCTTGCACATCTACCTTACTATATGTACACCCCTCATTGGGTAGGAGCAGCGGTGAAGCTGAACTTGTAGAAAGTCACATTTCAACGTGGCAGTATATCCGGTATTAGCACGGCGAATGGCCAAGAAAACGCCTAAAGCAGCAGGAGGTCAATAGTAGTATTGACTCGAAAGCTATCTGCTCACTACATACGTAGATAAATCTCGTGTTTCCTTGCGAAGGAAGTTACTCACCTTCACTTCTCTCCAGATTCAACACTTTTGACGTGGTGGAGACCAAGACCTTCCTTAAGAGCCTTCCATACTAACAAACAGTGACAAAACGTGGCCACCCAGCGAACCCGTCAAAAAATGGGACTCTACCGTGCAGTAGCGCAGTGGTAGCTAAGTGGCTGCGTGCTATTACTCTTTCAGTTGGAATTCGATTCTTGCTAGAACATGGGGTTTGCATTCTTGCATTTATGCTCCTTTTAGTTAGCTAGACTTGAGCTTAGACTCCGCAATAAAGTACAGAAACGTTGTTGGATACACTAGTAGGTCGTCCGCAAGGTTAGAAAGACTTCGCTACTGCCGAGGAACCTGTTGTCTTCAGAAGATGGAGCCCTTTTCGGACGAAGGCTGATTGTGAAGGCAAAGCGGGCGTTCGGCAAGGCTTGAAAGAGAAACAAATGCCGCAAGTGAAGGATGTTTGCTTTGTAGAGAATTAGAATATGTTTCCAAACCTATCACTATCAGGTCTCCCTGACCTTTGATGTTTTGCAAAATTCATCTCGAGCACGTCCCCTCAACTTGGCACTTCTATGTCATTTGACGCAGAAGGTTCTGTCCTTATCGACGAACCCTTTTTGAGTAGAACTGCGCCTCTGATACAAGGGCCCTTGTGCTGGCTCTGTGAAACCGAATACCATAGGATAAAGGTCAGAAGCCCTTTTGGCCATGGTGTTGATGTGGACGTGCGGAGCGGCCGCTGTGCGATTCGCCCACCGCTCCGAAGGATTTTCAGGGGTCCTCCAGTCGCCACCACCTTCCTCCTTCCCTCTTAGACGCGCGTGCCCACGACAGGACGACACCTCACTCGTTGCTGGCCATGTTTTAATCTATCTCTGTGAGCTATGCAATCTTGGGCGACTCTTGTAACGGCCTCTCCGGGCATCTGATCGCCTACCCTTTATGCTGGCGAGTGCTGCCGACACAACCCCCTCAGCCCGCCTTCATGCGCCACGCTGGGCAGCGGTAATGATGCTGGCTTATTGGAGCAACGTTTCCCTCACCACCAGCCCTATCTACTCACGGAAGGGTTCAACAGCCTCTCGGAGTCCGGAATCGCCTTTCTGCCAAACCTGAAACATTGTCACCTCCACTTGTTAGCCTCATGCTGCCGGCACTGCAACCGCAGTGGATCGCCCTGAAGGATATTACCCCCGCTGCGCCCCAAGCCCTTTTCCACCATCCAGGTACCATCCAGCTAGCTGTGGCATAGTGTCTCATCAATAAGGGTCCAATCGTGTGGTGTTGCGACAGCGGATGCCCTGATGAGTGGCAGGCGCGTGGCTTCCGCACTTTAAAAATGACATTCCACATGCCGAATCGAGAGTCACGCTGGCGTAGTAGACTTGTCTTCTTATATGGTCCCTGTGCCTCACTTTCCCTCTCCTTCTCGAGTCTTAGCTTTCTGTCATTAAACTCTTCACACTCGCTTCTTCATCATCTTGACCTTGTTCCGGGGCAGAGCCCTGCGAGATATAACTTCCCTTTCGAAATGGGTTACGGAGGATACATGACGCTAGTCAACGGCTCGCCGTTTGACTGGACCGTGACCGGATCACACTCGTATCAAATGTCTACTTGGAATTGGCCTACCATTAGCGCAGGTGTGTTCTACAGCAGCTAATCGACTTGTCAACATCAGGTCTAACGCCCTCTAGGCAAATCAAGCAAAGTCTACGTTGAATATGGAACAAAAGGCTCCACTCGCGATGACGCTGGCGAAACTTATTATAAGCTTGCTGGAACCTCTAGCACCTTCCAAGTACAGGCCAAAAAGCCTTCTGACTATCATCTCTATGTCACTTTGGACGGAATGTCAACCAAAACAAATCCGCAAGGTTCTGTAATAGATGAAAGCTTCCGACACAATGCTGCGGTCAACTGGATTATGTCCACCGATGAAAGTGGTGCCATTTGGTCGAATAGTGCACCTCCGATCGACTGGATGCAACAGAGCCTGGGATCGCTGGGCAATCGGACCTTGAGACATATCTGCATGCCAGGCTCTCATGACGCGGGTATGAGCTCTTACAGCCCTGGAACGGTGGGCGCCAACTTTGCGAACACCCAGGCCCAGTACCTGGACATGTACAATCAATTGCTCTACGGATCACGATTTTTCGACCTGAGGCCGGTGATTTCCGATGGAAACTTCGTCTCGGGCCACTATTCGGAAGTGGAAGGCATTTGGGTCGGGGGGAATGGGCAGTCTTTGGCGGATATCATCAGTGCTGTGAACAAGTAAAATACCAACGTCCTCCACTGCGGATTCAGACTAACATTGCAAATAGATTTACCGCTCAGTACCATGAATTGGTCATCATAAACCTCTCTCACACTCTCAACACCGACTCCGCCGACTCGCAGTACACCGACCTAAGTCAAGCCGAATGGAACAAGCTCTGGGACCAGCTAAAAGAACTCAACAATCTCGTTCTCGACAGCAACCCCGGCAGCACCGACTACACGACCAAAGTCCTGTACGATTTCATCGGCAACAGCCCCTCCGTCTTCGTCATCAACCAGCTCCCCAACGGCATCTCCCTCGGCAACTACGCCACCCAGGGCTTCTACAGCGCCACAAACTTCCCCATGTTCGACTCGTACTCCAACTCCAACTCGGCCGCCACCATGGAAGCCGACCAGCTGCAAAAGCTGAGCGCCAACCGCAACATTGTCGCCGACAGCGGCGCGAACAAGGACACCTTCCACCTGCTCTCGTGGACGCTCACACAGCAGGCCGAGGATGTCCTGAATTTCGACAAGGCCATTATGAACCTCGCTGCGAGCGTGTACGACGACCTCTTCGACAAGGCGTACAACGCCTTCACGCTCGAGTCGTTCCCGAACGTGCTATACCTCGACGCGTACGGGATCCGCGACAAGAGCGTCGTGCTACCGTACGACAAGCCGGCGAAAGTAAGCGCGTATCCGGACGTGTACGCGCTGGCGATGGCGGTGAACAACGGGATCGCGGGGCGGAATCCACAGATTCGGCAATAGTAAACTCTCCCCTACGACACGTAGTCGTGAGTGTAATAAACCAAACCAATAATCTCTAATACGTCTACCTCAAAGTTCCTGGGAATTCCCCTGTGCCTCCGTCAACGCCCAACCCCCATGACCCTCTACTCCCCCTCCAACAACCTCCTCAACGCCTCCGCCTGCCCTTCAAACCCCTCCTGCAACCCCTCCCCGTACAGTGCCTCCAACACCCCCGCCAGCGCCCCGCGGTACACCTCCCGGCTCTCGTACAGCGCCTTCCCGCTCGCCGCCACGCTCACCGCCGTCCACCGCTCCGCTTCCAACGCAAGATCCACACTTAGCAGCTTCCACGCCACGCGGCCGAGGCCCGGCTGCACGTGGGTGATGTTCTCGAACGAGGTTTGCGAGTGGGCCGGGTTGTCGGGCGTGGAGGCGTTGACGGGGAGGGGCAGGGGTGGAATCTGGACGCGGAAGAGTAGGCGACGGTTTTCGGCGGGCCATTGGTCGGATGGCGGGAGGGGGATGCCGAGGGGGTTGGTGGTGATTGCGGAGCTGGGGGTGGGTTAGTTGGGAGAGATGGGGAGGGGTGAGGGGACGGTGGTGCTGCGTACCGAACGAAGGGGTTCCATTCGGGGTAGGCGGTGAAGTTCGTTATGGCGGTCCAGAGGAGGGCTGGGGTGGTGTTGATTTCGATGCGCGCGCTGGCGTTGAAGACGCCTGGGGCGACCGGGGGGAGGTTGGTGCGGGCGGCGACGGGAGAAAGCAGGGAGATTGAGATGGAGAGGAGGAGAGAGAGGAGAGTCATGTTTGTATGGAGGATTATAGAGTTGGTAGTGGAGAGTGGAGAATTTGGAAGTTGAGTTTGAAGGATGTTGTTAGAGCATGGACGATAGAGAAATGGTTAGAGCTCGTAGAGGCAGATTACATTTGGGAAGCAACGAACGCAACTGACGCGTGACGTAGCAGAAGGCACCACAGTCGTACAGCCCGCTTTAGCCGTCCTCATAATTAGATATATTATTGACCTACGCGCACATGACAACGAAAACAGCATGGTCGTTCATTGCCGCAAGCCAAATAGAGACAAGTGCTCCAAGCGCGAGGCTTTCTGGGCAACAGTTGCTGTCGATAGAGAAGGGATTTCTGGGATGCCCGACATCGTGGACTGGGCATTCGCACAGAAGCGAGATGGAAGCAGATCGCTTGCGCTGCGCGAGCATGGTGAAGACCAACCGAAGCTATTATTACCCCTCGCGTAGACACCCTGGCTCGCGGCAGTGAATCGGGCGTGAGTGGACGGTTTATTAGTACCACGTGCCATACTTTTTGAGGCCAGATAAATGCTTCGGTGTGGGTAGTAACGTCTTTTCATATCGAGGAGAACACGTACCTTTGTAAGGTCCACACTATCTTTCGAGAGGGCAAGAACTCAGGGTTTGAGCCAGCGTCACTCTAGTCCGAATGGAGCTAACCGGTGGCTTGGGTGCTTGGGTCACGCGACTTCGAGATCGGCTGGTGTGAGATCGTGCCTGTCGGTGTGGTTAGCGGTAGAGATTCAGTGCGTTGATAGGAGGAAATTACTAGATCGGCGGTGAAGGTGGGGCTTGGCGTCACGGAGAACAGGAGAAGGGCACGGTGACGGGATGGCGGAGCGGAAAGAGGTGGTAGTGCTGACGGGGACCGTTTGTGGGTTTCACAAGAGAAGGCTGGGTGAGTCTTTAGACGGGCGGCGCAGAGAACAACGCTGGGGGTCCATTCATGGTGATTTAAGGATACTTCTTTTGATGCACCTCTGATATAATCCGGACTCGTCACCGTTACTTTCCGCATAAGACGTAGGAATGTTTTTGTGATATGCTCCGAAATGCCATTACTCAAGGCATCCAGCCCAAAATTATCAGAATCCTTTAACCCCAGACGTTTGCTCAAGAATTACATGGATAAAGCACGGAAACCCTCAAAGGAAAAAGTAGGTATATGATGAGGGCGGTGACGTAAAGAAATCAAAGAGAGAAACACGCAGGAAGCAACATCAGGTTCCACCATCAACTCGTCTATCAGTCCATGCCTCAATCACGGATTCTTCGTAGCTCGCCTCGATTCGTCGTATGAGGGTGAGTAGTAACGTAATGAAAAGGTATCTCTCGCATGCTGATGCTCTCACGGCGCTGAAAACATGTGCCTGGTAATCCCAATTCCCGACCCGTCAATTGTCCGGCGCTCCAAAACACAACTCCAACAGCAGCCACATGGTGTCTCCGCCATCTTGCCAGGATAGAATCAAGCCAAAGAACGAACGCAGCACAGGATCTATGTGCTGACCTTCTTCTCGTCCATTAGATCGGAACTCTCAGCCTTGCGGTGCTTTTGCACGAAGACGGCATCCTGGCCTGTCATGCGCCGGCCAAGAGCGCGTTCCAGTTTCGCGCCTAGAGCCAGCTTGCCCATGTCCTCGTTCTTCTCCGGGGTCACGACATAGCGTTGTTGTTGGAGTCGCTTGTCCTCGAGGCGCTCGAAGCCGGCATTCCACGACTTGATGTCATGTGCACGGGGGTCGCCGGCAGTTGACGAGGCGTTTGAGAGATGCGAGGGCGCAATTGAGGGTGTGAGAGTAGGAGTGGCGGAGTAGGTGGATAGGCGGGTGCTGGCGCGGTAGTTGGAAGGCTGCAGACTGTTAGAAGGTTGTCATAGGAGGCGAGAGCTTCACAGCGTCGAACGGCCACACAGCCTCAAAGGCGGCTGGCGGGGTTGTATAACGAACACGCAGAGCGCGTGCAGAGGGGAGCTCACGTTGGCGAGGATTGGCCTCGAGGATTCTAGGGAGTTGGTCATGTTGCCGGCTGGGTCGTGCAGCGGGCTGTGGTTGAGGGGGCTCGGCGTGGAGTGGTGCTGCGATGCGGGATGTGCAGACGAGGTGTGGCAGGTGGTGAAGTCGGTAGATTCACAGGTTGACGGCGGGTATATGCAGCGGGAGGGTGGAGGAGTGTGGGTTCTCTCAGGGCAGGTCGACAGCGTCAGGATCAGCGGGTTCGGGGGGGCGTCGTGCGTTTCGCGTTTCACCGTCCGGCTCGCCTTGGATCAGCAAGGGGCCGATCTTGTCTGGTTTGGCGGTGCAGGGTGCGGAGGTGACGGCGTGCGTGAGCGGATTGGAGCGCGACAAGCGTCGTGGATGGGAGCAGACCAAGTGGAAGGGTTCAAGACAGTCTGGGGATGGTGTTGAAGTCGCCCCGGCGCCCTCCACCACGTGGGCCCTTCCTTTCTTTTTGGAACTGCCACTTCGCTACGGCCGCATTTCCGTACAGCGAGCGGGGCACTCCTGGGCAGAGTTTTTCTGAAACATCGGCCTCCTGCCGCTCACTGGACGACGACGCTGCCATCTCAAAGCCCCCGTCTGTGCCTCCACGTCTGCGCCCCGGCAAACACGGCCTGATTCGCACACTTCCTGGCTGCCACG
Source organism: Lophium mytilinum (assembly GCA_010093605.1). NCBI lineage: Eukaryota > Fungi > Ascomycota > Dothideomycetes > Mytilinidiales > Mytilinidiaceae > Lophium > Lophium mytilinum. Next base: position 2,520,126 of record MU004182.1, on the reverse strand, counting down.
GGTTGCCACGTTCTGCCAGGTGGCGGCCCGCGATATGCGTTCGTTGGGTTGAAGACCTGGCCATCTGCAGCTCAGCGCCGCCCACCCTCACCCCAGCCCCCGCGGCGCAAAAGTGGCACTTCAATACCGTTTGCGGCGGCCCAGAGAGCTATCAGGCTTGCTAGAGCTATTCTTCTGCAAATAACAATAACAGACTATGGACCTCAGGCGGTGCTATAGAGGTGTACACGATGATATGATAGTGCCTAGTGTCCCTCAAGGATAGGAGGATCGAATTGAACCACAGATTATAAACTGCCACTTCTTGGTCCAGACAGCCCACCTCCGCGAGCACACGAGGCCTCCGGGATCGAGCTCCAGAAGCAAGCCCTGGCTGCCTGTCGTCCCCTAGTGTCCACCACTCAGCACCGCTCGGCCTGGCAGGCCTAAACGATCCCATGCCGAACACCCCTCCACCATTCTGTCAGACGGACCTGAACCTCCACCCCGAACCGACCGAATGCTCACCAACCGCAATTGAGAGGCAGCCCCGGCTTCATCACCGCCGACTGCCCACCTTATGTGGCGGCTTGCATTCACCACGGCGCCTGTTACGGCTCCGGTGGCACCCGTCTTTGTCAGTCTCAGAGCATCGATGACGGCCCAGCCCGTTGACTCGCACGTTTCATTTCCTCCAGCATCTCAACCAGCCTCACACGCAATTAGAGACTTCAACCAGTCCTGAATCACGGAGCCTCACGAGAACGGCATCAGTAGCGGTCATCTATCGTCTAGCCGCTGGATTGCCCCAGGGATTGTGCCGCTTTTCATCATTATATCCCCAATGCCTGTTTTCTAGAGCCGACCTTGCCGATGCTCAACCCATGCGGCTCTCGCCCATGCGGCTCTCACCGCTTTTGATGTGCGATTACGGGGCTTTACCGGCCCTCGCGGGAAGTCGTAATCTGGCAACACGAGGCGATTCGGATCTCTGTGCTATAATCATGCCATGAGGACGATACTGTCAGGGGTGCACCACATGACTATCAGAATGGACAAAGAGTTCCAATTTCAGACTTGCAGCTCTCTAGGAGGTCAGTAGACAACCTTCATCGTGCTTAGTATGCCAGCAGAATTAGAATCATGTCGAAATCTTTATGCACTGTTCTGAAGCTGTCTGAATACCTTCAATCGGCTTTCCGAAATCTGGACAAGAGGTAAGTCATTTACTTTAGTAGCCTGCTATCTCTTTACGCAACGGCAAACAACGGCAGACACGCTTATGCAGGTTATACGTGATTCTTCTAAGGTATTTCCTTTCCGTACTCGTTATCAAAAGTATAATCAGTCTCATGAGCCCGAGATTTCGTCCCTTCTTGTCTCCAGCCCAGTCACAATGCTAGTCATACTTCTGTTCCGGATCTCTGGATGTGCTGAAGCACTACAAGTAATAACAGACATACGCATACCGATCAAGCGCTAGGCACTTCAATCTTTTCTCCGTTTCTGTATCTTACACATTGGTATAATTCCCACAACACTCCTAATGAAGAACGTATTGGTCGCCTTGATAGGTGATATCTCACATATACTCACCTTCGTGCTATTTACACAACCTCCATGAGTACAAGGCTAACCTTAATCATTCCTCTACAATCATATAGCCTGACAGCGCTATTATACTACTCAGGTTCGAAACTAGGTTCTTGTAGGGCATGGGAGGAGATCAGGTCACGAGTAATGGGATCAAGGTAATTTCAAGGTTTGCTCAAGACCCAAGATTTTTTATTTACTGCCCCATCAACCCGATTCTCAGAACATATACCTGAAGTTCGGGTTCTCCCGATCCGTTAGATCATCAAACGCATGCACCAAGCTCTCATCATTCGCCTCCCTCACTCCCGCCTCCGCCAGCCTATCCTTTGCCTCGTTCCGCCGCTTCAACTCCCACCGCAGAAACACAATCACCAGCACCAGCAAGCAGTAACAGCCCATGTGCACGGCAAACGCGATGAGATACCGCGGCGCGTTCCAGTCTAGGAAGACTTGCGGCCCAATTGCATTACCCGTAGCCCATGCGACGAAGTTCATCGCAACGACGGCCGTCTTCTTGGTTTGGCCGGCGATATTGCGCGAGATCATCGACATAGCGAGGGTTTGTGCCGCCCAGAAGGAGAGCACGATGTAGTAGGAGATGAGCAGGCCGACTTGGCTGGCTTTGTTGTGGTTTTCGACTGTCATGAGGACTATGGTACCGACGAAAGAACTGAAGAGGGTTAGATTGATGACGGGAGGAGAGACTGGAATGGCTCACGGAATCACGAATACTCCCATGACTATCAGGTTCTGCCCCGTCTTCCTGACTAGCCAGGTTGAAGAGAGCAGGATGAGGACGATCACGGCGCCGAGGACCATGGCCAGCAGCTGTGTCTGCAGGACTGTGAAATCGAATCCGGAAATGATGATGTTCGCGAAGGCTCCGAGTCCGGAGGTTGGGAGGGTAGTGCAGATCGCGATCAAACAATAGCACCAGGATTGTGGATCGAGTAAGGCTTCCTTTAGTTGCTCGGATCGGAAGGTTTTGTTTTGGAGACCGGTTTGGTTTGAACGAACGCGTTCGACCATGAGGGCTTTGTCCTCCTCTGAGAAACACTTAGCGCGCATGGGGCTGTCTGGAATAACCTATCAGTACCTAGACACAGGGTATAGAGGGATGGTTCTCATACCTGGAAGCCACCACAGGACAAAGAGCCCCCATAGGACTGAGAAGCACCCGTAGGTCAGGAAGATAGCTTGCCAGCTCTTCAATGGTCCATGGTGGATCAGACTGAAACAGTACGCTAAAAGTCCGCCTACAATTTGCTGCCCTCCGTTCATCATGTACCAATACGTCACTATTTGGGCTTGCTCATCGCGCTTGTACCACATCGAGCTCATCACGAGGAATGAGGGCTGGCAGACAGCTTCGAAGATACCGAGGAGAGTTCGAACAGCCACGAGAGCTGGAAAACTTCGACAGGCGGCGTGGAGAGCGAGTGTTATGCTCCAAAGGATGATGTTGGCTCCCAAATATTTGGCGATGGGGACGCGCTGTATCAGCCAATTGGTTGGATATTCGACGATTAGTACGGCGATGTAGATACAAGTGGTGAGCCACGAGTACTGTGAGGATTTAGCTTTCGTCTTTGAGCTGTAGGTGAGTTGAGAGTGCTCGGGGATGTAGGTACCTGCTGTCCCACCAGGTGTGCATCCTTCTTGATACCCATAATCGAAGCGAAGCTGAGCGTCCCCTTGTCGAGCGCCTGAAGGAAGTACGTGAATATCATGACCGGTAACACCCTCTTATCAATCATCCTCCTCAACCTTTTGTTCTCTGCCTCTGTGATGTCGATTCTTCCCGCCTGCGCATACTTTGCGAGTTCTTTATCGATACGGTCGTAGTTCATGTGATCTTTGATCACATCCCCCGGCGATATGACCCTCTCGATTTGAGAGATATCCGTCATTTCTTGACTCTTCTTCATGTCCACGTCTTCTCTAGGTGGGGTGTTCGAGGGCACGACGATATCATGGCTGAGCTCCTTGTTGCCCATTGTCTCGACTCTTTCCTAGCCAGGAGAAACAAATATAAAAAGTAGAAAGATAGACTGGTTTGAGGCTTGTGGAGATATCTACCCCATACCCCGTAATATACTCTCCCCACACCCCATGCATCACCTTACCCTCGCTCCACTCCCCACACGGTAGCAGCCTCGGACACAGATCCACCGGAATGGCATTGCAGATCAGTTAGTTTATCCATCCACAAACGATGCTCTAATTAGGACTTTACTTGCTCCTCCACGCCGAGGGTCCCCGCAAATTGTACAGCCAAGAAATAGTAGTGTAGAGCAGTGACTCGTGAGTCGGCTGTTTCGGCATATCGGTCAAAAGGCGGCCGAGTCAAGACCGACACCGCGAATTCTTGTCAAGTGCTCCATGACAACTACGCTCACGTGTCGGTACGTATATCCGAACCTTCGGTGGTTATATGCTTCGAAGCCTATCAATATATTTTAAGTCGTAAGAACTGGCTCAGCCTTGCTTGCTTTCATCCCTCCACTTCTCCGTCCATACATATAGATCTACTTCGTACTAGACTCAATTCTGATTTCCTACTTTCCTCACCCATCTACTCTTTTCAGATATCAAAAACATGGCCCTGCAAGCCCACAACCTCTCCTCCACCACCATCCACTCCACCATAGACCTCCTAATCCACAACCTCGTGCACATCTCCGACCCCTCTGGCGAATTCCTGCTCCACCTCGCCGACGGCCGCGTCATCGACACCAAAGGCTGGAACGACTGGGAATGGACGCACGGCATCGGCCTCTACGGCCTATGGCAATACCACACCCTCACCGGCTCCGCACCCACTCTCACCATCATCAAAGACTGGTTCGCCACCCAGCTCGCCAAAGGCACCACCAAAAACATCAACACCATGTCCCCCTTCCTCACGCTCGCGTATCTCTATGAAGACACGAAGGAGCGCACGTACGAGCCCTGGCTCGACGCGTGGGCCGAGTGGGCCATGCACGAGCTGCCCCGCACCCGCTTCGGCGGCATGCAGCACGTCACGTATAACTCGACGAACGCGAACGAGCTGTGGGACGACACGCTCATGATGACGGTGCTGCCGCTCGCCAAGATCGGGCTCGTGCTACGGCGGCCACGGTATGTGGAGGAGGCGACGCGGCAGTTTTTGCTGCATGTGCAGTACCTGTTCGACACGGAGACGGGGCTGTTTTTCCATGGGTGGAAGTTCGAGGGTGAGGAGGGGGCAGCGGGGAGGTTGGGGCATAATTTTGCGCGGGCGAGGTGGGCGAGGGGGAATAGTTGGCTGACGGTTGCGATTCCGGATTTTATTGAGATGCTGGGGTTGGGGGAGGGGGATCCGGTGAGGGTGTGGTTGGTGGATGTGCTGACGGCGCAGTGTCAGGCGCTGAAGAGGCTGCAGGCGGATAGTGGGATGTGGCGGACGTTGTTGGATATTGCGGAGAGTGAGGGGAGCTATGAGGAGGCGTCGGCGACGGCGGGGTTTGCGTACGGGATGCTGAAGGCTGTTAGGAAGCGGTATATTGGGAAGGAGTTTGAGGAGGTGGCGGTCAAAGCTGTGAAAGCGGTCCTGGGGAAGGTGAGTAAAGATGGGGAGCTCTTGGATGTTAGCTTCGGTACGGCTATGGGGTCGACACTGCAGCATTATAAGGATATCAAATTGACGAGTATGCCGTATGGGCAAGCAATGGCGATCATGGCATTAGGAGAGTTTCTTAGAACGTTCATATAACAAAGAATGGAAACCTAGGAGTTGATTAATGAGAATAGTCTTTTGATGGAAGTAAAGACCGAAACCAGGGTTAGTCTATATATTATTTGGACCAAATTCTGCAGTCAAGTGTATATAGCTTGTTGCTCAATTGTTGAAGGACCTCAAAATTTCCAGAAACAACTGAAAACTAAGGGAATCTAGATCTCATCTAACTGAAAGCTACGCGAGGTCTCGCGGCTGTATTCCCGCAATACCGGATATATTGCTTTTCATTAGCGACAGTGTGGAGAAAAGCTCATCTTCCCATACAAGCTCCGATAATGTTACCAAAGCTCGCTCTGGAACCATGCACAATGCTCTCAAATGGAGTGTGGAGAATCAAGCTTTTTTTCTTTCCCTTGCACTGATGCTTTCGAAATGAAGTCCAATATAAAATTGGGATGCACCGATATAACAAGAACCGCACGATAGCGGAGAGAGCTATATCGGGAGGATATAAGAAGAGCCCAAAGCTTCGGCGCTGATGTCTTAGACCTGGTTGAGATCTAATCCACACTTCTTTCCTATGATGAAGTCTCTCGCTATATCCGTCATCGTCGCACTGGCTGCTGTCCACACTGTCGTAGCTCATTCAACGTTCCAGCAGCTATGGGTCAACGGAGTTGATCAGATAAGTTTTGCTAGATCCACTCTGGCTTTCGTACGCTTCCTTACCTATCAGAAACGCCAGCACCTGCGTCAGATTACCACCAAACAACAACCCAGTGACCAGCGTCAGCTCTACTGACGTTCGCTGCAATGTCGGAGGAGCCCAAGGCGTGAGCGGCAAATGCGCCATTACCGCTGGGCAAAGCGTTACAATTGAGATGCATGCAGTATATCTATCCTCTACCTCTCACAACACCTGTTCACACTTTGATAGCAAAATGGTGACCGTTCTTGCTCCAATGAAGCCATCGGCGGCGCCCACTACGGTCCAGTAATCGTCTACATGTCCAAGGTCGCAGACGCCTCCACAGCCGACGGGTCTGCTGGCTGGTTCAAGATCTTCCAAGACGGTTGGACGGCGACCGGGAAGGGGACAGGCGACGACGATCTATGGGGAACAAGTGACCTGAATACCTGCTGTGGCAAGATGGACGTGAGTTGATCGTCGAAGCTTGGTTATTTAGGCCTTGACACGATCCAAACAGGTCAAAATCCCATCGGATATCCAAGCGGGCGACTATCTCCTCCGCGCTGAAGTCATTGCGCTGCACGTTGCTAGCTCCTCTGGCGGCGCACAGCTGTATATGAGCTGCTGTATGCCCTCTGTCTCTCCTATTAGCTTATAGTTAGTCTGCTGAGGAAATCTTAGACCAACTCACAGTATCCGGCGGCGGCTCAGCCAGTCCCGCTACAGTCAATTTCCCTGGAGCCTATTCGGCTAGTGATCCGGGCATTCTCATCAATATCCACGCCGCGCTATCTACCTACGTCGTGCCAGGTCCCGCTGTCTACAGCGGCGGCAGTGAGAAGGTTGCGGGTAGTGGATGCAATGGTGCTGCTGCCACGGGTGTCCCGAACACGACACTGAAGACGTCGGCGGTGCCTGTAAGTACGAGTGTATCAGCAGGCGGTGGAAATAGTGCAGTATGTACGGCGGCAAAGTATGACCAGTGTGGTGGAAATACTTTCAGTGGAAGTACCACTTGTGTTGTAAGTGTCTTCGAGGATGGATAGCTACATTTCACGATACTAATCGTCTTGTAGTCCGGGTCTACGTGCGTTGGAGTTTCAGCCCCTTATTACTATCAGTGTCAGTGAGTTATTCCTCCTGATTTGTAGGAAATAATCTTTAGGAAGGGTGTGTGGGGGACTCGGGCAGCGGGAAGTTGAAGCAAAGCTTATCGGAAACCGGACTGAAATATGACTATAATAGCTTTTAACAATATGTAGGCTTGTTCTCAAAACGATGTTTTCTGTAGGCTATGGAGCTCTCATAAAGGGCCTGATTCGTGATCTCTTGTTTGTCATTTCTCGTCGAATCTTTTACCTTGATCTGAAGCACCTCAAGCAATGGCAAGCAGGCGTGGACAGATTTAGCTAGCTGTGTTAGTATCTATATTACCATTTGTAAGGGCTTCAATTCAAGAAGACCCATGTCGAAGTGCTTGAGCGCCAAATCAGTCAAGCTCATTTGGTTGAATTCTTGAGCTTCTCGTCCACAATCCTCGAGACCATCTTGTCCAGAATTGCAAAGTCTCCGGTTCCAGCCTTGTCTTCAAAGTAGGCTGCCACACTCTTCTCCACGTATTTGCCGACCATGTCAACCTCGACGTTGACCTCCTCGCCGGGTTTCTTGGCCGCTGTAACTACGCGTTCTTGTGTATAAGCGATCAGCATCACCTCCCACCAACCATCCGGGCCGTCTTGAATTTGTGTGACCGTTAGGCTTGCTCCATCCAATGTGATGAATCCTTTCTCCACGATGTACCGCAACACAGAAGGGTCACGGGGCTTGAAGCGGAACGTTAACGCATTCCCGTCTGGTGTCACGGACACAACCGAGGCGACAGTGTCAACATGTCCTTGAACGAAATGTCCGCCCATACGTGTGGACGAGGAGACTGCGCGCTCGAGGTTGACCATCGAGCCCTTCTTTAACGAGCCTAGATTTGTGCGGCGGAGGGTTTCGGGGGCGACGCCGACTTTGAAGGAGGATTTCTCGAACTCGGTGATGGTGAGGCAAGCGCCTATGATACTATTAGGATCTACTTCGGATCGAACAGCATGATACTCACCATTTATGCTTATGCTATCACCCAGATTCGCATCTCCAAGAATGTTCTGCGCGTCCGAAATAGTCAACGAGGTCCCGCCGCCTCCGCTGGCCGTCTGGTCAAGCTCCTCGAGCGCCGAAACAGCTGTCTGCAGTTAGCTTAGCCTATGGTCAAGGACCTTCAATCCTCAGAGGTACTTACTCCCTAAGATCTCGACGATTCCAGTAAACATGGTGGTAAGTCGGTGGTGAGTCGGCGATGTGCGGTAAAATTGGTGATGGAGAAATGCGGGCCTCGGTGATCGTCATTGTTTGGAGGGGTTCCATGGTTGGCTTTGTATATTTCCGAGTTACAAGACCGCCCTTCTTTCGTGCCAGTTTTCTCTTATGCATCAGTTTTCATCGGAGCAGATATGCTATTGAATACACTCTCTAGATCGTCAAGAACCCAATTGAGGGCTCAATGGAGCCTCGCTCCTTTCACCCGCCAGCGCAATGCTCCCTGGAGAGGCATAGCTGCGGTGGCTGAAGCGCCTGATACCTCCACTCTTCCTCTGGCGGGAATAAAAGTTCTGGACATGACGAGAGTTCTGGCTGGTGTGAGTGTTAGAAGCCTGTAGCAGGAGCTTGTCCTGATATTTGAATCTAGCCATATTGCACGCAGATTCTTGGAGACCTTGGGTACGCGGCGGTGGACCCTGTATGAACCAACTCCTCCGAGGTTGGCAGACAAAAGAGATGTCATTGACAGTTGTGCTAGTGCAGACATTATCAAAATAGAGCATCCGACGCGTGGTGATGATACTAGAGCTTGGGGACCACCGTATGCGAAACACATAAAGGGAGAGCACATGGATGGGCCTGGGGAGAGCGCCTACTTCCTGGCGGTAAGAATTGGCGAATCTCGTGCGAAGATGAAGACTGACCATCCTTCTAGGTCAATCGAAACAAGAAGTCTTTGGGTCTCTCATTCGCACATCCGTCGGGGGTAGAAATACTTCACAAACTGGCCCGGGAGTGCGACGTCCTAGTCGAAAACTACATTCCTGGCGCGCTGAAGAAATATGGCATGGATTTCGAGTCGTTATCGAAAATTAACCCAGCGCTGATCTACGCAAGCATCACGGGCTATGGGCAGACAGGCCCGTATAGTAGCCGTGCGGGATACGACGTCATGGTAGAAGCGTGAGTAGCCTCATATCAGCTAGCGAGGGCTTTACTGAAATCCGCCTAGGGAAATGGGCTTGATGCATATCACTGGCGAACGAGATGGACCACCAGTGAAGGTCGGTGTCGCCGTCACAGACCTGACTACGGGACTATACACCTCGAACTCGATCATGGCAGCGTTACTGGGACGGGCAAAGACTGGGAAAGGACAGCATATTGATGTTGCGTTGAGCGATTGCCAGGTCGCCACGCTTGCTAACATTGCGAGTTCGGCACTGATCAGTGGCAAGAAGGATTCTGGTCGTTGGGGAACTGCGCATCGTAAGTGATGTAATTTACTATCCTGATTTCAGCTCTGACAACTTTCAGCGTCAATCGTACCATACAAAGCTTTCAAAACAGCTGATGGTGACATTCTCATTGGTGGAGGCAATGATAGGCTGTATGGGGTTCTCTGTACCAAAATTGGAAAGCCAGAGTGGACGACCGACGATCGCTTCATCACAAACGCGGTGAGAGTGAAAAACAGGGTTGTCCTAGAAGGCTTGATCGAAGAAGAGACCAAGAAGAGGACTACACAGGAGTGGCTAGAGGTACTTGAGGGCAGCGGAATGCCGTACGCTGCCATCAACGACATTCAAGCAACACTGAAGCATGAGCATGGTAAGCCTCTACACTTCATCTTATATAACTATTGTGATTCTGATATGATGATAGTCCTTGCTCGAGATATGGTCAAAGTAGTGGACCATCCTACTTGCGGCCCTATGAAGCTTGTCAACACGCCTGTAAAATATTCCTTCTCGCAACCCAGCATCAGGAGTGCTCCACCCACACTTGGACAACATACAGATGAAGTTTTGAGAGATTTGGTGGGTTTGTCTGAGAGTGACATCGAGGGTTTGCGAAGTGAGGGAGTTGTTGCTTAGAACAATGGATGGTTAGACAAATGCCTCTTCTGTATCAAGATTAGAAATTCAGAGTGTATTCCCCCGAATTATTCAGCCATGAACCAACACATTTGCACAATTTGAACTGCGTACCACAACTGATTTTCGTGACGCTTCCAAGCGTGACAGATTTGGTAGAGGGATGTTGAACATTCGATGACTAAGCCATCCGCGCTGGGGCCAGTTCTGGGGAGCTGCGGTTGCAAGCCCTCTGCGGAGATCACCAAACCATCGTTCGCAACACATCATTCGAAAATCCCGTGAATACAGTGCGTATGGTCGCCTACGAAACACCAATCTAATCATGTCGCTTTCGCAACCCCCAGTGCCGCCCGTCGGTTCCAATCCCATCGCGGACTCGATTGCGGTCGTCCCTGCTGCGACGACAACGCAAGCTCCCGCGAAGCAGACAAACACCAATATTGCTTCTATTCCAGCAAAGCCGTGGCAATCGTCAATGCAACATGGCTCTCACAACAGTCCTACTGGCCCGGCTTTTCATCAGTTCTCCGCGTCAACAGAGGAGATTATCAAGCGCGTGAGCGCCAACGCTTCAGCCCGTGCTGGGACACCGGGATATCAGGCTGCGAGGGAACAGGTGCTGCAAAAGATAGTCACTAGCGACAAATTTCCACCGCCGTCGCCAATGTCAGGTGCCAGCAAGCGAGGAAGAGGAGGCGCAAAGAGTGGTACTCCTACTGGATTGAAGGGCGAGGTTGGCGCAAGCAGTGTTACACCTCAACCAATCTCAACACCTATTTCGGGAAGGGGAAGGGGTGGCGGTAGAGGTCGGGGCAGAGGGGGTGGCAGAGGTGGAAAACGAAAGCGAGCGGAGAGTGACGACAGCGAGGTAAGCTATCCGGAATCGCGTTGTAGGCTTGGATAGAAATCGCTAACATGCGGCACCAACAAAGAATGACTCCGATATCTCATCTTCATACACGCCACTACCAACGCAGACCAAGTCTGGGCGCAATGTCAATAAGCCGACCCAGTTCGTGCCCACACTGCCATCCCCATCGACGGGTACAAAACGCCGGCGCCCGAACAAGAAGAGTGCTGAAGCCGCTCTCTGTAAAGTATGTCACCGTGGAACTAGTCCTACCAACAACATGATTGTATTCTGTGACGGATGCAACACTGCCTATCATCAGTATTGCCACGACCCACCCATCGAGATGGAAGTCGTCCAAATAACCGAGAAGGAATGGCTCTGCAGTCCCTGCACTCGGTCTAAGCAGAGTGCCGTTCAGGGAATGGATGGCCTTGTTGCGGGAGAAGATCTGACATTAGAAGAGGTGAGTATCCATGCTCGATGCTCTAATATTGTTTTCTCGATTTAACCATCATCGACATTATAGAAACGTGCATACTTGAGAACGCTAACCCCGGAAACTTTGGTCTCTCTTTTGTTACATTCAAACATAATTCATCCAACTCTCCCGATATTCGCTCCGGACGCCCGATCTATTATCGAGAACACGTCTCAAGCTCAGCCAAACGCGACTCAAACTAGCTCGAGCCATACAGGAGTCAATGGTCACCAGCCGATCATAGGCAAATCTCACACTGGTACCCCAGGCCTATCGGTAACAAATGAAAGTTCTGACCTGGACCCAGCAGAGGCCCAGCTACAGGCAGAGAGTCAGCACCCCGCAAAGGTTCCTGTCCCCCAAGAAGTCGAACCAGAGCCGTACGATGGCTATGACACAGATCCGCCAGCACACTATCCAAAGGCTGGGAATGGCCTAGCACGGACGATGCGCCCAGAGAGCGAGGACCTCCAATGGCTCGTTGATGACAATTTTGAAGTATTCAACCACACCTGGAAAGCAGAGAACGAGAGCGGCGCTGCAAGCGGTCTGCAGGCGTCCAATGGGGTTGAGGGGACTGGTGGTGCGCCGAGCTTGGGAGCAGGACCAAAGCTTCCAAACAATGGATCTTAATGGATCCTTTGGGGCTTACACAAGCTTGAGCCAAGGGACTTGGTGCAGTCATGGTTTTTCATTTGCGGGTACTTCCGCAGGGGTTTTAAGCCGGGTTTGGGGTCGACGATAATGGTATTCACTTTACGTTTGCTGCATGGTTGTCCTTGATCACTGAGCAAGACACCGATTACTGTTAATGGGGCTAGCTCTCGTATGGTACTTCGTTGACGCTATTCGATCTTCTGAGGCGAGTCTAATGAGTTCAGCTGTCGGTACCTTGAGCGGAGGTGATCTGGACTTCGTGGATTGTGAGCATTCATGTTTGCTCCTCCAGACCTCCCTGCTATACATAGCATTGGATTCAGCAGATGGAGGTCTCCGTTTGTAGATTGGCTAAAATGACCATAATACGTCAAATCAATATTTGCATTGCGGGTGTGATCTGATAAAGGTGGTTTAACACAACCGGGATCACCCCCGGCCCGCAGTAATATCAGAGCGTGAAACAGGTCTATTCTCAAGACCGCCGCTGGCCAGCTCCGCTCAAAAAGTTCGGCGTTCGAGGTTTGAATAATCAGACATTCACGCCACAACGTTAGCTAAACTCTCTTAAATATTCTCTGTCCGCCTCCACAAAGCTTCTCTCCAAGGAATATTCCCGCGACTTCATCTTGCTTCATCATCTTGACGGCCGCACCTCCAAGAGATACGCGCCATGGCGGAGGATGCTGCTGCTCCACGGAAGTGCTTGAGCAAGGACTGTGAGAATGATGCCAGCTCACTACAATGCCCCACGTGTCAAAAACAAGGGAAGGAGTCCTACTTCTGCTCGCAAGACTGCTTCAAACGAAACTGGGTACATAGTAAGAAAGACCTTGTTAGAGGACTGAGGAATACTGATTGAGTCTACAGAGCGATCATAAGACAGCCCACAAGTCACAAAGTAATCCTCTCCGTAATATCATACCACCAAAAGTTGTCTCTAAACCCGACCCAGCAACCGGCCAATACAATCCCTACCCTACCTTCCCCTTCACTGGAAGCCTGAGACCAGTCTACCCTCTGTCACCACGGCGAGAAGTTCCCAAGAAGATACAACACCCAGACTATGCGAAGGATGGAATACCGCGCTCGGAACAGATCTTTGTTGGGAGGAATAAGATCACGGTTCTGGACAAGAAGCAGCAGGATGGAATGCGCAAGGTGTGCAGACTAGCAAGAGAGGTTCTCGATATTGCGGCAAAGGAAGCGAGGCCCGGCGTAACCACCGACTATATAGATGAGGTTGTTCACAAGGCGTGTTTGGAGAGGGACGTAAGTGTTTTCTCGCCCGGCGTTGTTGAACCTTGTGAGCTAACGTTAGGGGACATAGTCATATCCCTCGCCACTGAACTACTGTCATTTCCCCAAATCGGTATGCACGTCTGTAAACGAAATCATTTGCCATGGTATACCGGATCAGAGGGTTCTGCGAGATGGCGACATCCTCAATATAGATGTTACGCTATACCACGGCGGATTCCACGGCGATTTGAATGAGACATACTACATCGGATCCAAGGCAGAGGCAAACCCGGATGCTGTGCGTGTCACAGAATGTGCTAGGGACACTCTGGATGCAGCGATCAAGATCGTGAAGCCCGGTATGCTGTTCAGGGACCCAGGAACCGTAATCGAGAAGCTTGCAAAAGAGCGGAAATGCAGTGTAATCAAAACTTATTGCGGACACGGGATCAACCAGCTTTTCCACTGCGCACCCAACGTGCCGCATTACGCAAAGAACAAGGCTGTCGGGCAAGCAAAACCGGGCATGTGCTTTACCATCGAGCCCATGATCTCGTTAGGCACTCATAAGGACAAGACATGGCCTGATGACTGGACGAGTGCTACTCAGGATGGTTCTTTGACTGCCCAATTCGGTGAGTCAAGCGGCTTCAGATCCTCACCATCATCGAAACACTATTGCTAATCGCGCATATAGAACATACTCTTCTGGTGACGGAAGATGGAGTGGAGGTTCTGACTGCCAGACTACCAGATTCGCCAGGTGGAGCCCTCTCAATACCAACTGCTACGAATGGAGATGCTGCGACGCCAGCAGGCGCTGAGTCGTGATCTTTTCGACGTGGAGGGTAGAAGGGCATCGCGCTGTATCAACCTGTTGCCCACTGTTGCTCTGGGGAATGCAATTTTCTGATGGGCCTAGGCCCTACGTCTTATGACTCCAGAATTTAGGCACTGAAGATATCCTACGTAGCTCCCCCATATGCTAATCTGGTGCTGGGCTTCAGCCGTCCCTGGTTTCAGACTCCCTGTCAGTCTGGACCTTCTAACGAGTGCTTGATTGAACTGATATACATCTATGCTGTCCAGACTCTTGATGCCTTCTGATAGCCTCATAGGGTCATACCGGGTATCCTCTGCGTCTGACAAGAATGGTCCCGCACGGTTCATTTCGTTAAAACTTCCAACCAAACTGCTGATCTAAAGAGCAGAGGTGCTCCCAACAGCTTCTTTTAGACCTCTTGACGAGGGCCTGATTTAGGCGCGGTCGCTTCCAGCTTGAGAGTGTACGCGGCGTACCCTCTGCGTCCAACAAAAATCCTCTTGCGCGGTTGATTTCGTTGCAACTTGTAACTGGACCTTAAGTCTAACGAGCAGAGGTGCTCTGCCAGCTTCTCTTCATCCTCTTCATGGACACCTGATTTAGGGGCGGTTGCTTTAAGCTTGAAAAGATGGTACGTATTGTACCCCTCTGCGTGGAGCAGAAATCCTCCTATACAGTTGATTTCGTTGAAACTTGTAACTAGAACTCCAATATAACGAGCAGAGGTGCTTTACTAACTTCTCTTGATCCTCTTGATAGAGCTCTGATTCAGAGGCTGTTGCTTCCAGCTTGAAAAGATGGTACGCGACGTACCCCTCTGCGTGGAGCAAAAATCGTCTTACGCAGTTGAATTCGTTGAAACTTATGACTGGACTCTGAATCTGATGAGCAGAGGTCCTCCACTAACTTCTTTTGATCCTTTTGATAGATAGACCCCTGATTTATAGGCCATTGCCTCGAGCTTGGTAAGGTGGTACGCGACGTGCCCTCCGCGTCTAACAAGAATCCTCTTAGGCAGTTAATCTTGTTGAAACTTGTAACTAGACTCTGTATATGATGAACAAAGGTGCTCCAATAGCTTCGTTTGAACCTCTTGACGAGCACCTAATTTGAGAACTGTTGTTTCCAGGTCTAAAAGTGACTGCAACGAGGGTACACAGCGTACCTCCACGTCTACCTTAAGCTCCTGTGCGGTTAATTTCGTCCAACAGCCTTCAAGAGGTATGGAACAGGGCCCTGACCAGTGGCAGCAATAACTATGAGCTGGCTGCTGGCGGGGCGGAAACTCGTCCAACTAGCGAGAAAACGGGTCTGTGCAAGACCA
Organism: Lophium mytilinum; assembly: GCA_010093605.1. Taxonomy (NCBI): domain Eukaryota; kingdom Fungi; phylum Ascomycota; class Dothideomycetes; order Mytilinidiales; family Mytilinidiaceae; genus Lophium; species Lophium mytilinum. The sequence continues at coordinate 2,504,593 of MU004182.1, read as the reverse complement.
CTTCCCAACGAACGTCATCTCGAAACAATCTGCAGCCTGCCCTCTCGCGACACCAAGACAGCTTTCTCCACGAGCCCATGCTGTAGTAATCCGCCCTTTATCCTTTTGTGCGCATCGAATCGCTTCCCTCTCAGCCTGCCACAGTACACCGTGTTTCGACAGCCCGGACCAACATCACTCCCGCGTCTAGCCTGATAGCGCTCGCCGCCCGCACGACCTCCATCGTGCACGAATTCCCCGTCCCAGGCCTCACGAGCGCAGACACCCATTTCTCCGCCAGCTTCAAACCTCCTAAGAAACTTGCTCTGTTCGAAACCGTGCTCTAACAGCACACGACACCTTCGCAATGTCCGGAGAAGCGTGGCTATACCTATTGGCCGTCCTGATAAATGCCGTCAACCTGTTCCTCCAGGTGTTCTTCACCATAATGTACAGCGACTTGGAATGGTAAGGTTCTACTCCTTCAACCACAGCGCGCAAGTGTCGCCGAAATTCGGCATTTCGGCTTGCGCCTGGCCTTTGCTATGCTCCTGTCGTGCCCCGCTCATCTCTGGACAGTGATTACATCAACCCTATCGACCTTTGCAACCGCCTGAACACCTACATCGTCCCCGAAGCTGCCGTCCACGCTTTCCTCACGTTTCTGTTCCTCATCAACGGCTACTGGCTTGCTATCTTGCTCAATCTTCCTCTTCTGGCCTGGAACGCGAAGAAGTACGTATATACGGGATAGGGAAATGGTCTTCACTTCTTGGAATAGAAACTGATCTGGATTAGGATATTCGAGAACCAGCACTTGCTAGACGCGACAGAGATTTTCAGGAAATTGAATGTGCATAAGAAGGTAAGGGCTACCACCGATATTCTTGACGCTTGTTTGCAGTATTGTGTTTCCCATATTTCCTCTACCCAACGCCTGTTTCCATCGTTTCTTTTCAGTAGCTTGGATTTCAACACGGATCTCTCGTCAGGCGTGTATATCATTAGCCAAGGACGCTGCTAATCGTAATCTAGGAATCTTTCATCAAGCTGGGTTTCCACTTGGTCATGTTCTTCTTCTATCTCTACAGCATGATCGTTGCCCTCATCCGCGACGAATCCCAGTGACTGCGGAACGAAACTGCCAAGAATATGCACCATGGACGAAAGGGACCCTATTGAGATACCGCAAGTTGGAGTAGCTATCTTTTATAGGGGCCGAAATGGCAAGGAACCGGAACACGTGTACAGAGAATGCCTCCGTGGGTCGTTAATGGTTCTCGGATGGTCTGGGATGTACGGCCTTTATCGGCGTTGTGAGATGTCTGACAAGAGACGACAAGTCTTGGAACGGGGTGGTGGAGTCGAGGTTTTATTATTCCGTGATACCGTGCTTCTCGCTGTAGATTTGCATCAAGCCATGTCGTTAATGCAGCGTTTGGTTTCCAATATAACGACAAATTTATATCAGGTCTTGTGACTTTTCACCCTCAACCTTCTACCTTGACCTTGATCTTGAACGAAGGGTTCTGCTTAGCGCTCTATGTATCATGGACCCCACATGAGCAAAAAGCTTATCTTTGTACCGTCCAACTTGACCAGACAAACTCCAGAATCTCACCACCCGGAATAAAGTATGCCCGATGCATATAGTTTCACCGAGCTATGTCATTTTTTTGGCCCAGCACCTCACAACATTACCCCACTACACACCTCACATATTTCAAGCTTGCCAGTGACTAGGCTGCCGGCAGCCGCATTGCTTTGGTGTCAGCAGGCACAGGACCGAGCAACAACAACAACAACAACAACTGCCCGCGCAGCAGACCTCCTCCGCCTCGCAGACATCCTTCCAATCTTTCATCATGAATACATCAACGAAAGGGCGAGTGCCTACGGGCTATGCCGAGGAAACATTCCTGAGCGAAGCCACCTTCCGCGCTGCCCACCGATCCATCGAAGCCAACCCCTCCGGAAACCCTAAGAAGCGAAAGCGTGAAGGAAAAGGCGACCCTGGTTCGGTATTTGGCGCGTCCGCATACAAAGGTCCCTGGGCAAAGTTCGAGCAAGAGAAACCAGACGCCGCCTCGGACGACGAATATGGAGAAGATGAAGAGGTGGAGGTCGTTTATGAGGAAGACGAGATAGAAGAGCAGCCCGTGGCGCCAGCATCGAAATTGGGCACCGAGTACGGCGATTCTATGGGTGAGAAGGAGACGAGCGAGTTTGTGGGGAGCCAGCAGCACGATTATCAAGGACGGACATATATGCATGTTCCCACTGGTATGTTGCTATCACTCGAATGCGCTGGCGACAGCTATGCTGATTCTGACTTGTTACAGACCTAGATATCAACCTGCGAGGCGACCGAGAAGGCATCAAGAACTTCATACCGAAGAAACTGCTACACAGCTTCAAGTACCACACGAAGTCTATCACACAGCTGCGGTTCTTTCCAGACAGCGGGCATCTCCTATTGTCTGCCTCTGCGGATAACAAGATCGGCCTATGGGACGTATACCACGATCGCGAGCTGCTGAGGACATTCTCCGGGCATACGAAATCTGTCAACGACATTGACTTCAACCCTTCTGGAACACAGTTCTTGTCGGCTAGTTATGACCGGTACATGAAGCTCTGGGATACCGAGACGGGCAAATGTCTGAACAAATTTACGTCCGGGAAGACACCACACGTTGTGCGATTCAACCCCAGTATGCCCCATGAGTTCCTAGCTGGTATGAGCGATAAGAAGATTCTTCAGTATGACGTTCGAAGTGGAGATCTGGTTCAAGAATACGATCATCACTTGGGACCTGTCAATACTATTACATTCTGCGACGAGGTACGCTCTCTCAGAATCCTCTATTGTAGTCTTTGCTAACTTAAGCAGGATCGCCGATTCATCACAACATCTGACGACAAGTCCCTGCGCGCTTGGGAATATGGTATCCCAGTCCCCATTAAGTTTATCGCCGAGCCGTACATGTACAGTATGGTGCGGAGTGCCACGCATCCGTCAGGCAAATGGGCTGCATTCCAAAGCTCCGACAACCAGATCGTGGTCTACGCCGCCTCAGACCGTTTCAGGCAGAACCGCAAGAAGAGCTTCCGAGGTCACAATGTTTCTGGCTATGCGCCCGATGTTGCAATAAGTCCGGATGGCCAGTTCGTCGCTAGCGGTGACAGCGGAGGATATGTCTGCTTCTGGGACTGGAAGACGTGTAAGATGTGGCATAAGATCCAGGCGAGCGATGCGCCGCTTCTGGCAGTGCAATGGCATCCACGGGAGACGTCGAAGGTTGTTACGGGTGATCTGAACGGGGCAATCAAGTTCTGGGATTAAGCAATGGCAAAGGTCTGGAGGTTAGATCAATGCAGTACTCTGCATACACATATCTACCGCTGTGGAGGTGCTCCAGACTACCTATGTACTAACTAAACAGAGGGACTACGCCTAATTGGGCATAATACAGGGGTCCAGTGAATGGCCTCGTGCTTCTTGAGGTGTCGTCTACCAATGAAAAGTGTCTCTTCATATGAGGCGACTGGATCAAGGGTTCTAGTCACCTAAATCTGTTGACTGGATAGACGTGGCGCAGCCTTAAGTTCAGCCCAAAGTGAGGCGGAGCACCGTCATTGTACCGAGTAGCAATACCTACATATATATCTACGCTTCTTGCTCCTCATGAGGAAGCTCCATATCTGTTGAACCTAAGAATCATCATACTCTAGCTCTTTCGCTCCTCGGTAAACCACTATGTATCAATATTGATGCCTGGAGGATGTCAAGTTGTCTTCTGCCACTGCAGCTGCAGCCAATCATCTGCGCCGCTGATGCTTCTCCCCACGCATCGCTGTTAATATCTCAGAGTCTCTAAATGTGGACTAATTAGTCACTCATCAAGCGGTGTGCCATTCTGCTCGCTAAGGAAAGCTAGAGGCAGGCTCTAAAGTGCAATCCTGGAATCTCTTCGTCTATTCTCCGTTCGTCTCATCCAATCAGTCTTGATCCCAATTTCTACTTTGAAGCATCATCCCAAATCAGCACTCTCTCTTATCATGGCATATCTTTCTCTTAGTCTACTTGTGATTTGAGGTGTTAGGCATGTTTTATACTATCCTTAATGCATTTTAAAGGCATTGATACATGAACCTTCATCCGGGCCTGTGCCTTCTCGATAGACACGCGAGTCGCCAGCATGCAAGTTGGGGGCCAAAATGGACGCACGAAGAGACTTTGGAGAAGAAAAATTGTAATGGCTACGGGCCCGCCGGGCTAGGGAGGTTTTGTGAGGGTTGCATATGCACCAAGCACGACGGCCCTACTGCCATTGGCCTTCCCTGTCGCCGCCTGGTGGAACACGTCAATCCTCCATCGACCAGAAGCCGCAAGGCCTTCCGCCAGCCTGAATGACTGTAATCAAGCAAGCCCTCTGGATACACGCGCGTCTCGCTCCTCGTCTTTTTCTCTGCCAGACAATGTGTGTGCACTTCCTTCACCCCGCCTACTGAACGCTCAAAGTCACGCGACCGACGATGGACTGGAGGCTGCTCGAGTACGCCAAAGACGCCGAGGACGTTGCGGCCGGCCTTCAAGTCTTCCTAGACGAGATTCCACAATATGGCAAGGACATCACCGGAGACATTGCCGAGCTCTTTGCCATAAGCGCAGCCCTCCGTCACCTAGACGAAAGCCTGGATCTATCTCGTTATGGGAAGTATGTGGGCAGCATCGTTGCCGAGCTCGATCTGGCCATTCCAAGTCTCGGATTCACGCTCGATGAGATTCGTAACATGTTCGGGAAGTCAAAGCGCGACACCCGCCAGCATCCTGGAGCCTTTCCTGGTACTCCCCAGTATGCCATGATTTGGGAAGACCTCAATGTAGATCTCAAGGAGCAAGGCATAGCCCTCCCTGCACGCCTTGAAATGTACCGCGTCTTCCTACAGGGTCTATTTGATATATTGAGAGGGTTAGCTCGACCCCGCCCATTCAATGGACTATAGGAGTGCTGACCAGCAAAAGGGACCCGATAGATCCAGATATTGAGCATATTCACGCTCGGTTGAGTCGCCTTGTGGTGAGGCAAGAGCCAGTAGACTCGTACTTTGACAGGCTTTCCGTCAATCCTCGTAGTAAGTACCAATCTACGTCTATCTGCCTCAACCTCACAATTGTGGAGACTAAGAAGTACTTGTGGATTCTATTCATTCCGAGAACTGATAGTTATAGACCCTCGCGTCCATATGCCTCGAATGCCGTCAACTTCCAGGCCTCGAACGCCGTCAACTTCCAGGCCTCACACACCGTCAACTACTAGACCTCAGATGGGTAGATTCTCAACATATCCAGCACACGCTCCTCCTCCGCCACATCCCCAGTCCCCAATATACGGCGAACGGATGCCCCACTCCCCAATTTACGGCGAGCGGATGCCCCATTCTCCAATATATGGCGAGAGGATGCCATATATACCTCCGCCTGTACCGGAGTTGCCGCAGTCTCCAACGTACTCGAACGCCTCTTCAATGACGTACTCTACTGATTCGAGCAGTGGCTCGGCACACTGGGCCAGCAAGATATTTGATGGTCAACACTCGTCCACACCATTCCGAATCCTTGGGCAGTCGTAAGCTAACACATTCAATGCGACAGAATGGAGCTAACGCGGCCAGGACCAAATGCCTTGGGAGAGATGAATCTGGTGCGATTCCCAGACTCCAGGAGGACGGCTTTATCAAAGTCCTTGAACTGTAAGTTTGCATTGGCCTTTTCCGTTCGTGTTGCTAATGGAAAACAGTCCGTTCGAGGCGACAGATGTCTGGGTCAGATTGTACTGGAGAGCATCGGATCAACGTGCTAGGATTCTGTTTCTGACATTGGATCAAGCGCACAAGAAACTCATGTACTGCATTCCTTTGACCGCTTTGAAGCTTTTGCGTACCGAGTCTTGTTTACAACTTTGTCGCGTGAACCGCGCTGATGGCAAACTCGACCTCTGGGCCAATCTCAGATTTACCCTTTACGAGAGTGAGTAACATTGGAGGTACTATCTATGCAAATCTAACTTATTCCTAGGAATGGTGTTATTCTACTGTACAGCCATCGCAATGAAACGCCAAGATCTCGTTCAGACACCGCAGGGACTTGAAGATTTCTTCCAGCCTGGCGAGAAGATAGAGTTCAGCGGGTAAGTCATTCACGCCACGGGAGTTGACCAGATACTGACAGTATATAGCGAAATCCAGGACGACAACTACCTTCACGCGTTCCGCGTCCTCCGAGACCGAGATTCTGGCTGCGTCAGGTTCGAGACGACTGCTCGACGTGGAGCGATGAAGACAATTCCGATCTGGACCGCGTTCGTCACTCAATATATTGGTTCGAAGTCCTGGATGCGACGTGTGGGCTCGAGTACTGTGCAAATGCGAGAGCTTCATCCGTATGTGTTTTGCGACGGTTACACCCCCCCAAGAGGAGCTTCGGGGAGGTTTGAGTTGACCTTTACCAACTCTGAAGGTATGTTCGCTCGCACCCCTATCTGCAAAACTAAGCCTTACTGACTGGACAGACGCTCGGGATTTTGTTGCCATGTTCCCTTCGATCAAGACGCGATGACGACTTACGATGATGATAATGACGGTGTACGACGCTTACGGCAGAATCTAACATTAACGTGAACACGATCTGGATCATGGAGGGTACCCTTTTTCTGCGAAGATACCCTCTTCTGTTTGATAAAAGCACTCTACTCCTGCTTGTACCTTGGTCTTTCTTGGCCGCATCGCTCTCTTATTTACTCTCATAGTGACTGACCATAAGTCCATACACACTCGTTCGCACTGCCAGGCTGCATCCAAGGCTCTCCCAAAAGCCAGGTGTAATGTTAAGTTTGATGAAGTGGAATCCAAGCTACCTCTTGACCGGAAGGCCTCCGGACAACGAGGCCCGTCCAACTATATTGGCAGCAGTATTTATTTCCAGCATGTGGCATTATGCAGCTTGAATGTCTAGCTATCGGGTTTCTCTTATGGATGTGATTGAATACTTTGGTTGAGAAAATTCATCATTCTAGCGTGTATTTCCTTTCCTAGGTAGAAAGAGTCCTCTCAATACATAGCCAGGACGCAGCTTCGCCACTCTATGCCGTCATATAAATTATGAAAATCTCAGGAATATAATTCGCAAAGTTGTGTTATCGTTGGTGGGGCTGACTTCCAGCAACAGAGGGGCACTTATCGAGGCGGGACACTTGGCAACTGTTGAAGGTGCACCAGACGCTGAATATATAGATAAAGAAATAGTCTTCTCCCGCTGCTTGCCGTAGATCGTCTTGGCCATTTTATCAGTAATTTTGTCCGCTGGACCCTTCATCCGTCACCGCTTTCAATTCGTAACCTAGACCCCAGGGACCCCCGCCGATTGGCTAGCGGGCGCTTTTCCGAGACGTGGGTTTTTTTCTACTTCAGGATTCCTCCAGCGTGCTTCAACACCAACACCACCTCTCCCTCCACACACCCCAGAATCCTGTATTCTGCCTCTCCAAATGGCGAACAACGCCGTATCCTCCCAGCCGCCGCTCAAGGGCCCGGACCGGATGGCCGGCCTCGAGCACTCGGAAGCGCATTACTTCAACAGGTGCGGCACCCTGCCCAAATGTGCGCCATACGCAACCGCTAATCTTTGCTTCCTCTAGCTACAATCATCATGGTCGGTCGCGCGACTTCTACTGTTGAGAGAGTGTACTAATGCGCCCTCTCAGGTATTCACGAAGAAATGTTGGTGTGTACACCCTGCACGATGCTGTGTCCCGCCCTGGCCAGCACACCATAAGTCGCCAGAACCACTGCTGATCGTTTGTGCTTCTTGCTACCAGAAAGACGAAGTGCGAACTAGATCTTATAGGGACTCGATCTACCAGAATAGGCACCTGTTCAAGGACAAGGTTGTCCTCGATGTCGGATGCGGTACCGCCATCCTCAGCATGTTAGCAAGCCCTCCCCAAGCAGCGAACCTACCAGATGAAAGGTACATTTCTAACATCTCTGTGAGCCTAGGTTTGCTGTCAAAGCCGGAGCGAAGCATGTCATCGGCGTGGACATGTCAACCATAATCGAGAAGGCCAAGGAGATTGTTGAGCGCAACGGAATGACCAGCAAAATCACCTTGCTGCAGGGCAAGATGGAGGAGGTCGAGCTCCCCTTCCCCAAGGTCGACATCATAATCTCCGAATGGATGGGCTACTTCTTGCTGTACGAGAGCATGTTGGACACCGTGCTCTACGCAAGAGACAAGTACCTGGTCAAGGATGGCCTGATCTTCCCTGACAAAGCCACCATATTCATGGCTGGTATCGAGGATGGCGAATACAAGGAGGAGAAGATCGGATGTAAGTGGCTCAAGTACACAAATCTGGCAATTACTAATCTCTGCAGTCTGGGACAACGTGTGGGGCTTCGACTACACACCACTCAAGGCGACTGCGATGACCGAGCCTCTGGTCGACACTGTCGACATCAAGGCCGTTGTCACAGACCCTGCCGCCATCATCACGCTGGACCTCTACACTGTCCAGCCCGCCGACCTCGCCTTCAGCCTCCCCTTCTCCCTCAACGTCCGCCGAAACGACTTCGTGCACGCCTTGATCGCCTGGTTCGACATCGAGTTCTCCGCCTGTCACAAGCCCATTCGCTTCTCCACCGGCCCACACACAAAATACACTCACTGGAAACAGACCGTCTTCTACCTCCCCGACATGCTCACCGTTGAGGCCGGCGAGACGATAACAGGGGTGCTTAGCAACAAGCCCAACGAGAAGAACAAGCGTGATCTGGACATCAAGATCGAGTACAAGCTAGATGCAAACGACATGCATCGGCAGGCGGCAGGAGAGGGCTCGTACAAGATGTGCTGAGCTCTGCTCGCCTTGGCTGCCCCCTAGCTTACTGATAGCTTCTTGATTTCTCTGCTAGCATTAGAGAGATGATTTGGTTAAAATCTGGCGTTGAACTGGGCTTTGGCTTTGGGTCACGGCCTGTCTGCAGGTCTACGAAGGGCATGGAATTATTCGGATTGAGGCGGCATGGTCTCAGAGCTTGCGGTCATGCGGCATGACGGAGTTTGAGCTATGATCGGAACCAAGTGTAAAAATCCTCTTGGGGGAGTGGAGGATTATGCTCTTACGGCCGTGGTGGATGATATTATCCGTTATTGGGGAATCTTGGCTGTCCTGCAAATAGACGATTACAACATTCCGGTACCATTGAACGGTTTTGTGATGATGTTTGTCAGTACGTACTAATTGAGACTAGATATCAGAAAGACGCTATTCTTGAGAACTGGAGGCTTTTCTTCACATAACCCCGAGGGCTTGCCGTAATTCACCCTCTAAATCTTCGCGCTCATTTCACTAGAATTTCGCATCCGCATCGGCTCTTAACAGTTCCAAGTCATTCATCACATTATCCATCAAGACTACGCATACCCTTCATGTACATGTGCTTACTTTACTCCTCCTCATCACTTCCTAACTGCGCTATCTATGAGGTGCATTCAAGGTCACGATGTCTGTTCCCCATATCCACCCTCTTTAGACATCTAAGCAAATTACTCAAAACGTCCACATCCGCCAGAGCCTTACAAGCCTCCGCACCTCTAAGAATGCTGGCGTGTGCACTATCTCCTGGCGAATACACCCTCCCCTGAAGATACTGCTCCTCGTGCTCGAGACCGAAGAGCGCTCACTCCTCAGAGCCCTCTCGGTAACTCCTCTATCGTAGTCGGCACAACGCATTGTAAGTCCTCCTGACTACTTCCCTTCTTCCACCTCAAAAGGACGGTATTCGTCAGTGAATCATACGTAACAGGATAGGTGGTGTTGCACCCTCCATACCTGGAAGCCCTCTACGTGCCTGCATATTCGACACTAGCTTCGACCTATGATAGTTATGGGGACGAGCGAGGTGCCGAGGTGGGATTGGAGGGTCTAGAGGGAGCATGGTGGGCTTACGACTAGGAGTTCCGGGTCCCGGGTACGTGATCTCGATGGGGCAGGGGAGAGGATGGGGCAGGAGTCACGTGGGTATTACGAGTGGTGGAAGCATTTGAGAGAGCTTGGGCTGCGGAAGCGGTAGTGGGAAGGCTGTTAGTGAGACTTCTAGGTTTTAGATGGTTAGATGTACTCCTGAACGTGAGAAGTCCAGGGTTCATACATCACCAGGAATGCGTTGATCTTTGAAAGCCTGTCCTATTCTCAATGACGAGAACACAGCTCATAACAGATGTCAAGTTCTATTTCAGTGTGCTGAAGCCGTTATTCCGTTCCCCGCAAGAAAACGACGAGGGTTATAGTGCCTTCCCTCAAGCCAAGAAGAATCAATCGTAGCCATGTGTACGCCATCATCCAGGGGTATAAGTCCTTCGCCCAAATTCCTCACAAGCTCGCCTTTCCTCTTGACTCGAACGGCATCGCCAGAACGAGCAAGCCCGCGGCAATGAAAAGAGCCCCGCTAACATAGACAGGCGCAGACGTCTCCAGATTTGCAAACATTGCAATAATGGGCGCCATGATGCCGAAAATCCGATTCGCAGATGCCGTGATGGCGTTGCCAGTTCCGCGGTCTTTGGTGGGGAAGATCTCCGGGGTGTATGCGTAGAGAACCGCGTACATGATGTTGCTGACAAAGCTGTAGGCGCAGTTCCATCCGAGCAGAGCATTCGAGCTCAGAGCTGTCGTTGAGGCAAACAGGAAGACGCCGGTCAAGACTGTGGAAAGCGACAAAGCACCTTTCCTTCCAAAATTTGGCAGTTCAACTAGCCAACCACCGAGGATGCAGCCGGGAACACCAAGCACGGCGATGATGAGCGAGTTCCTGTACGTGATATAGGTTGAGCCGTCACCGAGCTCGGCACCGCGAGTGGCTTGGATGTAGGGCAGAAATGCATTGTAGAGGGGGAAACCGAGGCCAATGAACGCCCATACAGTCGTGATAAGCGATGTGGACACAGCTAGCTTCTTGGTCGCAAATAGAGCCTTGACGTGGGTGAAATTGAGCTTCTCAAGATTCCGTTTGATGGCGGCGGCGGCCTCGGTACCTTGAGGTCCTCCTTCCGGGTTGAAGACTTCCAAATCTTCCAAAGTAAGTGACGATGTTTTGCCGTTCCTTCGAGCGACCTCATGCACGACCCGTACGGCTTCTGCATCCTTTCCTTTGCCCATAAGGAACTTTGGGGATTCGAAGACGGTGAAGGCGACAAAACGGACGAGGAACATGATGAGAGCAATACCGCCCATACAGATCATGAAATACCTCCAGCCCATATTCTCAGACTTGGTGCAAGTAGTCTGAGTTTCTTGGCAGGTCAGATTTCCCAAGAGCGGCCAGGCTATTAATGTAGCGACTACCTGCGCAAAGGCCCAATCGATAGAGAGGATAGTCAGGAGAAATTGGTGGCTCCCAGGAAGAAATTCAAGAAATATGGCAGAATCAACGGGCAGATTTCCTCCCACGCCAACGGACCAAAGTGCTGCAAAGACTCCGATCGCCGCGAAATTGGGGGACCCGGCGGCGATCATGCCAAAGACGGCGGTGATACCAATGGTAAGGTTGAAAGCCCATCGACGGCCGAAGATGTCGCATCCGAATCCCCAGAAGACGGCGCCGACCAGAAGTCCAATGTTCTGGGAAAGGGTCAAGAACGGAGCCCGGGTCGGGTGGAACTCGTTTTTGACGGGAGTAAAGATAAGCGAAGTGACCTGTAGAAGGTGAGAAAAGGAACTTGGAGATCTGTGATATCCATCTTATCTACTTACAATGGGCCAGAGGTTGTCCTGCGCCCAGCCAAATCCAATGACTATGAAGAGTTGCCATTGGTAGCGGCCCATTCCTATGTCCTGAATCGCCTTGTTCAAGACGCGAGCTTTTGCTTCATAGACGGGGTCCAGGCTGCCCTCCTCGAGCACTGCAGTCGGCGCGGCTTCAAGCTCCACGTTCGAATGGGTGTACTCTCCCGGCTTGGCTCCATCGTCGTTCTTAAGATCCGCCATGCTGGCTGGTGTCTGGCGAGACGTGGTCCGAGTTTGATGAGCGTGCTGGTATGTGAAGATGGCTAGTAGTTGGACGTTGCATTAAGGCTTGTAGAAGTACGCGAGCAACAAGGCTTTTGTACGGAGAACAATGGAGTTGGAGTTGCCTAGTTAAGCTTAGAGATAGGTGACGCGATAGCACCAGTTGGTTGCGTCTTGCAGATACGGGACAATTGATGGGGAGTGTGTCGTGCAACCCGCGATCACACCCGTTTGCGGACTCTGTACAGCGCGTCATAGCGGGCGCCATGGAACGCCATGAAGAGCTGGAGCGGAGCCCTGGTCAGCACCGCATGCAACGGGGAAGTCAGCAAGCAGTCCGAAGGGGCAGGGCGATCCCAGAGACGCGGTGCAGAGGAGGGTCAGGGAGGGTCGTGAAGATCGCTGGTAGGTTCGCCTGTGGCAGCCGTCACAGTCCGCCGTGCCGCTATTGCGCGCAGCCTTATCCGCGCTGCTCAAGAGTGCCGTCTTGGCGAATTGCAAATCTGGTCGCTTTACGTACAGACGGCGTGGGGTAACCAGGAAATTTTTCTTTTGAAGGATCACAACCATGGCCGTTGGGATTGGGGAACCTAGTTGGGATGCTCAGGCACATTTCGGTAGAATATAAGCTCATAAATACTATGGTATCCGGCGTATCTTTTGTATGTGGGGACTAAGGCAACGTCAGCAGCAGGGGATTAAAACACAGACCAATACAAGGGTTCTCACCAATCGACTCTTCAGCATTTACCTTACCGCGCAGCCGTGCGCTTACCGAGATGAAAACGCCACAGTCTCCACATACAAAAGATACGCCGGATACCATAGTACTGCGCTGCACAAGAGCTCGCGTCTCGGGAGCATCCGTGCTCTAGTTCCTTCACGCATCCACGATATATGTGTGAATGCAATTGTCAAAGGAGGCTTTATGAAGCAGAGGTATATTTGAGTGCAATGACACCTAATGCATGTCCTCCCGTGGGACTAGAACTGCTATCAGAGTTTTCTTTGCCGCTTTGGAGGATCGTAGAACACCCTTGTTAAGTCTCTCATGATCTGTCTGTCCGACGTCTTCTTATGGTGCCACTCTGTACATGCCTCGCAGGCAAAGCACCCGCCTTAGGCCAGCATGCATGCGTATGTCCTCGATAACGTGTCGTTCCAATCCAGCCATCAGTGAGACACATCAGTAGAAATCAGTTCATAACTATAGCTTTCGACCGCTCGACGCAACGCCTCTTTAGAGCTAGGGTATGAGTAATATCTCGTCTCTCATGAGTATCTTAGTCGCACTACATCACCACAGTCCCTTAATCTAGAGAATGTTAATACTTGATTGTTCGCTAGTGAGTATGTTCAGCCTACCTGTGAGATACGCTGCGTTGGCGCAACTCCATCTGCACTCTCTTCCGATTGAGTGCGTGCCAAACTTCCACTATCTCGGAAAGTTGGGTAAATTGCTACGTCCTACACAGGGATTTAGTATCCGATAAGAGTAGAAGAACTTCGAGCGTACGTTTTCAGCACTAGCGTCCCATCCTAGGGTTTCTTCGTCATTTCTAGATTCTGCTGGATCCCACTGCGCATCTTCGTCTTGTCCGACAAAGAGGCTTTCGGAGTCAGCCTCACTGGGTATTGGTGATGGTGCTTTCCTCGCAGCTCCGGAATTGCCGAGGCGGCGTGCTGATGTGCGTGTTGTAGGCGCAGGGGGAGGGGGCATATCCTGTCTGAAGCTTCGGCTCTCCGACCGCTCTGTGGCAGTTGATGGGGCCCTAGATGTCGTCCTCGATGGTCCTACGGGAGCTGCGGATGGGGGAGGTGTATCAACGTAATCTCCCGCGGTCATGAGTGTAAACTCGCAGTACATGCCATCCGACGTGTAGTTGAGCTGTAGAGGTCGCGTAGGGTGAGAGTAATAGGCATTCAGGCTGGTTTTGAGAGTTTCTGCGTGGAGGACTATGGCTCTGAAGTCTTTAACGCTGATTATAGTATGCATCCTCTCCTGCGCAGAGAACTTCTCGAAGTCGGCAACGTTGACAGCCACGGCAGTCTGCAAAGGCTGTTTCAATATCTCTATCAGATGTTAGTGCAGTCGGGAGTATGCGCCATGAAACATACCTTTGCCATTGGTGATCTTCTCGGTGAAACTCGTAAAGACCACCCGATCTTCCTCAGCATAGATGTCGAGCTGTTCCGTCTTGCGACCAAAGTACTCGATATACTCTTTCAGCAGACCAGACGAGATGCTCCAATGGTTTTTGGCAGCATTTTTGTCAAAGAGCGCGTGCAAGACTTCAACGGACTCATACGTCAGTTTGTAAGTTTTGGTGACGCCTTGGTTGCACACCATCTTCACCACGAAGCGACATTCAGTCTTATCTGGTCGGTCTTGCACACTGACCTCACAACGATCGATGGCAGTGTCTTTTCCTCGAGCGTCATCAAGGCGCGGCTTGAACACAGACAGCAGGGCCTGGATAGGAGTGGGTTAGACAGTCGTCACAATCCTTTTCGGTGGAGAACTTGCCTTGCTATACATGCTGCATGTGAAGCGCCCATCTGCTGCAGAATTCTTGGGGCGACATTCGTAAGTTGAGAAGAACGTCTTCCCTTCCAGGGAACACGACGCATAAGCAGACTTGGAAGAGTTCAAGGCCGTGAAAGACAACTTGTGACTCTGATAAGAAATTGTTTCCAGTTAGAATTGAAAATTGCTCACCCTCTCCCTTCGAGCTTCAATCGCAACGGTATCGCTGAATTTAGCGAGACATGTGAGAATATCATGGATTTTTGCAGCCGCTTCCGGCTTCAGGGTGAAGTCAAGCGTCTCCATGATGGGCGCTGAAGATTTCTGCGGCGTTTAGGTGGCCTTCCAAATCCGTCGGCCACTACGTCCTGTCATTATCTCTCGCCTATCGGATTCCCGTGATGCCTGAGGCGATGGTGTTTTCGTGAAGAACGAACGCGACGCGCTCTGGCTCTCGCCAAACAAACCTTTCCCCGTTGACGTCGACGTCACCACGCGCTATCAGCAGCCCTCCTTCCATCCACCCATCCATAACATCCATCATAAAACCATGGTTCCGCAACTCCCAGATGACATCTTGCATATGTTATGCGAGGAATTGGCATTGCAACGCAGTTTCGACACCTTGTTCAATTGCGCCACAGCAAGCCGCGCCTTAGCGATCCCAGCTTTGACATGGCTCTACCGCTCCCATCACAAGTCTCCAGTCCGAGGTGGAGGGGATGACGAGGCTATATCTATAGCTACTCATGAGCTGGTGGTTCAGAAATGGTCTATCTTGTGGAGGTCTATTGTTGCGTCCGCGTTGAATGCGACTCTCTTCCCTTACTGCAGATACATTACAACACTCGATCTGCGTGATCTGGCATATCTCCTAGAGAATGACAAGTTCAAAGGCAAGATCTTGAAGTAAGTCCGGCCGCCATTGTAGGTAATTTGAGCTCGCACTGACTAATCCCTCTAGGAGCTTCTTCAGGGCAGACCTCGCCAAATTCCATCATACCATTGAGGTACCTTATCGCAAGAGCAAGCGAACCGTCCTGAATGTCAATTCCATCATAGACGCGGTTGGAGAAGGTAATCTCCACCTCCCACATGTAGAAGGAAGTTACCACAATCCACAACCATTTGCTAATGCTATCGCAGCCGTTACCGAGCACACGCCGATGCTCGAGCAAATAAGTGGTCGACGTGAGCTATAGGCTTATCTAAATTCAGCATGATTATGCTCTAATCAATCTTATAGTACTGTCACATGCACTCGTCCGATGGGTTCCGCGACTTCCGCGACTTCACTCGTTGGAATTATGGGACGGCATGGCGCTGGAGGATAAGCTACTGCATGCCTCTATCCGCGACAACTGCCCGCACTTCGACGCACTCAGCATCTACCATTGGTACGACATCATTTTCTTCTCGTCAGTCGTGCTTTATACTGCGTCATACCATAGGTTTGGCCACATCCGTTTACCAGTGCTTATGGTACCCCGTGAGCTTTCAAAACTACGAAAACGGTGTCAATGACGGCAGTGGGGATTGGGCAGCCTTTTAGCTGACTAGCTATATGCTAGCTGAGCTGCTCCTTGCATTGGTATTCCGTGAAGAGGCAGCTTAGATTTGCGCTGCACGAAACTTGTATTGCGCATATATTTTGGAAACACCACGGAGGCATCGCTAGCAGTGCCAAACGAGCACGCACAAGCTGATAGCTTGTCACTGTACTGCATGCTAACATGTAGCTAGGCAATCTGATGACCGTGATCACAAGCTCTCCAGCTTCATCGGTGGGCTTCGCCCCCAATCCCTCAAATATCTCGAGACCATCAGCGACACTGGAATTGGTCCAGAAGCCTTTCTAGCTTTAAATGCCCATGGCGAATCCTTGAAGGAGCTGAGACTGTGTCTCCGTACTGATACACTTCCTCACCTTTCGCTTCTGAAGGGCTGTACGGCGGTTGAGACCCTTAGGCTAGAGGATAACGACGGCCATACAGATATCAAAGCGACTCAAAATGACGTCTTCCTTGAAGTCATTGATTGGCTCCGAAACTGCAAGGACCTGAAAAACTTCAGCCTCACCAATTTCGTGGATGCAGCTGCCATCGTATTTCCACTTCTCTTGGAGGAGAAGATCCACCTCCGGAAGCTCGATATTGACACCTACGTTGTGAGCAGCAACAAGATGTTTCACCAGGCGCTTGTACACCAGCGCGAATCTTTACGAGCCTTGACGTTGAGCGGCGACAGCGATGAAATGTTCAGAGATGACGTTGATGTTCTCGTTGACTCGCTGAAGGCTTTGACGGAATTGAGAGAGTTAGAGCTACGCGGCGTGTCAGATTGGCTCAAAGATGAGCATTTCAACCAAATCATCGACAAACTGGACAATCTCGAAGAGTTCTACATCAGCGGCTTAGAAGTGACAGACGCTGTGCTGGATAAGGCTGCTGGCCTCCGCAACCTCAGGAGTATGACCTTCATGGTCATGAGCAAATTTACGTTGGATGGCCTATTGGAGTTTGTGTCGAAATTGGGCCCGGGTAACCAGGGCCTAGTCCTACTAATTGGAATGGCTGACCCGGGCGCTTTACTATCCGAAGACGAACTCAGTCTGGTTCGAGAAAGCTTGATGGTGAAGGTTGGGGGAAGGTTGGAGTATACTCCTTGGAGAGGTATGCTTGTTTCATTTGCTATGAATGCAGTCCAATCTAACGGCATTATAGACCCAGACGTATCCGAATTTGAGGGAGACTCAGATTGATACCACTGCCTGTGAGGCTTCAAAATGGCGGGGGAAAACTTAGCACTCTGCGCCATATGACCACTATACGTACACCAATTTACCACCACCCAGGGTGGCCTGGTGAGTTTACGTTTTGTCTAAGCACTTTGTCCAATTCAATAACATGCATCGGAGGGGTTCGAACCGTAGTGCCCAGGCTACATAAAATATCCCAGCACTGTAAATTGCCGTACAACGGCCCCAATCCCCGGCAGCCTGGTTTTCGGCACTTGTGCCCTGAGCTACGGAGGTTCCTCCTCGGACTCAACGTGGTGGAGCCTCACAGTCTACTTGGATGCTGATTAGATAGCATTTCCCCAAGATTCGGTTAGTATAGTCAATAGACGGTCCCCGAGAAACTTTCCGCGCGATTTCGCGAACCTCTTTTCAATGCACACCGGCGTCATGGGCTGCCATCGCCAAATTCATCTCGGTCTGGGCCTGCTCGGATCAGGATAGTCGTACTGATCGTGCCGCTCCTCGGCTCGGGAAGATCCCAAAATGTGGAGATGCGGGGGAACGACATGCGCTACCGTGAAATTATCCTTGTCCGTCCCGTCATCTCTGCGTCTCTCTCCATTCAGATCGATCGGCTATTCCCTGTGGCCATGCATTTTGTCATGGCTATGACCGTTTCTAGAATGACTTCTGCCTTAAGTTCTGGGGATTTCCATGCAAAACGGGTAATTCTGTGATGCTCAATTGAATCTCAAGTCTGCACATTAATTAGTCTTAGTCGATTGACTTTTATACCCAAGGATGAGAGCCACGAATCTGCTGAGCCTAGTGCTCGGTACACTAGGCATCGTGTCTGCGCAAACCCTGGAAGCTTCGACGATAGAAGCGATGGGAAACAACAGCCTCTTCACCCGATGGCGCCCGATAGCTCACTTTCTACCTCCCGCAGGATGGATGAATGTCAGCACTCAATCCCTTTTCGACTGTTCAAGCAATCCATGCATCAAAGACTATTGCTGACCTGTGATTCAGGATCCTTGCGGTTCCATGTACGACCCAACAAGGGACATATACCATCTCTTCTATCAATGGCATCCGAAACATGTCAACTGGGGTGAGTTATGAGCAACATTAACGGTCTTGCCATACTCACACTACTACAGGAAACATCTCGTGGGGGTAAGCTCTATGAACTTTGACTGACCTTGGCGGGTGACAGATTGCTGATTCATTGTAGCCATGCTACTTCGAAAGACCTCATTACATGGGAAGACGTCGGCGGCTGGCATGACCAAGATGCTCAAGCTCTGGGCACTGGACCAGTGGGAAAGTACAACGGGCTCGGAATTTTCTCTGGTACCGCTCAACCAGTCAATCTCCATGGTGAACAAGACGGCACTCTCCTGGCCTTCTATACATCTGTCTCCTATCTCCCTACCAGTTGGTCAATTCCGTATCATCGTGGAACTGAAAGCCAAAGCATTGCAATGTCTTCCGATGGAGGCGTCACATGGCAGGAATATCCGGGCAACCCAATCATTACTGAGGTGCCAGGAGATTGGAACATTACCGGATGGCGAGATCCTTTTGTAGAGCCCTGGCCGGCGATGGATGCGTTGCTGGATCAATCTGAACCACATTACTACGCTGTGTTTGGATCTGGAATCAAAGGCGTCGGCCCACGTATTCCGTTCTACTCTGCCCCTGCCAGCGATTTGACCAGCTGGACATTCCTTGGTGCCCTCTGGGAACCTGCAGACAACTCGAGCCTGGGCTCTGTTCTCGAGACTGGCTCGTACGGATTTAATTTTGAAGTGTACGTGATCTACCTCGTCTTTCGGATAAAGAGAACTACTGCTAACTATACATACACATAGATCTGGCTTCTTCTCTCTGGAAGACTCTACTGGAGCTCAACACTACTTCACTAATATGGGCTCCGAAGGCGGCAATGTGAGCTTTCATGAAAGTGCACACTGGGCTTTGTGGAACGAGGGAGTTGTTACAAGACGCGACAATGGGTCCGCCCAGTTCACTCCAGTCTCAGGTAGCGCGGCCGATTGGGGGCTTCTCTATGCTTTGACGAGTTTCAATGATACTAAGAATCATCGCCGGGTTCAGTGGGGTTGGGCACCAGAAGATGAAGGCAGTTTTTCCATCAACCAACAGGGCTTCCAGGGCTGTATGGCGCTTCCTCGCGAGCTTTTCGTTCACGAGGTTGCTGGCGTCGTTGATGATAGCTCGACCACCCCCGGCAGCTCCCACTTCGTCAAGAAGAGCGATGGCACTTACACGGCCTATACGCTCGGTGCTCGTCCACTCTCAGATGTGGTCACTGGCCTTCGAAAAGGCTCAAAATCTGTGAAGTTCCCGATAGGCGCCTGTTCTTCGAGCAAGATTGCGGGCAAAGGGAGTAGTCATATGGAGCTCGCTGCCACTTTTAACGACTTCAAGGGAATGGCTGGTCTGACAGTCGCTGCCTCACCTGGTGGAAAAGAGTACACTAATATCTACTACGACTCTTCCAATCATACCCTCAATGTCGACCGTTCTCATTCCTCTACTATTGTAGAGTTTGCGAATTCGACTGTCGTGGGATACTTCCGTCCCTACACTCTGGCGGCCACTGGCGTGGAGAGCATCACTATGAGCGTCTTCCTGGATGGTTCGCTTCTAGAAGTCTATGTCAATGTGAGTATCTCCTTAAGCTTAGACGTCGTCCCAGCTATGAGTTTTTGGAACTCATATCAAATTTTTAGGGTCGCTTCGCTCTCACCACGCGTATCTACCCTAGTCGCGAGGACTCGACCAACTTCGGCGTCTACGTAGACGAGGGTGCTAGTGTGCATGTTGCTGAAGTCGCAGCTTGGGTTGGATTGCGCAATGTGTGGCGAGATCGCCCTCTTAATTCGAGCAGTGAGCTTGTTTTCGATACTGCTGCCGAGACCAATAACTATACATGGTGGGCAGGGAATTGAGGTCATGGACGTCGCTGGCATCTCTAACTCAGCTGCCAGACGATTCATTGGGTAGTTTCGTCATCGTTTCTAGTAGTCTAGTCAAATGTAAATAAAAGTACGGTATCCATATTTAACCAAGAGTAATACAAGTCGCTACATTGGCTCAGTCCCCGTGAATTCTCACTATATTTACGTTGCGATAATTAGTTTGTTGTTGATCTGTTGCCTCTAGCAACTGCATTTAGCGACGCGACCAAGGGTGATGCTGCCAACACCATGATTCTCGAGATCCCCACAACCACACCTGCAACTCCGGGGAACCGTATATGGGCACGCACACATCCCGATGAATATCCGCCGCTATACAGATGGCACGCCATGTCCGGCGCCGCCAAATCCATCCTTCCCGAATATCGATCGCTATTACCAGCACGCATACCAGCCCTCGGCATACGCGACGTCAACAACATCATACCTCCAGGATGACACTACCACTGCATTAGAATACACAACAGAACTCCAAAACAGTTTTCGGAACGCGAAACCCCGAAGGCGACCACGAGATGCGGCGCGAAAGTCCACTTTCAACCCGTCCATGGACATATTCGAGGACGTGGCACTGGAGGAGCAACAACAACAAAACGCACCAGAAGTCAGCAGGAGGAGTAGAACATCGCTTCTGCCAAAAGAAGGAAATGCCAGGAGGAGCACCATACTGGCACAACCGGCGCAAAAGATCCCAGTTGCTGCACCACCTGTAAAGAAGGAACCGCCTCCGCAAACCGTGAGGCCAACCGCAAGACGACGAGTATCGTCTATACTCGCGGACCGGGCCGGCGAAGAAGCAGAAAACACAGTGCTCATGCAGAAGGACGCTGTCAGAGAGCGCAGGAAATCGGAAATCAAGAAGAACCCGCGCCGGAGGACCATCTACGTTCCGTCGGATGGCACGACCATGATCACGATACACCCAGGAGCCCCTACCCACAAGCACAAAGAAGGTCGGGTGAAATCTCCTAACTTTGGACTCGAGCTCGTCACTCTTTCGGAGGAAGAACCAGAAAATCTTGTACCAGCCTTGAAGCAGGACAAGAAGACTTCACGGCAATCTCTAGCAGTGCCTCCTAAACGCGGACCCTTACAACACACTTCGCGCCCTTTACAGACCGTATCGTTCTCGGAGGATCTCGCGGGCAAGGGAGGTGGAAAGGAGAATATGCCCCCTGGATGCTTCTCAATTGACGAGAAGAAGGCTACCAAGAAAGAGCGTCAATTCAACTTCTCTAAGGCAGGATCTGGGGATGGGGCGTTGAAGCCGGCAAGGGTCCATTTCGCCTCCTCTAAGGCACCTGAGCCTGTTCCAGTCTCCAGAGTCAAGGTGGAAGGCAGTCGCAAACGAGTCAACTCGGAAATCGGCCACTCCGGATCCCCTGCCAAATCCCACAAAATTCGCGCGGATGGAGTTTCTGCCCCCACTGCTGCGCGAAAGGCGACCTCGAGAAGGATATCAAAAGCACTACCCCTTGCATCTTCGTCTCCGTTTCAGCCCAAGAATTCCCCGCCGTCCGCTTTACGCAGAGCTCGACCGGAACGCCCACCTTCTAAACTCAGTGTCCCAAAAGTTGCTCATGAAAGGAGAGTGCGGCCAGAAAAATACCCAGTGCTGTCCGAGGATCTCTGCAGACCGGAACTGTATGAAGATCATTGGCTGAACTATCAAGAAGTAGCCATCACGCAGCTCCTGAATTCGTTCTTCGACTCAGTAAATAAAGGGGTCAACCTTGATCTGGACCCAGATGATCTCCGGAAAGCTCTGATCAAGATATATCATGAGCCAGCAGTTCCATTACTCCACAAACGTATTCAAGCGTCGCTTCTCTATGGGGCCCTGAGCGTTCCCAAAGACCTCCTAGCTCAGACGTTACGAATCAAGGACGACGTGGGACTCCGCCGCAAATTCCTCAATCTATGGGTAGAAACATACGATCTTACTGCCCTTAGATGTGCAGCCGAAACAGTCGTAGGCCGGAAAATCCCAGTCTCTTCCAGGTTGTCTGGAGGATCGATGAGCTCAGATTGTGGCGAGCGCCAGCTGCGTGCTGAACGAAGAGCGATCGACGGTTTCCTTGATACGTTTTTGATCCGCAATGAAGATGCAGTACGCGTCAAGACTGGTGTCGGCACAATCGCCAGGATTGCCAGAGGTGGTGAACATCACGGAGACGACTTTGGAACCCAAGGCTGGTCCTGGAGGAGGACAGTCCTTCGAAGTTTGATGCTCATTATGTTATTGGACAAGGCGAAGACTACAGACATCCTTCCCGGTTGTCTGTTTCAGCTCTCATCGCCACACAAGACCTCTGCTACGGTACTGCAATCGTTGTCGACGATGCTGTTGCCATCTGTGGGCGATGTTACTCGCCCCCTCGGACATCTTAATTACCGCGTCAAGCACGCTCAATACCCTCTACAAGAATACACATACCACGTTGGAAATCTGGCAACCGATCTGCGGGATGGTGTTCTCCTCACCAGACTGGTAGAGTTACTCTTGTATCCTCCCTCTTCTCTCGCAGCGCAACGAGATGAAACAGTTACAATTACCATGCCGACCGGCGAGTTGTTGACGAGTAATTTCGATCTGAATCCAAAGGAGACATGGGTCCTCTCCCAGCACCTCAAGTTCCCGAGCCTCGCTCGTGCACAGAAGCTGTACAATGCCCAGATTGCCTTGAGCGCCCTTGACGGTATCAGAGGCATTCCACACCGCGCAATCTCCGACGTGAGACCTGAAGACATCGTAGACGGCCATCGCGAAAAGACGCTCAGCCTACTCTGGGCTCTCGTCGGCAAATGGGGTCTTGGAGCTCTCGTCAATTGGAGCGATGTCGAGAAAGAGATTGCTACGTTCCGACGCGCGTGGTATGAGCAACACCCGGATCCGGAATCCGACCTCTACTCCTCCGACGAGGATACAACATCACTAGAAGGCCTTGCCCATTACAAGTACCTCCTAAAGAGTTGGGCATTCAGCATCGCGCGCCTGCACGGCCTTCGCGTCTCAAATCTAACAACATCCTTCGCCGACGGTAGAGTTTTCGAAGCAATCATGGACGCCTACCTCCCCACAAATATCAACACAAGCACATCAATGTCCAAATCGACCAACCGCAATGGATCTCTAGCACCAAAGCTCAAAGCAGCTGGCTGCTCCACCGCTTTCGTCTCCCTCTTCACTCCGTCTTCCAAGTTCGCCACGCCCATCCCCTCGAAGGATTTCACGCTCCAGACTCTCGCATTCCTCGCCTCACGCCTGCCACCACTCGCCCGTGCTCATCGCGCTGCTGTTACCATACAGCGCTGCTTCCGCCTTTTCCTGGTTCGTCGGACCAGTCGGCGCCGCGTCACGCTGATGAGGTTGGCTTTGGAGTGTGCAAAGGTCGTTCGGACGAGAGAGAGGGTTGTGAATGCAGCCACGGTGTTACAGAGAGGTTGGAGAAAGGTATTGGATCAACGACAAGAAAGGTTGAGGAATGATATTACGGCTTTCCAGGCTCGCGCGCGCGGCTGGGCTGTGCGGAGAGCGCTGCGAGGTGCGCTTGCTGGCAAGACAGGGTGGGGGAAGATAAAGGAGAGAAGGGCGCGAGGGGGTTGGTAGGACGGGATCCTGTCATGAAATTGATCAAAGGAGTGCGGACTACGATGGTGTTTTTGGTTCATTCATTTCATCTTTGTTTCGGTTCTAGGGAGCGATGTCATTCTTTTGCTGTTTGGATAGGGTTTGGATGGGTCTTCTGGAGACCAGCGTGCGCTGGGTGCTTTGACGATTCACGACACTTATTTTGTTAGCTTCCAGGTCACCGTGGTCGAGAGTAATTGGATCGTTGCAAGAGAACAGAGTAGATGTAGCTTTTCCGTGTTCAACGCAAACTATTACCACCCTTCATGCTATCTGATAAGACTCCGAGAAATGCGAGAGCAGCTCAAAACTCCTCAAATGCCACAAGTTCGCCTTTCGATACTCCCCTCCCATCGACGCCATAACCATGTTTTCAAACCCAAGACCCCAACTCACTCGATAACAAGCGCCTCCTCCGTCACTTTCCTCGCGCCCTCGAAATCACCCGCCAGCGCCAGTATCGTCTGAATCGCAAACGCGGCCTCGGCGCTGAAATCTTCTACTGCGTCCCCACTCTGCTCCCCTTTCTCATGCTCCGCTCTCACCTTCGGGCCGAGCTCAATACACTTCCGATAACATGGCATAGCGAGCTGGCTCAAGCCCAACAAATGCCACACGCGTCCCATATTGAACTCGGCTTCCTGTACGAGCACGGCGATATCTTCCTTCGTCCGAAGTTCGTAGTAGCGGACTACAAACGCCATGCCCTGCTGAACCTGGAACTGGCGATTCTCACTCTGGCGCTTCATCGCATGCTGCACGTAGCACAGCCCGATGCAGAGGTTCAGGATAGGGTCATCCGGGCAGATGGTGTAGGCACGGAAGTAGTAGTTGAGCGCGGCTGTGTAGGTGGCGCCATCGGCGAGGGTGTGGCCTAAGAGCGCGAAGAGGGCTGCGTCGTGGCCCTGAACATGTCGCAGGAACCCGTCTCGCACCGCCCTACCCAGATAGTTGGCACGCGCGGTATCGTTGTACTTGAACCAGTCGCGCTGCGGTTCTGTCATCTGCTTGTAGTCGGAGAGTTTGATGTGGCGGAGGATTAGTTTCTGGTTGACGGCGGTGCTGTAGAAACTTCCTTCGCCCAGTAGGCGGTTGGCAAAGCTGTAGAGGCGGTAGATGTCGCTAGAGCAGGGGAAGTTCTTCATGAACCAGCGGACGGCGTTGACGGTTTGCTGGGACGAGTCGCACTCGATGGCGCAGGCAAGCCAGCAAGTGTAGATGCGGTATAGGAGATCCTTCCGGTGGAAGAATATACTGGAATCGCTTGCGCCCTTGAGAGTTGTGAAGCAGGCCCTAGCGTCGCCAGTCTTCGCAAGAAGAAGGGAATACTGGATCAAAACGCCACCCCAATCCTCGAATGAAATGCCGTGGAAGTCGTTGCAAGAGTCATCAGCCCGGGGATCGATATCGTGCTCGCCATCCTCCACTCTATTAGAAAAGCATGCTAGTCGAGAGAGAATGGCCTCTCTCCACTCGAGCCCTTTCTTCCTGAAGTATCCTTTGAAAGGCTCGTTTATGTCACAAGAAAACATTTCGAATTCCAAGAACTCCGTCGCCATTTCCTCACCAGCGTCC
Source organism: Lophium mytilinum (assembly GCA_010093605.1). Lineage (NCBI taxonomy): Eukaryota > Fungi > Ascomycota > Dothideomycetes > Mytilinidiales > Mytilinidiaceae > Lophium > Lophium mytilinum. The sequence continues at coordinate 2,479,062 of MU004182.1, read as the reverse complement.
AGACACTTTTCTGCAGCTGCGCGGTCGCCTTTCGTGGCATCTTCCCCCAGCTCTTGTAGTAAAGCAAAGTTGGCCCTCATCTTGCGATCAAGACCCTTTTGGTAATGAAATTCGTCAGGCCGCTGTCTTTCTGCGTCCAGAATTCGCTTTCGTATCGATGTGAGGGGTGCCAGCAATTCCTCGTCCTGTTCCTCCCCATTGAACGCCATCAAGTAAGGCATGTACGTTATAGGGCCAGCGACACGCGGATGTTGCATTGATATTTTCTTAGGTTGGGGAGCCTCCAAGGGTCGAGGAGGCACATCTGTCGCTTCATTGTCCTCGTCCGTAAGCGCTTCTTCGACATCCATATCATCTTCGTCAGAAACGGTATCGTCCCCACTGGCTGGCCGCGGGGCTAGTGTTCTCAGCATCAATCTCTTTCCCGGGACCTTTTTACTTGACGCTGCGGCTCCGTTGGCTTCGGGGGCTTTACTAACACTCGAGTACAACCGTTTCTGGTATGGTCCTCTGCCCATAGGAGTTCTGGGCATCCAATCCGGCAAAACCGCTGCGATGTGCTTGAATTGCAAGCGTTTGAGAAGGGAATGCCCACCCATATCATACGCCTGTCTTCCTCTTTTAATGGCTTCATACGACTTGCCACTTGCCTCGAGGAATTTTGCTAGAAGAGCCAACTCTTCAACCTTTTTGCATTCAAAATTAATCAGGATTTCCATATCTTCAGCTGCTTCATCAGAACGACCTAGTGCGTTGTAGGATCGAATGAGGGTGATGTAAGAAGGAACGTTCATCTCGGCCGGATTGGTCTTCAAAGTTTGGTAGAATCGAATCACTTGTTCGAAATGCTCCTCCGATTTCAAAGCTTCTGCTGCTTCGCGAAATAGATCTCCATAGTCCATGACTTTCGCGTCGGTGCCTCTCACATCTGGCTCAAGCAGTTCCAAGTGACGCTACATATGGTTAGCACAAGATTACTGTATCTTCGAACTCGGGACATACCATGGCCTCTTCGTAATTTTCAAGGCCGCCCATCCGCAACCTATTAGTCCCCATCTTGACCCGAACCTCCATAGGCAGGCCAGCCCCATACTTAACAAACGAGTATTTTCCTAGTTCGAAACCTGCGACGTCGATTCTTCTCGGCTCAGGCGCGAGATCCCATTCTCGATCATCGTCTAGCTCGTCCCAAAATACCTCATCCTTTCTCCCAAGTAGCCATCTGGATAGCCTCTTGGCTTGTGTAACTGCTTTCTTATGCTTCTTTTGCTTCTCAACAACCTCAAGGTAATAATTAAGCAAGGGCCAGTCAAAATTACTGTCTGCAAAGTCCTCGTTAGTGATGAAATGATTGATCGCGTTCTCGAAGCTTTTTGAGGCCGTGTCAAGATATTTTTGCCCCTTGGCATCCTTAGTACATAATCGCGCCATTTCCCTCAGGATATCTGTTTCATGAGGCTTGATGTCCAGCATAAGACGACAGAGGCTGACAGCTTTCGCGACGTTACCAAGTTCGAGTTCGATCTTCAGTTTTTCGTATCGGGCCTCGTAATCTCTGGGATCTATGATCAAAATCTCCCTCAGGCAGCTGATTGCAACGCCAATTTTGGTGTTTCGAGTATACATTGGATATTTCTTCTCGTCAAGTTCCCAGACGCGCTGGAGAACGTGGAACCAGAGATGTTTATCTCGTTTAGTCGGAGCACCAACAATTAGAGCTTCTAAAGAGCGTTGCTCATCTCCCATGTCCAAGTAGATCTCGGAAAGAAGACTGTGTGTGGCGAAGATCTCCGGGTTGAGCTGTATAGCTGTCATAGCATATTCAGCGGCCGTTTTGAAGTCTTGGTTGAGGTACGACTCGTTCGCCTTTATCTGTAGTCTCTTATACTGCTGGCCCGGATCCGCAGCCTTGCGAGCACCCCGTCTGACATTTCCACTGCGCGTATTTCGAGCTGGTGGGCGCCGGTCTAGTATCGATCGACCACGGGCTCTAGCTCTGGCTCCACCCCGGCCCCTGCCTCTGGCTCTAGTACTGCTTTTCCCTCTCGCACTGCTTCTTCCTCTAGCATTGCCTCTTCCTCGTCCTCTACGAGGCGATTCCGGAACCAACAGTTCATCGCCACTATTCAATTCTTCGGCGTCCGAAGCCGAGAAATCTGGATCAACTTCTGGGTCGTTGGCATCTCTAATGTCATTTACGAATGCTTCTTCAACGGCTGGATCTTCATCGCTCTCGGACTCGCTATCGGAAGCGTCGTACAAGATGCCGTGCTCAAAAGAGTTCACGTAATTCTGGTATCCCTGCAGGTTCGTTCGAACTGCGTCTGGTAGCTCTGGATAATTTGCATCTTCGTCGTCGGATTCCTCAAAATTAGTCGGGATGAATCCATCATGGATGACAGGGCCTGCGGTTGCAAAGGCTGATTCAGTCTGGTAAGTAGCAGTCTGAGGGGCTGCTAGGTTAGACGAAATGAATGGGTTGCCATCTGTAGTGATTGTCGGGACTTGATGAGAGTTTGTTGGGCCAGGTACTTGATGACCGTACCCGTTGCCGTTTTGATATGGACTGTGGAATGGCTGACCTGACGGCCCAAAAGGTCCATCTGGAAGGAAAGGTGAGGCGCTGTGATTGAACGGCGTCTGCGGCTGACCCGAGAATGACTGCTCCGTTGAAAATGGGTCTAGATATTGTCCTGGTGTGAGGGGTTCTTCTTCATCTGGGTTTCCGTTCGGCCAGCCATAACGGCCGTAGCCTCTATCCATGACGGGAGTGCGAGTCCTATCCACCTAGAGATCGCTTAGTCGGCCTCTTTCTCTTGCTTCGTCGGTAAGCGTGCATGGAGTCTATCAGAGATGAACTCCGGGGAGAGGGTTTCTTTGCAGGCTCCGGGGGTGGATGAAGGACTTTGATGAATCGGGAACCAATGAGTCTGGATATATAGGTGACTAAGCGCACACGCTAGTCAGTTATGTACTAGCGTCAATCACACACTCGCCTATGTCGTTTCTGATGATGAAAGTCGCATTGCATGGATTTCAACCTCAACTGTAGGTTGGTCGGTTTGAAGATGCCAACACCGCAAATGCACTGGGCTCGCACCTCTCGAGCGCCCCGAGACAGCCCACAAACCTCATCACAGCCTTGTATCTACTAATCGGAGAATCGCCATGCAGTCTCAACCCCCATGGAAACAATATAAAGCATGGCAACAAGGGTACAGTCAAGACAAATTGTTGCGGAATCAGAGACGCGCGGCAGAGTATACCTACGACATGGATCATCGCGTCCACTCGCAGTTCGGAACATTCTATGCGCATTCATTGGATCATTAGGCTGCCAGCCCTGTCACATTACACGGATGACAGTGCCCCCAAAATGAAGTTGTAGTACTAAGTTCTGCATTCAATAACGATGGACTATCTTTTATCATTAGGGAAGTTGTGTAGAGATGCTCCTTCCCTTCTTCTCCTCTCTATTCCTGTTGCTCCCTGTTCTCGTACTCAAATATGGGAACAACTTTCGTTTCGGTCTTTCCAAGCCGCCAGAACCATCAAAAGCATGCCTTCACTACGTATCATCTTTCTAGCGCTCGGATGCAGTGTCTGGAGTAGAGTTATATTCGATGTACCACACCTTCGCACGCAAGGACGCCTCCTCCCGCCAAAGGCACAGGCGAAAGAACAACAAGGACTAACCCTGAAGTATCAGAGGAGTGTGGGCGTTATCGGGCTCTATATCACTGCATCTAACAGTCACGACGAGAAGTATGTGGAAATGCCTGTCCACCAACGCGTGGTGCCTGGTACGTTATCTTTACATAGAAGAACATATTCTTAGGAAGCAGCTTTTTCTGCGTCGTCTCCTACACTTGATTCTTCGCAGTTTCTACACACTGTGCAGCTTCTACAACTTACCAAGTAACCCGAAAACCAGCTCGTCGTGTAAAGTCATGTAGGGTTCAACTCTCCTTTCCCAGTCCATGTCCAAAGCGCCCGTATCGCCGATCCATTAGGCCCTCGGTCTCATACCCTACACATTCAGTCATCGGCGTCAGACTCCGTTGCTAGAGGTCGCCAAAAATAACAATTACGGAACACCGAGCGAACCGTTTGCACGATACATCTAGTGCTTTCTGAAGAAGAGAAAGGTATGCGCGCGCACCAAGGCGTAGGCGAGGTTGATTGTACAATGCCGTTTACTTTCCAAGATGAAGCCGTTTCCTTTGAGCAACCGGGAAATCGATGGTTCCTGGCGGGCAGAGAAGTCGACAGTATGGAGTGTACGTAGTGTATTTGCTTGAGCTCCGTAGGATACACGTATGTACAGCGTTTCGGGAAGTGGAGTTTCGAATAACAGCTTCCATCTGGGGGTGTTGGATTTAGTCTGCCAAAAATCGGTACCCGTACAAGCAACAACGTCGGTTCCCAAATGCTTGACAAAAGCGACTCTTTGAACCCTAGCACAAACCTGTTTGAACACCATAATATTACAATCCACATAGGAATGCGTATTTGTCTATACTTCAGACCTGCGGTGTAAGCCGCACCGGAAACGCCTCGCAAATGCAATCGCTATGTCAATCCGAAAACCGACTATGAGCATCTTCATCCTCAGCTACCCGTTCTCTTCTCGCTCTTTCATAGTAACCATCTCGTACTCCCCGGCCCCATCCCTCCCTCTTCCTCTACCCCGTCCCCTCCCAAAGCCTGCTTCCTCATCCTGCGGACCCTCTAAAGCTGCGGTCCCATTTGAACTCGTGACCGCATTCCCCTGCCGTGGCCTACTCGCTCCCCCTCCGCCGCCGAAATTGATAGGCCGTAGCTCACGCCACTGACACGCCCAAATACCAAGGAAATTCATAAGCGCGGCCGACGCCGCCTGTAGGGCCCACCAAAGCCAGTTTCTAGGCAGGCCATGCGAATAAAAGGACGTAACGACAAGGTGGATAAAGTGGAGGGTGAGGGTGAAGTCTGGGACTAGTTTCGAACGTGCGATGAGGAGGAGGATGAAGACGACGCTATCACCTTGAATTAGCGGAAGTGTTGAATACTAAATGTAGAAGTGCGCACCTTATTAGACTGTTCAGCATCCACACGAGCCCTAGTGTCCATCCAACGGTCGTGTCTCCCCTCAAGCTCCGCCAGCTTAGCAATAGGTCTAGGCGGACTTCTTTCCCAGCCACGAGCGCAGTGAAAAGGATGAGAATAGCCGCGCTGACGTAGAACGCAGCCTGCAGCGCGATGATTTGGGTCAGGAGGCGTCCCGGAGCGAGGTCTGCGAGAGCGCCTGGACGGGGAGGACGCCGCCGGCGTGGCATCGCGTGTGATTAGGTCGCGATGATGGCGGTTGGTGGTTATCGGGGGCGCATGTAGACGTAGCTCGCCGGGAAATCTAGCCTAGGTAACGGCCGGTCGTGGGAAATACGTGGTTATCGTGAGTTAAGATGGTGGTAATGTTCAATAGGCATCGGCTTGGAGTTTTTGACTAAGGCCAGACATCATTATCCCGGCATGCCGAGCCGAGCCAAGAGTCGGCCCGTGGAACCCTGGGAGCTCCGATCGGTTTCTTGAGCGCATCATTCTCTTGAGCTGCTTTCGCATCTTCAAGCCTGACAGCAAGGCCGCAGGTAATTTTGCTCGTCGCAATTACTTGAATAGTGCAATGAGTACTAACAGTCTCAGAAGAACCTCGTCCTAGCCAGCCATATTCGCCCTGTACTACGTCAATCCTACTTTTCCGCCCGCCACCTCCATCACAATCCAATCCAAGATTTCGTCACCATGGGCTGGATACCATCAATCAGTGGCAGCAAGCCGGAGGAAAAAGCAGCAGACAAGCCCTACGAGCCCCCAATGCGCTCAAAACGAGACAAGTGCTACGCCGCCCGGGACGCCTTCTTCAATTGCCTCGAGCAGAACAACATCCTAGACGCAATCAAGGACCAGGACAAGTCGAAAGTAGTGTGTGGGGCACAGAACCAACAATTCGAGCAAAACTGCGCGACTGCATGGGTGAGTGTGCTTCCCTCAGATTCAGTCATTGCAATCCGGATACACAATCTGGACTCACAATCCGGAGGTGGCGCTCGCGAAGCTCTCTGATTGGAGTGGATAACCACCACGGATTGGATTGTTTGCTTCTGGTGCTCTTTCGTCATGGATATCACGCTGACGCACGCACACAGGTTGAGTACTTCAAAAAGCGGCGAGTGGTGGAATACCAGAAGGTGCAGACGATAAGGCGGATAGAGGCCGAGGGCGGAGAGGTTCACCCGCCAGGGCCTCTACCACCGAAGTAATAATGCTTTAGAACATGCATTGGGATTCGAATACGGGCTACAAGGTGTACGAAAAGATGTATCATGTGTATAATAAAACTCAGGCCCGGGACCCCACCTCTTCCCTTCCATGTCGCCGGCAATGTATGGATCAACCCGCTAGCGCCATCTCTAATAGCTTGTTTCATGAGCCTATTTTCGATCGACGGCCTGCAGGAGAAGTGAGTTGCAAGCTGAAGAGACTCGTGACACCGGGAAGGAAGATGCCGTTTACCCATGATTGGCGAATTGTATTTGAGATTCCATGCGGTGAGGGCAGGCCTTAGTTCGGGCGTAGTAGTCTCCACGCCAGCAACATTAACACACGCCCAAAATGGATGGCTGCATATATGGGGGTTGGTCTGGGGAAGATCAGAAGCTGGCTGCCCCAGAGTAACTCGGCCGAACGCGGGAGACAAGCGATGGAGAATCAATAATTCGACCAACGAATCGACCGTAGTTGACTGCCAAGGGACGCCCGATCCTGCTCCAAAACTCCGTCAATTCCGACTGCGGTTTCTGCGAATCACAGGGGACAAGCGGTCCCCCACCGCTACCGCCCACGTATGCATCTCCTCGCCAGATCTAGGCTGGACCCTGCTTGGTGCTGCACGTTCGCCTATCCGGCCTGACGGGTCACGCCCGGCGTGTGCATATCGTGCAAAAGCTCGGTAGTGACGAGCTCTTTTTCGCACCCTGGCGCCCTTCGATCTGCGGACTTGCCAGGTGCCAGCATCTTACGGGCTGCCAGCAAGGGACCACCCACGAACTCCACGAGCATATTGAAGCCCAATCGTCAGAAATTGTCTTCAGAGAATAGGTGTCCTAATTTTGGTGTCGTTCAGGCGTCTTTCGCCGAGACAGCCGCTATCCCACCCCGCCTGCGCCGCGCTTGACCCCCAAGAAGGCTCCCTGGTGGACAGGCTAGCTTCCACGATAAAAAGAAAAAAGGAACAAACAACGCCGTGACGCCTGCGGTGCATTTGTCACCGCAACTCTTTCCCAGATCCCGGAACGCCGTAGGCCGCCGGCCTGGCACCCAATCGCCTGGGCCCCGCCATTGATTGGGCAGCAGCCGCGCAGGGACCAACTCCAAAGTCCACGACACCTCACCCACATGCTCCATCATGGCCACGCCGCTGACGACACCGCACAGCAGCGGTGCCGGAATGACCCCCGATTACTGGCGCTTAGCCACTACCGCTACTTAGAAGCTAGCAGTTCGGAACACCTTCTTGGGATCGAAGGCCTCAACGAAGGCCTCGTAATCGTGCTCGCCGCCGCGCATGTGCCCGGGTGGGTTCTTTTCGATAGCGAAGACGACGTTGGTGAAGACGCCTTGGAACTCAGGCTCGTGGAAGAGCAGCGCCCTCCACATGTTTGCGACCTCCTCAACGGGATTGCGGAAGATGGGCCCGACCCCAAACGCCCCGAGGCAGAGCTCGCGGTGGCTGCAGTAGGCCGCAATCCGCAGCACTGTTCGCATCTTCTCTTTCATGAGCTCGCGCTCCTGGTCGAAGGAATAGTGCTTCCCGCTCTCGTCGAGCTTCGGGCGGCGGACGGGCGCCACAGAAATCACGGGTAGGTCTTTAAACTCTTTCCAGATCGTATATGGCTCGAAGGCCTCGCGGAATACGACTGCCTGTCGGTGAGATGAGGCGCAAGAGATGCAGATTCAGAGAGCCTTACCAACATACTGCGAATATATCCCTCCCTTTTGGGGGATGGGATAGTGCGCCATCCCGGTGTTTGGGTTCCACGGCGTCACTAGGGCTTGGACCAGATTACTCCTTCGAGCAAAGCATTCCTCCGGCGCGATGAGGCCAGACTCCCAGTCGCCGCCTGCACGTTTTTCGTTTGCCATGTTGACTACAGGGATGCGTGCTGTAGGCTGGGCCCTTGCCGGGTCTTTCAGGTTGGAGTTGTACCAATCCAGAGCAACGTCAACAGGATCGCCGTCAAAGACAGCAACCCGCAGCCGTTGGGCTGTTCGTTTCTCCGGTGCCACGTGGATTTGCGATGAGTCGGCGTAGAGCATTGAATGAGGAGGACATTTGGGCATATTCCTCTGAATATATGGTATGTACGTCCGCTTCGCCTCTGCCGCAATCTCTGAAGGCTTGGGTCTCATCTGGGGCATGGTGAGAGTCGACAAGGCTGACAAGATATGTCTCCAGGCGGAACGAATGAAGCAAGAAAAAATCTAAGGGTAGAACGAGGGATGACTGAATACTGCGAGGGTGATGTGCACTTGCTGGTTGGTGCGCGGAGTGACTTCATCCATATATACTGGGATCGAGACGAGCCGGCACAGGGACAGCAGCGATCATTCTTAGCCCAGATCGAGCCGGTCAGCGGCACGCGCCTAATGGGACAAAAGCCGAGCCGGATGGGCAGTCGTGAGCGGTCGTGGAGAGGTGAATCCTGCGAGAGTGGTACACGATCAGGACTACGATGCGGGTACATGGCGCCATCGATAGCGTCAAGGCGCGTACAAAAGCTGGATAGCCGTGACCAGGGCACATGCGTTGCGCCTGGCGAAAAAATAAACACCCAGCGAAAGTTGCCGCATTGAGATTGGGCAGGTCGCGCAAGAACGGCGTCGACAGGCCCCAGTCATGCGTCGGGGGCGTCTGGGAAAAGCCGCGGCAGTACCTAGTGTCTGATGGATGCAACGCGCTTCAGAGCTGGGCTTGGGCAGCCGTGGCGGCCGTAGGGGGGGTTTAGCAGACACCAAGCATCTCATGGATCAGAGCGATCGCCGCATCCCTGGGTTGTTAGTCCGAGATCTGGGGTGTGGGAGCGAGATCTTGCACAGCTAGCGCTGCAGCGGACCTCCCACATGCAGGGTGCCCAGAAGATAGTGCCATGTCATCCGCAGCGCACCGCTCCTAAGCAGCCGTGAGCTTCGTTGCTGCGGCCTGTTCGCCGACCTGCTCGCCGACCTGGCGTATACATGTACCACCGGGGAAGCGCATCGCGCAGCAGCCGTGGGACAGCAACGGCGGGCGCTGCATAGCGCCTCTGAAACTTGCAATGTGCTCCACCGCACCGCCGTGCAGGCAGTGAGTGGAGGGAGAGGCGTGATCGCTAGCCGCCAATGGGGCCTTCTTGCAGAGCCAAGCTGTGGTCCGCAGCGGGGGCATGACAGCGACTTTTCCAAGAGTGAAATCTCAGTGGCCGGAGTGCGGCCGCGGAGGGCGAGGCTGATGGGACCTAGATGTCTGAGATATCGCAATCAAGTGGGCGTTGGCCTTCGGGGTCTGACGTCGGGAGACACACGATGCGGTTGTTGCATCCCGAGTCGGACTGGACTGCCGTGCCGATGGCTGCCGCCGAGATGCCAAGAGTTATGAAACTAGCCTGCCGCACGCTCGCCGAAGTCAGGTGTTTTCCAGTCGTTTTCGCGGCTCAACCTACGGCGTCATGTTGCCAGCTCCTCGTCGCTGCACCCGTCCGTTTCCCTTGCAGCCACTACCTCCCTCTCATACACGTCTCAATGCGCCGGCAGCTGCTGAGTTCCGCGCGCGCCGTCCGTTCCCCGTTGCACCTGACTAGACCCAACGCCGGGAGATCGCTCCGACTACGACAATCTTCGACGTCGTCCCTCCCGCCAAACATCGCAACACTCCTCGCGCAGTCCCTATCTGCGGGAGCCGAACCGTTGGCCCGATCGGATGGCACCATTACGGTCAATGGCTTCATTCGCACCGTGCGAAAACAGAAACGAGTAGCATTTGCTGCAATTGGGGACGGCTCGTCGCTGCAGCCGCTGCAGGCTGTCTTGAGTCCTGAACAGGCTGAAGGGTCAGTTTCTCGAGGTGTCTGGCCAATTCGCCCTGGATGTAACCGCTGACGACCTCTTTGCGTTGTTAAGGTTATCTACAGGGACTGCGGTCAGCATCACCGGGGTCTGGAAAGAGTCTCCTTCTGGGAAAGAGCAGTCACACGAGATACACGCCGAGAACGTCAGAATCCTGGGGGATAATGATGCTACAGTATGTTGCATTAGATCCCACTCTGTTCAGCTGACGCGCAGAGTTTGCTTCTGACCAGCACCTGCAGACGTATCCGCTGCAGAAAAAGTACCACAGCACCGAGTTCCTACGAACCCTGCCTCATCTGCGGCCACGACTGCCTGTCAACTCGCTGCTATTGCGGTTAAGGTCACATGTCATTGCTCGTCTGACCCACTTCTTCTCCGAGCAAGACTTCGTCCAGACCCATCCGCCGATCATAACTTCTTCTGACTGCGAAGGCGCTGGGGAGGTCTTCACCGTCTCTTTGGAGCCAACAGCGTCGAATGGCCACAAGAAAGACGCTCCATCTCCACCATCTCCACGAGATGACCTTTTTTTCCACTCTCCAAAGTATCTCACCGTGTCATCCCAGCTCCATCTAGAGGCACTAGCGCAGTCTGCAGGGAAAGTATGGACGTTGTCGCCCACTTTCCGCGCAGAGAAGAGCGACACCCCCCGCCATTTGAGTGAGTTTTATATGCTCGAAGCGGAAGTTGCCTTTGTAGAAGATCTTGCGCAGGTCATGGATCTGGTTGAGGGCATGCTTCGAGACGTTGCTCGCGGGCTGCAAACATCTCGCGTCGGCGACGAGCTGCTTCAAGCTCGCAAGTCTTATTCGAACGAGGAGGCCGAGAATTCCGAGGTGACACACGATGTTCTAGCCAGAAGATGGCAGAGCTTAGTCGATGGACCTTGGCCGCGCATCACCTTTGCAGACGCCATCCAAACGCTTCAGCGGGCTGTGGGCGAAGGCAAGACCCAATTCGAGTTCGAGCCAAGCCACAAGTCAGGACTGCAAGCCGAGCATGAGAAGTTCCTCGCAGAAACTGTAGGACAAGGCGGGCCGGTGTTTGTGACAGATTACCCTCGAGATCTGAAACCGTTCTACATGGCACAGTCGACTAACAGCCCTAAGGATTCAACTACAGGGACGATAGATGCAAGGCCCACGGCTGCCTGCTTTGACCTCTTAGTACCAGAACTCTGCGAGTTGGCTGGCGGGTCGATGCGTGAACATCGTCTTCCTCAACTTTTGGAAAATATGGACGCCCACGGACTTCGAAAAGCTTTGGGCAGTAGCTCGGAAGACTCCACATCGGAGGGTTCTCTGCAATGGTACATCGACCTTCGTAAGTACGGCAGTGTACCACATGGTGGATTCGGTATCGGATTCGATCGACTCCTATGCTACCTGTCAGGTGTGTCCAACATCCGAGAGATTGTTGGATTTCCCAGATGGTACGGGCGGTGTGACTGCTGAGCTCCCGACGACCTGGGAAGCTATTTGTATATTACGTGTCAGGTGCGTAGTGTAATAAGCGGTACATCATCAAAAGGAGTTACTTCCGCGTTGAAGTTGCTAGCCGCCCGATTTTGAGGCTGAGAAGAGAATATTCTTCTGTGTGTACTATTCTCAACTTACCCGTCACCTACTATTATCAGTCGTCTACGTGATAAAGAAACTAGCGGGAAAGACCTTACTCCAAGAACATATAAGCCTCCGTCATATCACTCGTCACCATAGCATCGTAGGGTCGCTCATCGTGTCCTCGCAGAATTACCTTGGCAGCAGGGCGGTCTTCAACAGATGACCTGCAGGCGTCATAGAGTGGTACTCTCCCACACCGGTTGCTCTGCTCGAATGGCAGCACATTATCGAGAAATCCAGAAACCCGCTCAGAAGGGTTTTCTAAATTCACTATAGACTTATATTCCACCCTTTAGCCGTCGAGACTTAGTTTTTCAAAGGTGAACATCTCCGCGGCAGCGGACGCACTTTTTTCAGTTTCGCATGTACGATTCAGAGATCTAGGGGATCGTTCCAAAAGCATAGCTACCAGACAATCGTCTCCAGAATAAACTTCTATATTTTAATCGTTGCAATATGCGAGAAAGTGGTGGCTCTGCGCAACGTTCGAGGTGCAAGCCTTTGTCTCCTCCGTGACGCAGGCCTTCTTTTCTGTCCAAGCTTCGCCGAGGAGCGACCCGGCCGCGCCCTCTTAATCCGAGACCTTAAAAACAATTGCTGTAACTGCGCTTCTCCCCAACGCCACTGTGCTCCCTCGATTGCCTCTACCCGCCGTGTACCCTCATACATCTCTTCGTACTCGCCGTCGAACCTCCCACCTAAGTTGCAGCACGATTCTGTGGGGCGAGGTGGATTTTATGGCCACCCATGAGCGGATAGGTGTGGAAGTAGAAGACCACGAGTACATCTCCGCAGACACCCGCGACAGATGTTCAATGCTAATCTGCGTCTCTAGTTATGAATCTCTCCCGCCGAACTTCTCCCTCTCCGCCAACATGGTGGCTGGCGCGTTTGCTGGAATTGCCGTATGAGCCGCGAACGACATGCCTATCTCTCCCCGCGATATTCTAACACTGCGCAGGAGCACTCGGTGATGTACCCGATCGACCTGCTCAAGGTCCGTATCCATACCCACCAGCTCCTGCTCTCCTCCAATATTAACGTCGTTGCCAGACTAGGATGCAGGTCGTCAATCCGTCACCAACCGCCGTATATACTGGCATATCGAACGCCGTGGTCACAATTTCGAGGGTAGAGGGGTTCAGGACATTATGGAAGGGCTTATCAAGCGTGGTATTAGGGGCTGGTTAGTAGTCGTCCTGGCTTTCAGGCTCGGGACAAAACTGACGATGCTGGGCAGGGCCGGCGCATGCTGTATATTTTGCATCATATGAGGCGGTAAAGCATGCGATGGGCGGCAATGAGGGGGGCCATGAAGAGCACCACCCTCTAGCAGCTGGTAAGAATTGACACCTCCAGTCCGGACGAAAAAGGCCTTGAACTGACATCCTGCAGCTGTGAGCGGCGCGGCAGCAACGATTGCAAGCGATGCGTTGATGAATCCATTCGATGGTAAGCTTCACGATATTCACGGTCCATCGCACGCGCTCATTATTGCAGTCATCAAACAGCGGATGCAGCTACACGGTTCGGTCTACAGATCTTTCGGACAGTGTGCGAAGTCGGTCTTCCGAAAGGAGGGCTTCACCGCCTTCTACGTCTCGTACCCCACGACACTATGCATGACGGTACCATTTACGGCGCTCCAGTTCACAGCTTACGAGTCGATTTCAAAATCCATTAACCCTACTGGGCGGTACGACCCGTATACGCATTGTACGGCAGGTGGCCTCGCGGGAGGGCTCGCAGCAGGCCTTACTACTCCGCTAGATGTCATCAAGACGCTTCTACAGACCAGGGGAAATGCGACTGAGCCCGAGCTACGGAACGTCTCTGGGCTGTGGCAGGCGGCAGCGATTATCAAGAGGCGGGAGGGCTACCGGGGCTTCTTCCGCGGGCTCAAGCCCAGGATCATCACGACGATGCCGAGCACGGCAATATGCTGGTGAGTGCGAACTACTCCGCTGAGAGGGACATGCTGACTTGGCGCCCAGGTCGGCCTACGAAATGGCGAAGGCATTCTTCATTGCCCGCAACGAAGTGCAGCGATAACCATGGTCGGCGAGGCTCGCTGGCGGCTAATTCAAAATTACGTGGAACATGATCCGTTGGATGTTCGGGGAGTCTGCTCGCGCACTTGCGTGCCTGCCAGCATGTATCACCGTCCTCGGCAACTGGTATTTCAAGAGAGAAAGTGGAGGTCTTCTGGATCATCTCGGCGTCGACTCAGAAAACTCGGCGTTGTCCCTTTGCATGCATGGCGATTCTAGCGCATCGCCGCGACTTATATTGTATATGATAGAGGTTCTTTGATCGTTTCAGTCCAAGGCCAGGCGTCGGCGAGTTGGGCTTCGGGGCCTATCTTGGGCAAGCAGCATGTATCATAGTAGGCCGCAAACAAGCTTCTGGAGCGCGCTCTCGAAGCGCCGTTGTTGCACTTGGTCGCGCCCGCCCTCGACATTTGTGCAGGTGTGTATCGATAAAACAGCGTGAAACGGGCAGAGCCTCACAGCCAGCCAGCCCGCCCCTCCATTTGTCGCCACGCAAGGGAGCAGCTGTCGTCCAGGGGCCTGTGGCGTGTATCCCATGCATGAAACATTCTGGGCGCGCCCGCAATTCAGTTTTCAGCGCTGCGTACTCTGCTGGGGGATAGTGTTGAGGCAGCACAAAGATCATTGCGCAGCAGCACACGACCCATCGCGAGTGGACGAGCGACGTCACCAGAGGAACGCCGGCCGACACGAAGTCCTCACCACCAGCAGGCTAGCCTCCCCAGCCACAGCACCAACGACGCTTGCTGACTGCTGCTGAGCGCTCCTGCGACGCGGTCAACTGCTAACGACCTCAAATACCCCTTGTGCAGGCCTGCGTCCAGCTTGGGTGTGCCAACCACCGTCCCCAATGATGCGCAGCAACCCCTCGTCCGCGATGCAGAAGACGTACGACGAGTGCTTTCTGACCTGTTCCACTGCCGTCTACTTCGAGAGCCAGGTACGCCATGTCTCCTGCGCCGCGACTGTCACCCTATGCTGCTGTCGGAGCTAACTGTGGGTAAATTAGAGCAACGAGGCCGAAGCCTTGCGGTCCTGGCGCGATGCCCTCGACCAGATCTACTACCACAATGCCTACCGCGTCCCTGCCACCTACCGCCCGCGAACCGAGACCGAGAAGGCCCTCCAGGATTCGCTGCATTCCCTGGAGCTACAGTGCAAGGAGCGCGTTGACCTGCTAGAAGCCCTGAAGCGAAGTCGAGATGAAGCAAAGAAGGCTAAGGACGACCCAAGCGCCAGCAACCAACTATCTTCTGCCCCTATAAATCCGTTCAGCGATACACTACGAGCTCCAGGGGCTCCAGAGAGTGAGAGGAGCGGCTATCTTGGAGGAGGAACGATCCCTGCCGTTGGGTACACAGACCTCTCACGCCCACCTCTACCTCAACGGCCGTCGATGCAGCTACGGAAAAGCTCCGGAGCGGATCAGTCTAGGTCCAAGGCTATACCGCCAGGCTTCAGGGGCCCTTCTCCTGCTAGACTGTCGCCAGCTCCCGCCATAACGAAGAAGCCTGCGAGAACGCCAAGCCCAGAGAAGAAAGGAGGTATGCTAAGGACCCTTAGGCCCGGCAGGAAGGATGGAGAAAGACCGCAATCCTCCTCGAAAATGCCTTCTTCCATGCGGAGCAAGCCCCCAGCTGCTGCAAAGGCAGCTACCCAAGCTTGGGGGCCTACCACGAGATTGAGTGCTTGGCAGCTCTATACTCAGCGAGAGCCTAGCAAGGAATCGATATCCGCAGCAAATGACTCCTCGACCCGATCTTCTTTCGAAAGGCGGTCCTCTCGAGAAGACACAGATCGTTTCATTTCCAGAACAAGCAGCAACAACACGGAGCCTGGTCTTAGTCCCTTCTATTTTAAGTACAGCGAACCTCCCAGCGCTGCAGAAGCCTCAGCACATACCAGAGCCCAACACACACCCCTTCCCTTGTCCATGCCCCCAGAACCCTCAAGATCACCAAGACCACGCCGAGACGCACCTCCTACACCTCCACCGCATAAGCACCACGCCAAATCTCTTCAGAACCAAACTAACCAGACCAGAGCGCCGCAACGGCAAGCTCCCAATATGCTGTCATACAGGAATGAGTATCCAAAAGCAGAAGGAAAATCTCGAAAACTTGCGAACACAGCAACTGCGCGAGTACGAACAGGCCGAGGACCTAATGACTCACCAGAGATGCTGGAGGATCAATTCAGTATCGGCCCCTCGTCAGCAACGCCGCGTCGGAAAGGGATTCCTTCTCGATCTGCTCGCTCTCTTGACACGGAATCAGAAAGTGGGGACGATGTTATGAATAGCGGCATCGAAGACCTCTCCCTGAGGCCAAATCGCCAAAGAGGGTCGCGCGCAGACACCATTCGCGCAGATCTTCCCCCAACGCCGACTTCTCAAGAGTCCGAAGATGAGAGGGAAAGCCGCGCTGAGTCTGACCAGTGGAAAGAGAAAGTAGACCATCTCATGAAAAATCTACCAAAAGGCGTCGATGAAGCCGCAGCAAAGCAGATATTCAACGAGATCGTGATACAGGGTGATGAGGTTCACTGGGACGACGTGGCCGGGTTAGACATTGCGAAGTCAGCGCTGAAGGAAACAGTTGTCTACCCTTTCCTCCGGCCCGATCTATTCATGGGTCTGCGCGAACCGGCAAGAGGCATGCTCCTCTTTGGGCCACCAGGAACTGGAAAAACTATGCTGGCACGCGCCGTTGCAACCGAGTCTAAATCCACTTTCTTCGCCATCTCCGCGAGCAGCTTGACGAGCAAATTCCTGGGCGAGTCAGAGAAGCTCGTTCGCGCCCTCTTCCAGCTTGCCAAAGCTCTCGCCCCCTCGATCATCTTCGTCGACGAAATTGACTCTCTACTCTCTTCGCGCTCTGGCTCTGGAGAGCATGAAGCGACACGCCGAATTAAAACAGAGTTCCTGATACAGTGGTCGGATCTCGCGAAAGCGGCAGCCGGACGAGAGCAGAGCGAACGGGATCGAGAGAGGGGCGATGCGAGTCGCGTGCTGGTCCTCGCAGCCACTAATCTGCCGTGGGCTATCGACGAGGCGGCGAGGAGGCGATTCGTGCGACGACAGTACATCCCGCTGCCAGAAGACCACGTACGGAAGACGCAATTGGGCACGCTGTTGAGCCACCAGAAGCATGGGCTGACAGATCGTGACCTGGACGCATTGATCAAACTTACGGATGGTATGTACTCCCCTTCTTCGTCTTGATAGAGCTCCATAGCAGTCGAGTGCTTGATTTAGCTTAGATTCTAACGCTCTCAATAGGCTTTTCCGGTTCCGACATCACCGCCCTCGCCAAAGACGCCGCCATGGGCCCGCTCCGCAGCTTGGGCGAGAAACTGCTCCATATGACCATGGATGAGATCCGCCCGATCCAGTTCGAGGACTTCGTTGCGAGTTTGTCGACGATTCGGCCTAGTGTGAGTAAAGAGGGCCTTAAGCAATTCGAGGACTGGGCTAGGGAGTTTGGCGAGAGGGGAGGCTGAGGTAGTTACGAGAGTATATTCCGAACATTGGACGGTTATGTGTGTTTTATGACAGTGGGGAACGGATGGAGGGACGGCCTGGCATGGGTTTTGGGTGATGACTGGTTGCATTGATACGCATATTATGTATGATGCTCGCATGGGAGCTAACGAAGGGTGCTGTGTTCTCATGCTCGACTCTACGCGTTGTGAAAGTAACTTTTGTGCCCAACGATCCATGCTCTCTGGACTAGCTACTTGGTTTTCGATTGAGGTGAAGAGTACTCATTAGAACGATTATAGTCGAAGGTGACACATTGCACATAACACTTTCTGCCTCACTACTTAGCCTCAACTTCATCCTTTGGCATCTTCTCTCCGAAATCTATATCTTCCTCTTGTACGCGAAGTCTCCAGCATCTACTTAATCTCCTCCACCATCACTATATTCATTCTAGTGTGGACACACCCAGCCTGCCCCGGGAGAATGACTTCCTGGGACGCAACCGATCCACCTCCGTTCTCGCCAAGCCGTTAGCAGGTAGTCTTCTTGTCTGAGATTGGCGAAGTGGCGGCACCGACAATCCATGTTCTGTCTTCTCTGTGGATGGGGGGAGAGAGTGCGAAGAGCGAGTGACGTAGTTGAGTAGCGAATACGCGGCCTTTGGAAAGCTGGATCGAGGCAGGGCATGGGAGCTGTGGCGGGGGGGAGGGCGGGAAGCAAGGCAACGGGTGAACGCCGCCAATGTGACAGCTCTTAGGGGTATGAATTTCGGTATGGTGGGTAGGGTCTGTCGCGATCTGATCTTGTGACGATTCCCGTTCACATGTTTTCCCGGCCCGAGTTGACGTCGTGACCGGTCCAGAATCACGACCGTAGTCTCATGACATCTACTTTCTCCGGCATATGTAAGCTACCACTCCAGGGCTCTCTGCTTTCTTCTGTATGGTTTCGGGGCTTCGGCTAGGGGCTTCTGCGACTGAAGTCTGCTGGTCTGATGAGTAAAAATGATAGCGAGTCTGCTCGTATGGTGTGGCGTCGGCCAACAAACTGAGCAAAGCCACTGACTGATGGAGGGAGGGGCGGCATCAAACAATTCAGAAGAGCTATTGATGGCTTCCGGTGGATCTTGGAGGCTCGTTGTCTCGAGATGGTGATGCTATCTATCCGCAAGTCGTGAACATGTAGCACTCCCGCCAACGGAGGTAGTGATATATTGAATATTGACCATGTGAAGGACATCATAGTTGTATAAGAGTGATGAGACTCACTATTACATATATCTTCCGCCTTCTCCCCTCCATTCGTCTTTTTCTTCGATCTTATTGAGCCTATCCCGCCGTCCGGCCCACATAATCTTGCCAAATGACAGTATTTGCAGTACCACTCCTTCCGTCTGGGTCAGACATGCACTTGTTCCAATCGCCTGGAATTACGAACAGCTTTATAGTTCTTCGAGAGATCCATGCGCGAATCCCATGACTTATCCGTCATACCTATGTCCTTGGTCTTGGCGTCGTTCTGGCGCCCACCGTGCAGAGACAGTGACCTGTTACCACCTTTACTGACGTGCTGCAGCTCTAAAACGTATTTGTGTAGTATATCAGAAGTTTATCTTTCGATCTGTGTCAATCTTAGTATTTGTGTAAGTTTGAGTATCTTACCACTACAATTCCAGTGTGTACAATTCGGTTCTCAAATGGTGAAAAGATCCGTGAAACAAAAACATGAGGTTCAAGTCCGATCAACTCCAAACCAAGCACACAAGAGTAACCAAACCATAAGAGCTCATACTACGAGTATCATCACGAGCAGACTTCATGGTGTTGAGATAATCGAATCCAAAGTCACTTTCCAAGGGAGATCAGGAAGCTGGACCGTGCGCGAGTTGGAGGCCGATGGGCTGGGGCTTATTTGAAAACCACGCCACCACGACAAATCCTATGGGATTTAAACTCATTGGGTAGATAATTTACATATCAGAAAGGGTACTAGAGCTAGCATAGACATAATCAAGGCATTATGTGGCGTATACATCTGTGTTCCAGCACCAAAGTCGCAGATCGGCTACTCCTTTTGAAAATCCAGCTAGAAATCAAGATAGGAAAAAAAGGAAAAGTAGCTGGAGTATACTATTTGTACTGCTAGTATATATTTTTTGAAGTTTCGAGTGTCGAGAGCCATCGGTGGCGCCGTGGTTTTCAAACAAGTCTCTATAAGTTACTCACAGAAAATGCCAAGACCTCGCTCACCGGCATATTGAAGGTCATCTTCTCACCAGGCCACCGTACTGCTCTGGTAAGTCTAAGCAACGTTGTTGGTATATTTTCATATCCACGTTATAGGATTGGTAGCGTCTATGGAAATACTCGAAGCTCACATCGCATCAACGAACGAGACAGCTATGGACTCAGCAGCACCTTCACAATCACGGATTCAAGTGCACAAGCACCACATCATCAACACGGCACAAGAAACCAGGAACGATGCAACACATTCATATGCTTTTCCGAACCCACCACATCACCAATCCTTCCACCCCCCGCCCAAAACCTCACCAACCCAGCCGACCACCCCTCCCAATAGACTAATAGTACAATCTCCACCGCACGCTCATCTAGAACCGCAGCCTAGGCTTCAGAAACCGCAAGTGTACAAAAAGAGGCAGAATAGACACATATGATACGGACGCAGGAAGCCGGGATTTAGGCGTTTATGCTAAAACGGCATGCCAAAAGCAAGTGAAGCAAGATTCAAAGGTGTGACGGATTTAACCGAGCAACATAAGGCGTGGGTCTTCGATGTACTTCTTGACCTGGACGAGGAAGGTGACGGCTTCCCTACCGTCGAGCAGGCGGTGGTCGTATGTTAGGGCAAGGTACATCATCTGTGAGGTGTTAGTGATCTAGTGATGGGTCAATGTAGGGAAGTTGTGGAAGCTCTTACGGGTCTGATCTCAACTTTGCCGTTGATGGCAACGGGCTTGTCCTTGGTAGCGTGGAGGCCGAGGACAGCTGTAACGTGTTAGGCAAGAGTTGACGTTAGAGGGAGGGGGTGTCACTGACCAGTCTGGGGAAGGTTGATAATGGGCGTGCCCATCAACGAGCCGAAGACACCTCCGTTGCTGATAGTGAAGGTTCCGCCGGCCATGTCCTCAATCGTGAGCTTGTTATCACGGGCCTTTGCGCCAAGTTCCGCGATAGACTTCTCAATGCCAATGACATCCAGGGACTCCGCGTTTCTCACAACAGGAGTGACCAAGCCCTTTGGCGTCGCAACAGCAACACTGATATCGACGTAGTCCCTGTAGACGATAGTGTCTCCGCCATTAGGACCCTCAATGGACGCGTTGACGGCCGGGATGTCCTTCATGGCCAAGACGCAAGCACGGGAGAACAAGCCCATGAAGCCAATCTTGACGCCGCTCTTCTTCAAAAGCTCGTCCTTGTAGAGCTTGCGGAACTCCATCAGGGATGACATATCGACCTCATTGAAGGTGGTGAGGGATGCGGCAGTGTTCTGGGACTGCTTTAGGCGCTCGGCGATGCGGAGACGCATGCGGTTCATCTTGACCTGCTCTGATATTAGACGTGATATTTCCCTTGTAAGAGCTTGGATTGCCACTCACGCGTCGCTCTTCCCGGTTACCAGCTCCCTCGACCTTCTTTGGCTGCTCCTCTTTAGGCTCCGGTTTCTTTTGAGGAGGCGGCTGCGGTTTTGACTCTTGCTTGGGAGGCTCGGGTTTCGACTCTTGCTTGGGAGGTTCTGGTTTCGACTCCTCCTTCGGTGGTGCCGGCTTCTCCTCCTTGGGGGCCTGCTTCTCTTGTCCGCCCTCGGGTTGCGAGGAAGTTTCCTGCTCTTCTGGCGCAGCCTCCTTGGGTTCTTCCTTGGCCTCCTTCTTTCCGCCGCTGGACTCGCCGCCAGCCTCAAGCCTCACCAGCTCTTGTCCCACGGTGACAGTGTCCTCCTCCTTCGCCAGAAACTCCTTGATGGTGCCGGCTTCGGGCGCGTTGACGGATACATCGATCTATGCCAGACTATCAGCCTCTTTCAGCTCCGAGACCGGATGCCCGGAAAGCGTACCTTATCAGTCTCGATTGTGGCGATTTCCTCGTCCTGTTCCACAAAGTCGCCAACCTCTGCAGTAGCATTTAGATATCCGGTCGGTGAAGAGACTTGGAGCGCAAGCAAGCAGCTTGTCGATCAATGCTTACGTTTTGAGAACTGCTTCAATGTGCCTTCAGTGATAGATTCCGCCATCTGCGGCACCTTGACGATGGTGTCGGCTGTGATACTAGTCAGTCTAGTCCTTGCGGATCCAAAGCAATGAACTGACCATAAGTACGGTGCTGCGTGAGGCTTAGACGAGAGGTTTGGGGTAATGATGTAGTTTTCCTGCGCAGCGTAAGTATGACGCTCCTGGAGAAACGTGCCAATTCAGCGACAACGTACCGAGGCCGCGAGCTGAGTAGCGCAGAGGAGTTCGCCTGAGAGAGGGCAGAGTAGTTACGGGCGGCGGCGGAAGGAATCGAGCGTCGGGCGGTCGCTGTGAGGGTCGAGGCGCGAAGCAGCGGATGTGAACGCATAGGAGAGCTGGCAGCCAGGCGGCGGAGACATTGCTGGCCGGACATGATTGGGAAGACCAGGGAAGAATAACACCACGGCGACAAGGAGAGGGCAAAATGGGGTGAGTGAGGAAGGAGGAATTGAGCGTGGTGAGAGATTTACGGATGTGCTGGGGTTCGTTCTGTATTGCTGCGAGGCTTCCAAGGTTGAAAGCTTGCCCCCGGTCCAACCAAGCCGCGATTGATCCGAGCCCTCAACCTCCAACACCACGACGACGAGACGGGCCATCTCTCAACCCTGCCCCATTACGCCGCAATTGCGCCCGAGAGACTGTCGCTGCAGTCTCAATTGGAAGCACCGTTGCCATGGCGAGCAAGACCACCGTCCTGTATGCTTCCCTCGCCTGGATCCCTCCACTATCAACACTCTCAAGCTAATTACCCACCACCAGGCGTCTCTACCGCCGCTCGCTGAAGCTTTCTCTCGACTGGGCCGTCCACAGGTACCTCTGGCGCGGCCAGGCCATCTACATCCGCGACCTGTTCGAGGCTAAGAGGAACGTCACCGAGCCACGCCAGCTACGAGTACGTTTGCGCAAAGATACACCAGTCCTAGGACCCACAAGGATACTTGACTGACACGCCAAAGGCCCTCATACAGGAGACAGAGAACCTGCTGGAGAAATGGAAGCATCCGGATCCGTACCGCCCACCAACGGCGCCTGGAGGTGAGGAGATCTGGGGACTGATGCGTCTGATGGGATATGGGCAGTACTGACGGCAGCAGGATCGAAATACGAACGTAACCTCCCAGCTCCGATTCTTGACCGTACGTTTCCCCCATACTGGGTTGGTTAATTATTACTGATGTTCGTGCAGCTCCTCCACACATGACTCTCTAGACGGGGGATGGTGGTGAATTGATGGCTCGAGATACCTATATGTACATACAGCGGCACGGGAATTGAGAGATTGAATTGTAGAATCATATCAGCGTCACGACAGCAACGTGAAATATATTGTGCACTAATGACTTGAAGCATGTGGTTTTGATGAGGTGTGTATTCACAGTATCTACAAGACAGCGGCACAGCCTTTATGCACCAGAAAGCTCGTTCCTGAATAATGCGACATGCTACATCTCAACCTTTTTCAGAAGTGACGGTAATGGAATCGCCTTAAATGTTCTGCATGCCAAAAGCCTAAGCCGGTCACTCTTTCCGCACATATCCATAACGACGGTGAGTTTGATATCGACAGCCATCTTTTTGTTGTTATCTGGGAACTATTATATTATCAAAGTTATAGCCTCGCTGTTGCTCGCATGTCTTTCCTGCGTAGAAGGCTGCTAAGACACGAGTATCAAATTTACAAAACGCCCTGTATTTCAGATGTAATTGGCTAGAACGCCTTGAAATGCTACCAATAGTGTGTCCGCCATCAAATCGTAAATCTATCTCAAAAAGCAAAAGGAAGATGACCTGTCCTTCTCTCCCAAGGTACAATTGAGTGGAATTTCCGTTACAGACACGCCAAATCCGGTGGTGAAGGCAGCTTGAACAGCAAACACTGTAGCTCGCTATTTACTGACATGCGCGGTTCCTTCCCCTTGCCGAAGTTTGCGCTCGTAGAAACTGTTCTTTAGGTTGCGAATGCGTAAGAACAATCCAGTTGCGGTAGTATTCTTACCAATTCTGAAAGATAGTGACGGTTGGCTGAAGATGCATATCGAACTGAAGAAATGGAGAACATCAGTATAAGAATCAAAATCACTCCATTCAGGTCACAACCAGAGAATCAAGAAATAAGTGGATATCAGTGAATTCAAGCTCGTAGGACTTCATCCATTGCCATGGACGTAATGTACAGCCTTTGCAAGCCCTGTGCAGATAAAGCCGTGACCCCCAGAGTTACCAACCCAAACCCCGATTATGAAAAGCAAAAGAAAAGACCCTTAGAGCACGCCGGAGAAGAAGAGAACCTATAGTTCCTGGCTCGGACCCTTGCCCTTGGTGGTCTTCTTGGGGAGGAGGTCTGGATGCGGTTAGTGGATGCGCGTTGAGCTCGGATGCGA
The DNA here is from genome assembly GCA_010093605.1 of Lophium mytilinum. Taxonomy (NCBI): domain Eukaryota; kingdom Fungi; phylum Ascomycota; class Dothideomycetes; order Mytilinidiales; family Mytilinidiaceae; genus Lophium; species Lophium mytilinum. The sequence continues at coordinate 2,455,126 of MU004182.1, read as the reverse complement.
AAAGACGTACTCTGGTGAATGTTGGGGAGGACACCGCCCTGGGCAATGGTGACGTGGCCGAGGAGCTTGTTCAATTCCTCATCGTTGCGGATGGCGAGCTGAAGATGACGGGGGATGATGCGGGTCTTCTTGTTGTCACGGGCGGCGTTGCCAGCCAACTCGAGGATCTCAGCAGCTAGGTACTCGAGGACGGCGGCCAGGTAGACGGGAGCACCTGACGTCGGAGTTAGGACTGCGCGATTTGAAAGCGGGACTGAAATGACTCACCAGCACCGACACGCTGGGCGTAGTTGCCCTTCCTGAGGAGACGGTGGACACGGCCGACGGGGAACGCGAGACCGGCCTTAGATGAACGGCTAAGACGAATTAGAATCGATCGTGACCATGAATCGCAATAGAACGAAGACGCGATTGTGGACGCCAGACGCGTCCGAAAGACGTAAACAAAGACGCGTTGGAGTCGCAAACGGGCCATGAAGGCGATGGAGATGAAGTGAGGAGCAGGAGAGGAGAAAACTCACGATTGGGCGCTGGACTTGCTGCCGCTGGCCTTGCCTCCGGATTTGCCTCCAGTCATTTTGAGTGAGTTTGGTGGTTGGTTTGGTTGGGGTGGTGGAGTTGGGTGAGCGAGTCGGATAGCGGATGCGGTGCTGGAGATGGGTCGTGGATGAGTTGATGGAAGAAGAACGGAGGCTGTGGTGGGGGGACGGCAGCTTATAACTGCGGGCGGGCGATTGTTGTGGCCGCGAGATCACTGCACTCCTGCCGAGCGGGCTAGCGTGATCCCGGGGCGCGCAGGCAGGAGCGACCTCGCTAAGCGAGCAAGCAGCGCGCGGTGTGGCAGGCGGGATCACAACAACTGCTCGCGCCCCCATAAGTAGCCGCGTCCCCCGCCGTCGACGACTGTTCCTCTTCCTTCATCCACACATCCATCACCAACCGCTCGACCACCGCAGCTTCATCTCACCCCATCACCACCAGCCTTTGCACTCCAGTTTACTCCTTTCTCACCACCAATCCAACTCTCAAAATGCCACCAAAGGCCCAGAAGACCCCAACCACCGGCGGCAAGGCCCCGGCAGGAAAGGCTCCCGCTGAGAAGAAGGAGGCCGGAAAGAAGACCGCCGCGCCGTCGGGAGAGAAGAAGAAGCGCACCAAGACCAGGAAGGAGACCTACTCCTCCTACATCTACAAGGGTGAGTTTTCCAGTCGGCTTCATTGAGCTTTTGCGGCTTGCGCTCTTCGCAGCACGGTCGCATAGCCTCTTCGACCCAGATCCATCGGTCGCGTTCATTGTCCATCAAAGCTGACGCGTCTTTTCTTCTCTAGTTCTCAAGCAGGTCCACCCTGACACTGGTATCTCCAACCGCGCCATGTCCATTCTGAACTCTTTCGTCAACGGTATGTCTTCCATCCAGACCCATCGCGATCTGACTCATCTGCGCGATCTGAACTGACCCCGCATCCAGACATCTTCGAGCGCGTCGCCACCGAAGCCTCCAAGCTTGCTGCGTACAACAAGAAGTCCACCATCTCTTCCCGGGAAATCCAGACCTCGTACGTCTTCTTCCATTTCAATCACGCGATTCCATTCGCTAATCCTTTTACAGCGTCCGACTCATTCTGCCCGGCGAACTTGCCAAGCACGCTGTGTCTGAGGGCACCAAGGCTGTCACCAAGTACAGCTCATCCACCAAATAGATGCATTGACGGTTCGTGGTGGGGAGTAGGTGCTTCTTTTGGGAAATTTCTGTTATCTCGGTCCTTGGATCGAAGGATATTCAGGCGGGTCTCCGGGGGTGACTGGTGTTCTGGGTCTCTTTTCTTTAATCATGCGAACACGGGTCGGTTTTATCAGCTTCGTGCGTTCCCGGGCCAGATATGTCTAACGGTCTGACTATTCTGGGGGGTACTCACATCTGGGTTGTACATTATACCTCGACAACCAGAAAGGAATGAAAGACTTTCTAAACTTCATTTGATATTTGCTTTGCTTTGAGTGACTTTGAATTGCATGCTTTGTTCTTTCAAGCGACTTTGACATTTGTATGAGTTGACTTTAGTATTCTACCTTCAATTTGAGGACTGAAGTTGAAATCGCCTTGTCAAGATATCGACTTGACGGCTGATATTGAGCAAACCGAGCGCCTTCGTAATAATTACATGAGAAAAATCGCACCTACAAAGCCATGAATTTACCATCAAACTCCCAAAATTCCACCGTCCCAACCACCCCCATTCCAATGTTTTGCCAAACGCGAAATCGACACGCTCGGCGCAAGTGCCATGATGCGGCCGACCCACAGCCAGCTCCACTCCAACGAACGCACTTCACCAGCGAATCAAACGACAGACGAAAGAACACAGCGCGAAATTCCGGGGGTTCCCAAGCTCCTCGAAGTGCACATATGATAGACGTAGCAGAGATAGTAGATGATAGGTGATGATAGGTGATTACGATAGCAGCGCCCTTCCGGCCCCCTGCCTGTTCCTACTTCTAAGCCTCGATGTTATTGCCTTATCCTATCCTATCCAGCCCAGACGTGACGTGACCCTTTGCCCGCGAACCCAGAATCCAGCACCCACCCACCCAGCTCTATGGAGGTAGCACGCGCCCAACCCAATCCTGAACGCCGTCGTGAGAAAAGAGAAAGAGCACAAACTACGACTCCGGCTTCCTAGGCGCGTCAACGACTACGGGTGCCTCTGGAGTTGGTGCGTCGACCACGACAGGCGCCTCCACGGACGGCGTATGGACTATCATAGGCGTCTCTACGGAAGGTGTATTGACCATGACGGGCGCCTCTACAGATGGCGTATTAACCATAATAGGCGCCTCTGCGACAGGCCTCTCGACGACAACCTCTCCCTCCGTGTTCGCGCTGACCGCCGCGCTCGCCTCGCCCCAGTCGCTGCCCTCGTCCTCGTCGTGCTCGTCAAAGCTCTCCACCTCGTCGACGGCGCCCGCGCGCTCTTCTGTGCGAGGCGGCGCTTGGGGCGCGATATGGATGATGGCTTTGCCCTGCGCGCCCTGCACCGTGGCGCGCCAGTCGGCCCAGTCGGCGGCGTCTTTGATGAGGAAGGCGACCAGCATTGACGGATCTGTCTCTTTGATGTCGATGCGGTGGAGGCGGCGTGTGTGGCAGGTGTCGACTTCTTCGGGGGCGAGGGAGGCGGGGGGCGAGGGGTGGGGGAGGAAACGGCGCGTGTTGTGGGGGTCGAGGTAGAAGAGGGAGTTGCCTTGGGTGCCGACGAAGTAGTGGGAGGCGGAGGGGCGGCCGCTGTTGGTGGTTTGTTAGAATCTGTGTTCAAGATGAAGCAATATTGGTGGGAAAGAAGTCTTACCCGGCGATGCCCACGGACTGGGACATTTGTAACGACGCTTTGAGGGAGTTCCAGTATGCTGGTGTGATCTTGTCTATGCCCAACCGGGTGCCTATTAATATCAGGGTTGGGTGAAATGTGCCGTCTTCGTCTTTGGCGATCTCGAGGAAGCTGTCTTCGTAGACATCTGAGCCGTCACCGGTAATGTAAACACGCAGACCGGCTTCCTTGTGCTCGTTTGCAAGATCCCTAAGATATGTGAGCTTTGGTCCAGAAAAGAGTGGTGTATAACTCACTGTATACAGCGTGCCGTTGCCGAAGGCCCAAACCATTCTCCAGGGTATTTGCCACATGCTATCGCTCCGCGCTCAACAAATTTGTGTATGGAGAAGGGCGCTTTGGGGTCGTCGGCAAATAGTGATAGTACGCGGCTCTCTTCTTCGTCGGTAGAGGGACTATGGCGTCTCCATGCTACAAATACCAAGTTAGTTTATGCTCCACAAGCTTTGATAGATCTCATACCTCTCCCTAGCCTAATATTCGCCAGAGCGTTTGCCAATATACATTGCCCTGACCGGATCATACACCCGAAGCCCGTGTCAGACGTGAAGCCCCTTTGGTTCAGATTCTGCAACCGTACCCGAAAGCTCATCGCCGCCGTGGCCTTTGGGTCCTGCGACCGCGGCATGGGCGTGAAGCCTGACCGGTATGTCATCCATATCCTCGACTCGAAATCGTCCAGGAAATCCTGCGGCCATCCGCCGTACACGCTCGCGGAGGCGGGGTCGACGATGGGTTTTGGGATCTCTAGCTGTTTCACGGGCTCCTCGCATTTGGCATGAATCCAGCTGTCCTCTTCCACCGCCGGGGTTTGCTCCTCCTCTACTTTTGTGGCGGGCTCGGGGCTCCTTTGAACCGGGGGGCTCTTCTGGACGGGAGGGCTAGAGGGATGACCGTTGGTGGTAGGCTTAGAGTCGTAGCGGACGCCCAGACACCAAATCGGAGCATCGTCGTCGTTGACGGGCGCGGGGTCGTAAAAAGTGCGGACTATGTGCCTGCCTACCCGTTCTACATTATTCATGGTGCGTCGTGTGGTATGGGCGAGTTCGGAGGAGGGGCGGGAGTGAGGATAAGCTGCGAGGGCAGTCGTGGCATGCGGCGTTGGCTATCAAGGCAGCCGAAGAGTGTCAGTTATGTCTAGGAAAGTAGGTATCCATATACGGGGTTAGTAGAAGGAGCTGTGCTGGCAGGCAGATGGCGACGGGTGAATAGACGGTGGTGTTGCGGAGCTGGAGCTCTGGGGCAGGGCTGTGTCATCGGTCATATGCTGCCTGTCGGCTGGAGGGGCATTCCATGGGACAACTCGCATCTCTAATCAGAGCTGCCTCAAGACACACAGAACGCAGCCTCTTGAGCCCGTCATGGATATAGCAGCACGCAGCTCTATCACATACACTGACTTCTCTGGTTCTATACAGCGCTGATCAAAGGGCAGTAGTGAGGTGTGCAACGAGAACAAGCACCAGGCGTCGCCTTTATTGGCCGGCCTTTATCGATAAGTGTGCTAGAGTCACTCCGAATTGTGGACGACAAGCTTTGTCGTCCTCCATCATCGCCGCCTGCACCTCGCCATCAACGTGTAGTTCGACCATGTCGAGAAAGAAGAGGGCAGCTTTTCGCCCGAAGGCCAAAGGTCCACCTACCTCTGTGCCTCGAGGCCCAAGAAACGGACAGAGCAGCGGCTTGAGTCCTTTCGCGCCGTGTAAATGTCACTCTTCATGCCCATGTTTCCACCCTGTTAAACGTAGTCTGTAGCATCCCAGAAGCCGTCACGCTTCACGCTCGCCGACGAAGCCCAGAACACGGCGCGGAATCCCAAGTTCTGGAACACAGACCAGAAGCTGCGGTCCAAGCAAGTAAACTTCGTGAGCGCTGGCCATTTGTATGGCGACCAGCCAAAGGGGATCGAGGACACGCCAGATGAAGATGAGGATGAAGGCGAGAAAGAGGAGCCTGACGTCGTGGCGGAGTCGTCAACACCCGATGTTGCCATGGCGAGCTTGACTTTGCAGTCCGACTCCTCTTCTTCCCCCGACACCCCACACTCTCCACCCACTCTACACACACCTGCAGACGACACACCGGCGCCAATGGCCAACGCAGCCCCCGCCGCCTTCTTCATCGACATGTCTGGCGCCCAGCCTGTTCCCACGGGCATCCCGCCTCCGGTTGTGAGGGCCGCGTCGCCGACGCCTTCGGATTCCAGCGAAGAGGTGGTCCTGTTCAAAGGCAGAAACAACCTTCAGAGCAGCGCTGTCCCATCCTCCTCAGCTCAGCCAAGCATCACTCGCCCCATGCCTCAGCCGGTCGAGTCTGTCCCTCAGCCCCAGAAGCCTGAGGCAAAGCCCAAGGATGCCAACCCGCCTCCGACGGTGGCGAAGCCATCCAGCCACACAGTAGGCCGCCTCGCAAAAGGCAAGGGAGTAGCTCGCACAAAGGAGAGCGACGACGAGGTTCCGTCTCTGCTGCTGCGCAATCATGCCATGGATACACCGTCTTGGGCCAAAGGTACAACCCCATGGGAGCACAAGAGCAAGCCGGGAATTGGCTGGTTGGAAGGTCGTCGTCAGAAACCAAAGCGGGCTTACGACTCTGATGCCCTTGACAACGCTGCACTCGTTGACTACATGGCTAATATCAAGCGACAACAACAGGACGAAGAGTTCGAGGAGTATTCTGCTTTTGCGCAACGCCCCTTGGCGCTAGAGGACGGGAAGGGCTGGCAATCAGAGGAGCTGGAGCCCGCTGAGCAGCAAACCACCGTCACCGTCGTCCAAGAGACAGCAACTGTAGAGCCAGACAATGCGGCCGATCCGGACGACTGGAACTCTGTGATGCTTGACGATTTCGACAACAACAGCACCTCGTCAGACGTCGAAGGCCCCGTTGAGCGTATTCTCTCCAAGAGAACTCGAAAGAGTGGCCTGTCATACCTTGTCGTCTACGACGGGCGCCTCACGGACGATGCCAGATGGCTCCCTGCCAACTACCTCACCACGGAACACGACATAACGCTTCTCTGGGACTTCGAGACCAAGCTTCAAGCGAAGGAGGAGCTTCAGCGTCAAGCCTTGGAATCGAGTGATAGCGACTTCGACTCCAGCGACGACGAAGATGATGAAGACGATTTCCAGGACGAGAAAGACCTGATTGCCCGGAGACTCGAGCGCATGACGGACGAACAAATCGCTCGTCGTTTGGCAAAACAAGAGGAGCTTGGTCTTGGTTCTGAAGAGGTCCTTTTGTTCGATGATGACTCTGCTATGGATGAGGACATGGAGAAAGAAGAGGAGGGCTATTTTACGAAGTCGGCTTTTGCCTCATCCAGCCGATCTCGAAAGAGGGGAGGCCGCGCCAGGGGAGCCTTCCCTTCAGCATCTCTCATGGCGGATGTCCTCGAGCAAGATCCGTACGGTGGGTTCGATGTCATGGACACGGAACGACCGAGTCTGAAGAAGAAATCCAAGGGTCGCCGTGGCCAATTCCCAGCGGAGATATCCGACTCCGATTTGGAGGCTCAGATGAGGTCTACTTGGGAAGCCGATCGCCGCAAGAAGGCCGAGTACAAGAAGGATCGCGAAGAGCTGCGAGCACAAGGACTTTTGGGCAAGAAGAACAAGGACAAGGCCGACCTTGCCACCAAGTACAGCGAGGGTTTTACGATGGTAGAAATTCTGGAGGAGCTTCGGGAGTTCCTCATTTCCGACCATCAAAGGTTTGTTTCACGATGTCCATTCTACGTTCGCTGCTAACTTTGATAGCCGTGCGTTGCCACCAATGGAAGCCCATGAGCGTGCCCACATCCATCGATTCGCTAAGAAGATGGAACTGACTACGAAATCGGTCGGCGCCGGCAAGGATCGCTTCATAAACCTCTCGAAGAACACCCGCACTCGCCCTTATCGGGAGATTGAATTCAACAGCGTCATGTACAAGTTCCGCTTCCTCAACAACTACCCCAAGGCTCCGAAGGGTGCTGCCCGCCCCAGAAACGTCGCTAAACCCACCTTCACGTACAGGGATGGAGATGTGGTTGGCGCCAGTGCCCCGGAGATCGGCGAGGGGAACAAAGGCCACGCGCTGTTGCAGAAGATGGGCTGGACCAAGGGCATGGCTCTCGGGGCGCTGGACAACAAGGGCATCCTGAAGCCTATCGAGCACACCGTCAAGTCTGGCAAAGCTGGCTTGAAATAGACAGGCTGCGAGCATCTTCACCTCTGTAGCGGTCTTGCTCTCGGTTCTTGCTCTCTGTCTTGCGCTCTATATCTCGGTGTCTTGGTCGCACTCGCTCACGTACAGCTACGCCCCCGTTCCTGTACTACGCGAATGTGTCTCGATCACCCACTTTTCTCTTCTTCTACTCTGCACTTCTCGGACTAGTGTCTCTAGAAAGGTTGCTCTTTCTGCATATGCATTGGCAAGCGGTATTTGGCTTTCCTTCTGGTATGGCTTCATGACTAGACGGCTATAGGCTCTCCTTCGGTGGGCGGTCTTTGCATGGGCATGGGCGTTTGTCGGGGACGGTAATGACGGAAGTATGAGATAATTGACTCGGTGCAAAAAAATGATGTGCGAGGAGGCTTCTTCTGTAGCAGACAAATAAAACCAACAGATTATGATTGGTATTAGGGAGTCTTGCCCTCTGTTTGTGTGAGGTTGTGAAGTGTTGGTGTTGCGTTGAGAGGTAGGGGGGCAGTGAGTCTACGCTGGAGTGAGTTTGGCATGGCTTTGCGAGTGCGATTCTGTGATTATGACGTGCTGAGGCCGCTATTTCAGGACCTTTCGTTGAAGTATTCTGAGTGCCTATTTCTTCACAGCGCGATTTGCAGCTGTGGGTCGTGGATGTTGGGGAGTTGGTTGCGTTTTTGTGACGCTACTGTGCTACCTAGAGTCCGGAGAAACATGGTGTAATGTTCTCGAGGTCCGGAATCAGAAAGGAGGAAATAGGATGTGCTTTGGATAGCTTGGATCGATGTAGAAGTCTTCACGTTGCGGTTTGCGGGAGTGTTGAGTGGAGTTTGTGGGTGCGAGTAGTGTTTTGTGACCCCCTGGGCTAATTAGAGTTTAGAGAGACACGGTGTAATAGTTTCGGGTTTTGAAATAAGATGGAAGGAAATGGTGTGAGCTTGATTCGATGCGTACATTGTCACATGGCGATTTGCAGCAGTTCTGAGCGTGCTTTGGGGGTGTTGGTAGCGGGTGGTGACACCCCTGAGTTACTTGAAGTAAATAGACCCATGATGTGACGTTGTGGAGGTCGGGAATCAGAAAGGGGACCATATATGGTTTGGTGCCTCGTTTTCAGGCGCAGATCTTGAATGAGTCTGGCATACCTGATCAGTACTGCTAAAGGTTCCTCTATGAGACTTCAAACTTCCAGAATATATGGGAACAATGATGCATTGCATGTTGGTCACCCTTTTCACTGAGCGGGTACACTTTAATTAAGCTGATTCTCACAGTGGCGTTTAGCAAGTAAAAGTGAAGCTATAGTGCTTTTATATCCGAGTGCCCAAACTTAACAGTTAGTACTGTAGTGAAAATCATTCGCGAATATCAAAAGTAGACGAGAAATTGAGCACTCGAACGGCTTGACTATGTTGCTGCCCGGTCATCTCCATTCGCTTCAGTCACTAATTAAGGCTCACCGTAGTGACATCCTGGCTGATAACGGAGGCTAATAAGCCTCACCCAAGAGCTTGTCCATGTCGAAGATCTCCTTGAACATACTTGACAGAGAGACTCTGTTGTCTGCATGCTTCTTTTGGCAAATCTGGACAGCCTTGTACAGTTCGGCATAGCTCTTGTTCAGTTTGCTACAGGCGTGAAGAGCTGGAAGAAGTTGGACGTGTTCTATGCTAGAGAATGTATCGAGGATATCCATGATGGCGATTTCCATTTGTGACTGTGTCATCCGAATTGGGAGAATCACTTTGTGCCAGAGGATAGCTCTGACGTACACATTTCGCAGCTTTGGAAGTCGTGCCACTATGGCTTTACAAATGTCAATCCATCCAGGGTGTAAATCGAGGGAGGGTCGGACGCGGGGAGTCATCCATGATTGGGGTACGATCTCGTCTTCAGGACATCCGATGGAGACTTTGACGTAAATACTGCGAACCATAGCAGCGGTATCTGGCGGGATGGTCGTAAGGAACTGAAACGCAGCGTTGGCCAAGTCGTTCTTGAAGTCGAAGACGAATTTAGTGTACAGGACTTCAACGGCTTCCGAGTGGATTTGACGGTTGACTCTCAGAAGCCGAGTCATGAGTTCGGTGCCCCAGTACACGATTCCCATGTCGACCTCACTGGAGTCTTTCTTGTGCCGAACGTCTGGTGGAAGCACTTCGATGATTGGCCGCTTGAAAGGACTGAGCCAAGCAGGATCTGAGTCGCCATGAGGGTGTTGAAGAGCATAGTAGTAGATTTTGAGACGTATCTCGGTTGGAAGTCGAAAGAAGTAGCACTTGGAAGAGCTGGTAGATGATTCCGAGGTGTTTGTGCTCACTATATGAGCCCTTGGTTGCTTCGAGATGGGCTCCAGGGGATCTAATTCCATAGGTTGGCTAGAAAGATCTTGCATAATCGTTGAGAAATGGTCGAAATGTAGCTGTGAACCTGAGGCAAGATTGTCAAGCTTTCTGCGTTTGAGAGCTGATAGGAGACCCGTGTTCTCTGTGGCACGAGGTGATGAAATGGTATTGGGGTTCTAAGAACTGTGATGAATAGACCGTCCTATTTACCCTAGCTTCACAGAGAGGGCTTAGTGAGGCCGGTGATGGTATTCAAGATTTTGATGGATTGTGGACGTGGTGTCGTGGTTCGAGGTAAGGAAGTCTACCATTCGGAGCCGACTAACCCCGATTGGCCCCAACGCTAGCCGCCTCAGGCACTCCGATCCTTTCTCCACCCAGGTCTGTATAATTGCATTTCAGAGGGAAAACATGTTTGGTCTAGTCGGGCTTCACTTTTCCTCGCTAGACACCACTGTTAGGATTAGCCCAACTACCCTGTAGCTGCTCCTGAAAAAGGGTGCTCAATTTATACTGCATTATTACTTACAGGATTTTCTCTTTCGCAAGGGATGTAGACTTTGAAATTTAAATATATAGAGGCAATGGTTTGTTTAAACAGTCACTTTGCTCCTTAGACGCCGCTGTATGAGGTGGCTCGTGTCATTTCAAACCCTTCGAACAAGATGTAAAGATGGTACAGTATATATTAGACACCCTTCTTACGGAGCAGCTACAAGCTAGTTGGACCAATCCTCACAATGGTGTCTAGCGAGCAAAAGTAAAGCCTGATTAGGCCAAATAATCAGGCCCATTTCCATCCGTCCGGCATGCCCCCTTCCTCCCACAAGCAGTTTACCTCTTCTTCAAACAGGTTGGTAATCGAGAAGCCTTTGCTCCGCACGCTGCGCAGGCGCTGCACCACTTCGTTCTGATCCGCGGCGGACCACGCTCTTGCCGCGGCGACGCGGAGGGGGAAGAGGAACGCGACACCTGTGAGCCAGGTCTTGTTGAGTGCGAGCTCGGTCAAGGAGAGGATTGAAGCTAGGTGACGTTCGACTTGGGTGCGGGTTAGGATCGGGAGGGAAGCGGGTGGGGCGGGGAAGCAGGACAGGCGGTAGTCGAAGCAGCCCGAGAGGAAGATGGAGAGGGCGTGGTAGTAGATTAAGGCGATTAGGAGTTCCATGTTGGTTTGCAGGGGGGTGGAAGGGTCTCTTGCGGTTGGGAGGCGGCATTCGATTTGGTGGTACCAGTCAGAGAGACAGCGGCGGAGGTATAGACCTTCTGTGATGACGGCGAAGCCATCGGAGGTATCGAGGGTTTCTGAGGCTGCTTCTACGGCATCCGCGTAGTAGGTAGCTCTTCGAGATTATCAGCGTCTCGTCAAGGATGTCGCTATGCGGAAAGCTGCGAATTGCTCACCGCGTGCAAAGAACCGAGCAGGAGAGCATCAAGTCATACATCGCCTCTTTCGGATACCAACCCTCCCTATCTTCCTCTTTCAACTGCTGAGCTAGCTCCAGCCACTCCGGCTCAGCAAGAAACGTGGTATTCTGATAGATGAGTGCGCGCGAGATCTCGAAGATTCGCAGCGCCAGGAACCGTTCCCGGCCTCTGCCTGTACCACAGCACTTCGGGCCTTGAACCTGTAGAAGATGCGAAGTGCCGTATAGAAAATGCTTCTCCCAATTCTTCTCGTTGGATTCGAGCATGAGCTATGACAGTTAGCGTCTAGTACATCTTATTTTGAACATTGGTTTGGCCGGTATATACCTCGAATATACCTAGGAAAAAAGTCACCCAGACTGTGCTTTCCCGCGCAACTAGCTGATTCGGCGTCGACAGCTCCACCCTGACCTCCTGCAGTGCGCGCGAATACGACGATAGCGCTGTCTGCCTTAGACTGACGCCCCGCTCTGCCGTTGGGGCGGAATGTGGCCTGCGGCTACAGTCAAGTGCGGCCAAGGCAATAGCTACATCCTTCAGCGCGCTTGAATCGGCTATCATCTCTGACAGGGAAATAGGTAGGCTTCTCCATGATGTTCCACTGAAGTCATTTGCAGCGAGAAAGACGTCGAAGAAGTGGGAGACGTGTTGGTCGGTCGAATCCGGCCAGAGATCCACGTGATAAACCGTGGGAGAAAGCAGAACATGTTGGTCTAGTGTCTTGCCCCCTTTTCGAATTGGCTTTGCGCCTGTTTGAGGCAGAGTAAATACTACTGCTTTGCTTCTTGGCTCTCGTCCTGCTCCGGCGCCGGATGCAGGCTCGCATGGTTGACATGTGCGGACGCAGTACGTGCAGGGCGTTGGCATGGAACACTACTGATCATTAGCGATGGGGAACGTAACTATGTTCAGCATGTTCACAAGCCTTAATCTTTCTCCGCTGGCACGCTTTACAGCGTCGGACTAGGAGGCGTTTGTCGAGTGGACCGAGAAGCGACATCATTCGCGTTTCCTTTCGAAGTAGGCCTGGCAGACACCATCTCGAAAGGGTATTATATAGGCGCACCTCGCATCTATGGGTCCACTCGGGCACGTTGGGCTGTGCTGGGGCTCGGAGAGAATCAGGTCTGTGCTGCGGGTTGACGGACGGTCAAGTTCAGTCAACTCGGCTGTCCTTTTGAAAATCTCATCTATCAATTGTCAATGCGCGAGCCTTCTGTCAAGCACTAGGCACGAAATAGAAGTAATCGAGCGCTGGGCCACGAGTCATGTACTCGCTTCGTCACCACCGTGTAATTGGCATATAACAGGAACCGTCCGATGGCGATTTACCAACATCTTTAGCTAGCAGTGCCGGATCGCCGTAAGAAGGCATCAAAGTGGAGCTTCGTAGACTGTTAATATGTCAGTGTCCTCCACCATTACGTGACAGACCTCGTAGTATTCAACTGGCGTACCACGGGCCGTTTCGTAGTCTACTCAGTGTCTACCATATGTCTGTGCAAGACGCCAGAACATTGCTCGATGAAGCTGCAAACTTCTGAGGCCGAGCATTGGAATCCCCACCTTGAAAGTCTGCCTTGACTTCGACACCTATAAAAGGATGGATAGCTGCTGTTGATATGTTCATTAGCCACCTCTCTTTACTGTTTTCCACCGTCTTCTCAAACATACCAAGTCAGAATGCTCTCTTTCCTCGCTCTTTCATTGCTGGCATCATGGTCCCCCACCGTTCACGCAATCTCGCTCGGTCAATTCCCCGTCTCTATCACTTGCGCTCAACTCAACGACAGCACTCGTCTCGACCCCTTCGCGCCTACGCCCCAACACCGCACTTTCATGGTATCAATATTCGAACCAGTTGAGCACAGCTGCAAAGAAATTTCGTCCCCATACATGCCACCCTTGACAGCCGCATACCAAGATGCCAAATTCGCAGCGTATGGAGTTCCAGAAGGCACCTTCCCCGGTCTTTCCATCGAAGTATGCCAATCGAAGAACAAGGCCACCTCCAACCAACGCACGAAAAAGGTCGTCCTCTTCTCCGGAGCTCTAGGGACCTCCCGCCACCTTTACAACGCCCTCGTCGCCACCGTCGCCAGCAAAGGCTACACCATTATCATCGTCGACCACCCTTATGACACCGACATCGTCGAATTCCCTTCTGGAAAGACCGTCCTCGGACTAAACCTCACCGATGACCAGATACCACTCGCCATCGAGGCCCGAGCAAAGGACCTAAGCTTCGTTCTGGACCACCTCTCTCATACCACGAAAAGCTGTCCGGGAAACCCGATCCAGGCGGTCGCTTTCAGCCACTCCCTCGGCGGCGCCGCTGCAATTGCTACTCTGCGTGATCCTCGTATCTTGGGCGCCTTGAACCTGGATGGTAGTGTCTTTGGCCCGGCCGTCAATGCTCGCACGAAGAAGCCTGTGCTTCTCTTCGGCCACGAAGGAAAGAACCGCACGACGGATCCCACTTTGGGGGAGCTTTGGCCGCATCTGGGTGGCTGGAAGACCGAGCTGGAGTTGGTGGGGAGTGCGCATTACTCTTTCAGCGACTGGCCAGTGCTTGCGGACGTCTTGGGCGGCGTGGAGAATTTGCCTGCGGAAGCGGCTGAACTGATAGGGCAGATTGGAGGTGGGAGGATGATGGACATATTGGGATCTTATGTGCCAGCGTTTGTGAAAATGGCTTTTGGAGGGAGGGTTGATGCGTTCTTGACAGGAGAGAGTGAAAAATTCCCGGAAGTGCATTTTCTCGAGTAGAGAGTGCCCACCTACGTCTTTGATCGGACATTTAACAATCACATGAGCCACCTCATATAGCGGCGTCTAAAGAGTAAAGTGATTGTTTCATATATACTGCATCGTTACTTACATCTTTGATCAGGTTTCCAATAATCACATGAGCCACCTCATACAGCGGCGGCTAAAGAGCAAAGTGAGTTTTCAATCGTGTTTCATTCAGTTCTATATATGAGGCCTTTCAGAATCATCCAAGATTATACCATGACGTTGGTTGGCCTTCGTTTTCCTAGACTCTCCGCCGGCACGTCAAGCCCTTGGCAGCAACACCTAGCAAAGGGAGAGGACCATTCCAGGAAGCCTATGTTCTAGTGGCGCGGTTTTCTGGAGCTGTTTTATAAGGTCAGTATGTTTCTCATTGCTGTGCCTCATCCATGGATGGGGGTCGATTTCGCCCCGGCGCTTAACGAAGACCAACCACGGACTGTACCCTAGACATCTCTCCTTCTCGGCATAATTGGCCTCACACACACAAATTTCGAAATTTTTCCAGTTCAAACTGATTGCTGATGTGATAATGTAGTAGTACCCATCTAAGTAAAACTACATATAGAAAAATAGCAGTCCAGCTTTAACCAACGCGCACAATGACGTACCGACATTTTCGAGGCTTTTCAAATCAGTACGTTCCCCCAAATACCACCCAAATACGTGTACACGGAAGGACCAACCCCCATCGCAAGCACCACCTACGCCTTTCCATTGTTGTAATTAATCGCCTTGGTCAATACCTCGGTGTATTCCCACGCAAACTTGTTAACGGCCTTCACGAATCCCCATACTTTGACCACTTTGCTCTTCTCAGGACCTGATTCGTTGGGCCTAGTAGAGGGCTGTTCTTCCATACCAGCGAGTTCGTCCGCGGTGATCTCTTCCCAGTTGTGGTAGAGAGACCTTTCCATATCGAGGCTGATGTCGACGTAAGTGTTGTAGGGGTGGTCGGGCTCGCAGTTGAAGTCGATTTTTTCGATGGTTTCGTTGCTCCGACGACTGTCGCGGGAGGTCGTATGGGAGGGTGTGCGATGAAGGGGCTCGTTCATTATACATGATGCAGTGGGAGACGCTAGGCGAGATTCAGCGGGGGAGCCAGCGGGGGAGCCAGCGGGAGAGCCAGCATGGGAACCAGCGGGAGAGACAACACGTGGTCCAGCGGGAGAGACAACGCTCAAAGCGGGCAAGGACGCAGGAAGAGTGCCAGGCTGAGACGCCGTGCGTGACGCGGGACGAGAGTTGACCGAAGTGATCTGGAAAAAAGAATCCCCTTGGAAGTGACGGCTGATGCTCATGATACTATCATCGACATCGGCATACTCACTCGGCTCACGGAGAGAATCAGAGACGAATCCGTCTGGGGTAAGAGTGGCGTCGAATATCTTCGAAGTGACATGGTCATTGACCTCGAGGTTTTGTCGAGGCTGGCCATCAGCTTCTTTTATCAGCTGCAGAAAGCTTTTGACCACGTCCTTCGGGGCCAGGAATGTTTTAGTGGGAGCGGAGGTATCCTCATCAATGAGGGCACCCACGGGATTGGACAGGATACTTTCGTTTACCTCGGTCGTCTTGAATGCCGCACTGTCATAGACTACCCCGGCGCTTGGATCCGGTTCTGCTGGAGTGGATTCAGACATAGAATTGAGTATCTCATCGCCGGCCTCGGCGTATGAGGCTAGCGGGCATCCAAATCGGGCATCTAAGTTATAGCTGAGCTGTGCTCTTTTTGAGTTGTAAACCGCTCTCACTTACCATATTGAGCGCGAGGGTAGCGAGCACTATTTTTCCGATGGCTCCAGGCTAACCCGTGAGGGTACTGGGAACCATTTGACTGACGATTCCAGGCCAATACGCGCGGGCCCATAGAGACACACGCCGACTTGAGACGAGCCAGGCGGGCGTCGTTGTCTGCTATGAAACTGACAATATCGGCCGCATCATTGGGGCCTTTGTTGTGCTCAAGTTCGGCAACCTTTTCGGTCTCCCCCTTAATCTCCTCTGTCATGGCATTTTTGCTTGTAGCAAGCGTCGACAATTGCTTGGTTGAAAGCATAGCGAAGGAGTTCGGGTCCACTAGACAAAGTAAAGGAAAAAAAACTGTAATGTTTTGGTAGTGACGGTTCTAGTGGTTGGTTTGGTCCGCGAAGTGTCCGTGTTGTGGGTGTGAAGAATTAGCTTCAATGTATGCGCCAGGAGGCATTTATAGTCTGTGGGAGCTATTCGTGGTTCACAAACAGGTGAATTAATAATACAGGGCCGCCGCACTATCAAAGATATCGGGAAAGGGGCCAACATGCTGGGCCATCTTGCACAGCGGTATACACAGTCCGCATATGTAGCTCGTTGAAAATATGGCAACCGCTATATTCGATGAGTTTTCAGGTCTTTGAGTTGGTTTTCTCTACTTCTGGTTAGCAAAGTGTAGTTCGTCACATCACCGGAGGTATTATGCTCAGGACATGGGGAATAGTCAAGAGATACACGTTGGTCCGCAGGTCCACTACGTCCCATTCCCAATTCTGTTGAAATGCAGACCATAGGGTCCAAACGTTGAAGAAACGCCAACATTATGTCCATGAGCGGCCTGTGTGTTACTACTTAGTAGCTTTGCTCGCTTGCTATAGGTAGTTATCTTCATTCGATATATTCAAAATGAGTCCTAGTTCCTATGTTATTCCTCTCGTTCTCTACCAAGGTGATACTCTCCTTTTTCACAAACCCGTGCGCTTTACATCGGTGGTCTCTCCTTTAACATCACTCTCGAGGTCTTGTTGACATAAACCCCTACGCATTGCGCTCAACGCCTTAACCCTCAAGTCAAACAGCCATCAGATGCCACCCCCTCCTACAACTTAAACACCAACCCAGTATTCGGCCCAATCTCCTCCTTGGCCAATGCATCCCAAGCCTTCGCCCAATCCTCCATCCCGTCCCCCCATCTCAAATCCACCCCCGGAATCGCGCCTTCGCGCTTAAATTCATCCCAAGCCGCCTCTCCTTCATCCTGAAACGCCTGCGCCCCCATCGCCCGCCCCGCATCTCGTATCGTCGACACGTTCACTTGTCGCAACCCCAGAGCTGCCCGCTTCTCCATCCCGGCAATGATTTCCTCATTCGTAGATACCTTCGAAGTCCCACCCACGGCCAGATATATGAGCGTGGGTACCATGGGTGAGAGCGCCGCGTGCCAGCTCTCAACAACCCCGTCGCGGGCAGCGAAGTCAACAAGGAGGATTTTGGAGACGCCGGCAGCCGCGATGGCGGTTCTGGCGCCTTCGATATCTGAGTAGAGGAGTACGGAGTCGCAGAAGCCGGTCTTTTTCGTGAAGTCGATTGAAAGCGGGGAAGAGACGCCGAGCAAGAGTTTCGGCTGGGCGGCTTTGGGGCGGTTGTGGCGGAGTTGGTGGGCGAAGCTGGTTGAGGTCTTGCCAGAGGCGGAGAGGACAACGATGGCGGCGTCGCTGATGTCGGCGTCGGAGGCAGTCCATGAGGGGGAGCGGACACCGCCAGCATCGACTCGTTTGGCGTCGTCCCAGGCGAGCACGTACTGGTTCATGACGCGGCCGGTGTCGAATAGACCGCGCATCAGCGCATCCCAGCCGTGGGAGGCTTCATTCGTAGGGTTGGTGGTTGAGCTTGGAGGATAGACGCTGTAACGGTTGTAGATAGTCCAGGCGTGCTGTCTGTGGGGGTTTGTACAGATGATCGTATTTGTCGTTTTCGCGGGCTTGATCTCCAGGTCTTCGGGGAGCGTGCCAATGGGGATGTAGCCATAGACTAGATGACCCACGGGGACGTTTGGGACGTTGCTTTCGATGACGGAGGCATAGCCCCAGCCGGATATACGGCCGAATTTGGCAGTATCGCTGAATTCGGTGGGGATAGATTCGGGCAGGAGATGGATGTTCCACCAACCGATTAGGTGGCCGAGGCGCGCATAGGTGAAGTTATTGATAGTGAGGGCGATGATGGAGGTTTGAATGCGAATGGATGAGGGCGCTAAGGGAGGAAGGGGTAGGGCATTGGGAAGGGAGACGATGTGTTGTTTGGTGTAGTCTGCCTTCTCAAGAACTTGAATAGATGGAATGGAAGACATGACAGATAAAGAGAAGGGAAACTAAATTTCGAGCAATGTCCTCTCGGGAATTCTTGGATTTGCTTGCTAAAATCCCGAGGTTTATGAAATGTTGCTCTGACTTTACGAGCTGACGCTATTAAAGTGGGCCCAGCGATGTAGCGTATGAGACTCAGGCGGCACCTTATGGGCCAAAGTTGTCGAGGCTATTGAGTATCTGGACGAAGAAATATAGGGCAAATAGGGAGGTATAGACACCTAACTAACGATGTTATGATTCTTGCACCGTGAAAGCGTAGGACTTGACTGTAGGACTTGACAAGAAATGCAGTGAGACGAGTGCACTTCTTATATAGCGAAGCCCTGCTTCCCCTCACTACGGACGTAACAAGGCCCCGGCTCCCTGCCGGAGGAGTCAGCCCTTCCGCTTACCCTAGCTAAAGGATTTCTTATACCACAGTACCCAGTTGCCTTGAATCGACCAATAGACAGCCACG
Organism: Lophium mytilinum; assembly: GCA_010093605.1. Taxonomy (NCBI): domain Eukaryota; kingdom Fungi; phylum Ascomycota; class Dothideomycetes; order Mytilinidiales; family Mytilinidiaceae; genus Lophium; species Lophium mytilinum. The sequence goes on along the minus strand of MU004182.1, from coordinate 2,436,413 downwards.
ATGTAAGGATATGGTTTTGACATAGCATTGTCTACAGATGCGAGTAGGCACGTAGTTCGGCGCGGAGATACTGCCTACTCCGTTCGAACTCAGTGCGAAGGAACCAGGGAAAGGCCATAAGGTAGCCAAAGCGGAACTCCACGGCTGTAGTGCAGCTTACCTAAGCGACACCCTATCCAGTCCTAACGCTAGTCTCGCTTAGCTCTCCCCACGGAAAGTATCCAACTCCAAATCTTCAACATCATCCAACGATACACCACCCTCCACATCGTCAAGAAAATCAGAAGAGATTGACCACCTCTCGCACTAGCCATGCGTGAGTATCATCCTTCCGATGACCAGGCTTTTGAGTCTCGGCTACCCGTCCTCCGCTGACCACTCTCGTCCGCACAGCTCCCAAGTTCGATCCCAATGAAATCAAGGTCATCCACCTCCGCGCCACCGGAGGTGAGGTCGGCGCTTCCTCTGCCTTGGCCCCCAAGATTGGTGTAAGTGGTCTCCCAGGTCTTGATATCAATCTCGACTCGCCATACTGACAATTGCAGCCTCTTGGTCTCTCTCCTAAGAAGGTCGGAGAAGATATCGCGAAGGCGACTGGTGACTGGAAGGGACTTGTAAGTCTACACGCAGTACTCTCGACGACAACGAGCTAACAGGACCATTTAGCGCGTGACTGTGAAGCTCACCATCCAGAACCGTCAAGCCGCTGTCTCGGTCGTCCCATCCGCTTCCTCCCTCGTCATCAAGGCCCTCAAGGAGCCCCCGCGCGACAGGAAGAAGGAGAAGAACATCAAGCACACCAAGTCCATCCCACTCGACGAGATCATCGAGATCGCCCGCACCATGCGCTTCAAGTCGATGGCCAAGGACCTCAAGGGCACCGTCAAGGAGATCGTAGGCACTGCGTACAGCACGGGCTGCCAAATTGATGGCCGGAGCCCCAAGGATATCTCGGACGACATTGAGTCTGGCGAGATTGAGATCCCCGAGGAGTAGATATCTCGAAACGAATGACTCGACAATGTTCAGTTCATACCTCAAAATGCACGAGAATCACGGCTGGGGTTGCGAAGGCTGGTTTGGAATGCTGCAAAGGATATCCGGGATCACGAAACCAAGTGCTGGCCGGGTCCGGCGCACGAGTAGGAAGCTATGCCAAAATACGATACCCACATGAGGGACAAACAAACCTTTAGCTTTGCTGCACGTGAACCTGTGAATTAACTATTTCATGCTCGTATCTGGAGAATATATGTATTTCCACGTGACGGCTAACCCCATTGGTTGAGCGTGGTAAGTGACCTCCGAGCATCCGTCCGACCTTCCCTTGCGGCTCCTTTTGCGACCAATTCATGACCATGCCCTGAAAACCCACCATCTCGACCTGTAGCATGCCTACAGGTAGCATCAAGCGCAACGACGACCTACCGCGATTCTATACGCCGGTCAAGTCCCGCCATGGCGATCCGTCGTACAGATGGCCCCTGCGGCGTTCTCGCACCTTAGCTATCCTCGGCCTCCTCTTGCTGTACCTCCTGTACAGAAATATCTGGTCTACGTCCTCTGACAGTGACTACGCCCCCGATGGCACAAAATGGTCGCAATACGCGTACAGCCTCTATGCGACCGACGGCGCCGCCCTCTGCCATTCCGTCCTCGTCTTCGACGCCCTGAAGCGATTCGGGAGCAAAGCAGACCGCGTGCTATTCTATCCGGAGTACTGGGACACGGAAGTGTACAATTCAAGGGACCGAGATAGCCAGTTGCTAGTCATGGCGCGGGATGTATACAAAGTCAAGCTGCAGCCCGTGAAGCTGCTAAGCGTAGAAGCATTAAAAGAAGCCAGTACGTACATTCCAACCCTCTTTACAGCAGAGCCAGCATGCTATCCCTCCCAGACGCTCCAAAGACTACCTGGGACAACTCCGTGACCAAATTCCTCGCCTTCGGCCTAACCCAGTACAAGCGCGTCCTCCACCTCGACTCCGACATTACTCTCCTCCAGCCCCTCGACGAACTCTTCCTCCTCCCGCCCACCCCCATCGCCATGCCCCGCGCCTACTGGACCATATACAAGCCCTGGCCCTTGACCTCCCTCCTGATGCTCCTCACGCCGAATCCACGCGAGCTTGAAGCCTTCAAAGCCCTCATCGCCGCTGGTGCCGCCGCGGACGTTGTCACATCCCGCCGGTACGACATGGACCTCGTCAACGACCGCTTCGGTGACTCGGCGCTGGTCCTGCCGCACCGGCCGTATGCGCTGCTGAGCGGGGAGTTCCGGGCGCATAATCACTCTACATACTTAGGGAACGAGTATGAGACGTGGGATGCGGATAAGGCGCTGAAGGAGGCGAAGCTGGTGCATTTCTCGGACTGGCCGCTGCCAAAGCCGTGGATTATGTGGCCGCTGGAGGGGCTGGCGGCGATGCAGCCGGATTGTGGGGGGAGTCATGTGGGGACGTGTCGCGAGAGGGTGGTGTGGAAGGAGCTGTATGATGGGTTTAGGCAGAGGCGGAGAGATGTGTGTCGGCTGTTGAGTGTGCCGGCGCCAGAGTGGGCGAGTATTGTTGGACAGAAAGAGGGCGAGAGCGGAAATGTGACTGTGGTGGAGGGTAAGGGGGTTGAGGTGGAAGCGAAGGGCACCGAGACCGAGACAAAGGAGAAAGATACCGACGGGAAGGAGAAGGGTCTATAGTAAGGTCCTGTAGTTAATTATCTTTTAGAACTGTACAGATAGCAACGGTTAGAATTCAGGGGTCCTCCCATTGATGAGTGATGTTGAACGCTTCTTTCATGTTTTTAGTCCTGGAGATATATTCCCTACTAGTCATCTTTCTTATGCTACGAATACCCAGTCATCGACCCCACGGCAGCCATGGTCCACCCCAAAGCCCAAGGCTGCTCTTTTTCGATTTCACAGCTCCCGCAGTGTATGTAGCTGCCACACCGGCCGCACTAGATAGAGTTCTACCCTGCTCCATCGCCGTCGTCTTCGATGCCGCCTGACTAGGACCACCGGTCCCACTTTGCACCAAATTCGCTGTCTTCGCGGTCTGAATAGGAGCAGGCAACCTGCTCACGCTCCCACCCGCATCCGTCCCCGACCCATCATCATACGGGTACGGATTCGTATAGTTCAAGCTTCCATCACTCTTCCCCCATGCCGTCACCACCTTGCCCAACACCCCGTATCCCGCAGCACATTTCGCGTTTGTATTAGGTACCGGCCAGGCCTGCTGTGACTCAATCGGAGACATCGGCCCAGGATACGAGTGACTGAAATCTAACCCCGTTGTATCAACAGCCCAATTCGCGTACCCGACTTTATCAGCTACGAGCGCGAAAATATTGGCGCCACAATCCCAACGGCCGAGGGAGGGGAGCCCGAAGTTGGCCTGGAGAGACGAGAGGGCGCTATAGTGCGTGTAGAACGTATCATCCTCCGACCCTTTCGAAGCCTCTGGAACCGCGCCGCCGAGTAAGAGCGAGAAGACCTGGTTAGGGGATTCGTAGTGTTCGTTCTCATCAAACGTGAGCAGCACAAGCGTATCCTTCATGAAATACGCGTTGCTAAGAAGCGGCTTAAGGAACCTTCGCGCCCATAGGGCGGCTGTGGTGATAGAAGAGTCGTGGCCGTCGTTGGTCATATTCGGCGTTATAAACGCCCATTGCGGTAGCGTCTCCGCCGCGAGGTCTGACGCGAAAGACGTGAAGCTCTTTATTAAAGACAGCCGCGTGTCGTTCTGCGTTACAGACTCGAGCATGATGAGCGGATTGTGCTTCCGCACGTAGTCATCTTTGCCATTTTGCGGGTTCTCGTAGCTGATGTACTTGAACCCCGCATACGGCATGTCTTCTTGGTATTCGCCCCAAGAGATTCCCTTGGTGTCGAGGAGATCGGCGACGGTGGCGATGTTGGAGGGGACGGCGATGTAGCCGTCGCTCGAGAGGCCGAAATGGTCGCCGGAGACGCTGGCGAGGTAGTTGGGCTGTGAAGGGTGGGTAACGGCCCAGTAGTTTGTGAGGGTGATGCCGTGCGTAGAGAGCCAGGCGATGCTGGGGTCGCCGGCGGCGAGAGAGTAGTCGGTGTTCTCGAGCCATATTTGGATAAAGCGGTTGTAGGCATGGCCTTGGATGTTTGAGACGGGGGAGAGGGCAGGTTGGGCTGTGGAGGCCGCGTGGATCAATGGGGAGGGGGTTTGAATTGTTGAGATTGTGGATGGAGAAGGGGTGAACGGAGTTAATGGAAGGAGATTTAGAATGTAGGAAAGCATAATTGGTAACAGGGAGAAAGTAGCCTCTTCCGGCCTTTCTAGCAGTTTGACAATACCGTTCTTGGAGGCATGGAAGCTGTGGTGTCTAATCTTGGTTGAGGTTGTCTCTAAATAAATTGAGCGTACCCACTTGAAATTCAAGCGGTCTGCGAATTGAACCACAATTGTCACTTGAGCAAACCTATTAGGCTCCCTGGTTGTTAGAAGGCGGAGAAGATGCACGTGTTTGAATGACGCGACAGAAAACCGAAAGCAGAGTAGTGGAGCTAGGAGTGGGATGCAAGTTAGACTAGGTACATTAGGGAAGGCGTAGTGGCGTTTTGGACAGATAGATTACGCGAACTTCTCATCTTCTCATCCTTCACTTTCCCGTCCTTTATTACACATATCGGCCCGTCGGCTTCCGTAGGGTACTTTTACACAGTAAGGCAAGATGCGAACGTCTATATGCTGCAAGAGACTTTTCGACCTAGCAAAGCTAAGCGTACAATGTCGCAACTGGTTCGTATTATATCGATGGACTTCTACGGCCAAATTCAGGATGTGGAATCCAGAAAGACTTGATACCTTGATACACACTGGTAAGGTTTGTTGAGGATTTTTGCTTCGTTACACGGTTTGCGAATCGGGATTAACCATTCTCTTATTCCCCTACTCTCTCAAAATCATCCTATACTTCTCCGCCCGCGGTAGTTGTCTTTAAAAGCGCAATATTACTGTCTTCAACCTTCGAAAGGTCTTCTCTCCTCGAAACGCTCTCCGGATCCAAGTACGGCCTCTCACCCAGACTCACCGCACGCTGGCCAGTCCTCGTCCCAAGTCCCTGATAATCCGGAGTCGCAGCATGGTATGTAGAGCGGCTATCACCAGGTCAGTCGTCATCCCCAATCTCTCCATCTCATGTGACACTCACTTATCCCAAATAACGACGTCATTCTCATTATCCCAATGCACTCTGACTTGCAAATCATGGTTCTCCACAATCAACCTCAAGAACCAATCGAGTAAGGCCTTCGACTCCTGCTCCGTAACCCCGTTGATGTGCTGCACGTGGTGGCCAACCGAAAACACCGACTTCCACCCCGTCACGGGGTTCGTGCGGATCACGGGATGGATGGCGCTGAGATCGTCGCCCACGTTCTCTGGAGCCCCGCGCTCTTCGGTGAATAGCTTGTAACCGTTGATGGCGGCTGCTTTGCCGAATTTTGGCTGGCCGTAGGTTGCGGTTAGAGATTCGAGGAACTTCTGATACGGGGGGGAAATGCGGTCGAAGACGTCGTAGCCAGACGCGAACATGGTGTCTATTGATATCAGCATTGCACCTAAGCTCAGTTCTACAACTGGGATTTCCTACCTCCACCGGTTCTCGGCAGCTTCGTCAGCCTTAGAACCGCATAATCACTCGGCACGGGCTCGAATGTGATATCAGAGTGCCACTGGTCAGTGTTGCTCGCCTTGATAGTTTCGCGGTCCTGGACGCCTTTGAAGATGATACGGCCGCGGGTTGAGTCGATCACGCTGATTTCTTTGTCTTTCGTCGCGCCGTCTGACGCGCCGATGTTTACGGTTGGGTGAATGTGGAGTTTAGATGTGCTGGGTTTTCCGGACAGCTCGCCCAGACGTTGCACCAGCTCTTTTTGGAGATCATTGTTGAGTGCGTCTTGTTTGCGGAAGACGACGACGTTGCGTTCGGAGACTTTGCTTGTAAGTTTGGTAGACGTGGATTGAGGAGAATGGTCGATTTACTTTTGTAAGCGAGATCTCGTAGGAGCTCATCGGAGTTTGGTGCGTGTAGCCAGTCTACGAGATTGATGTCGTGGAATTCGGTGCCGATTACCGCTGTAAGGTCTCTTTGCTTGAATTGATCCAAGAGCCTGGTTGGTTTCAGCGGTTTTCGTCGCTGTTGGGCTTTGGACACGGGTGTCGCTTCGGGGGTTTCGAGTGAAGGAGCCATTTTGTTGAATAAAAGAGGTGATGGGGTTATGCTTGACTATTATGAAGTGTGAGGTATGTATTCATGTGTGTATTATCCCCACTTGCTCGAGTCGTTGATTCAAGGTTCAAGCGTGTCACACGGCCCCCGCGAGATCATCCAAAGCCGACTTCGCGACGATGTCGCCATAACTTCCTTATATTCCGAATGCAGTGATCATGTAGGCTAGAGACGTTAGCTTAGTACCCACACTTTTGCATCCTGCATGCCGTTCTGCCGTTATCTCGATCCACTTTCTGAGCGTTAAAACGCAGGTCCGAAGAGGTGCTTAGAAATTCAGCGGCAAAGTATATCCAAACTCCGAAGTTGGTATTTTGTGTATTCTCCCATCAAGTCATAGCGATTTGAATTCTCCTTATGGTGTCACGTTCATCACAGTTAAACGGCGTCAGCCTGCTTCCAATGGGTCACTTGCACCGATACATCATCAATATCAAGACTCAGATTCGAAAATGAGTAATTCTACTGTTGCAACACTTTTGGGTACCAGTTCCCCTGCGGAACAATCACTCTATAGCTTAGCAAGCGCGAAACGTCGGCCTGTCGACTTCGGGTCCAAGTACGGCTTCTCCCCAATCGAAACGATACGGTTCCCAGAACGATTCGCGTCGTAGTCACTGCCAGAATGTTAGATTAACGATAGTCTCTTTGGCCATGTTACTTACAAGGTTGCTGTATGGAAGCAGGATCGACTGGTTGAATGTCAGTTTATACTCTTTGGCGAGGAGGGATAATACACACTTGTCCCAAATCGCAATATCGTTCGTTCGCCATTTGAATCGTACTTGAAGATCGTGGTTCTCTGCAATGAGCTGAAGGACTGTTTTAAGCGGAAGTTAGAGATTGAGCTTCAGTGTTCAGAAGCTTGAGAAACTCATACAGTAAGACTTTAGGATCTCGTCTTCGCGTGGCGTTACGTTATTGAATCGTCCATCGTGCACCTGGTGGCCAGCAGCCATGAGACTCTTCCACCTGCAAGGGATTAGCGAAGACTACAAATGTGAAGGCAGTTCTCTTACCCAGTCACTGGGTTAGTTCGAACCACAGGGCTTGACATGTTAGTATTGTTCGATCGCAAGCATTTGGCGAGCTTACTGTGAAGCTTCAAAGTCAAGACCTCCGTTGTCCGGTGAGCCTCGATCGCCCGAAATCAAGTCTCCGCCTCCTTCCTTAGCTGCCTTCTTCAAGGTGGCCTATGAACGCAGTGTCAGCGTTGAAATGGCTGGGGAACGAAGTAGGTAAACTGACATTGTGATGTGTCGCGGTCAAGCTTTCCGCGAAACGTTTCCACGCCGGCGACAAACGATCATATGCCTCATAGCCAGATGCCCAGATCGTGTCGCCACCCGTCTCCGGAACTACTGTCATTTTCAACACTGCGTAATCTGATGGAACATGCTCGAAGGTGATGCTAGAATACGTGGCGTTAGCTTGTTACTTAGTGTGTATGATTGTGTATACGTACTCGGAGTGCCACAGAGTGCTTGCTAGCGGTTTCAACGTTGACTTATGTCCCTGATGGGCTAGTTTGGCGTTCTAGAGATGTTCGATTAAAATCGAGTGGTTCCGTATGGGTTTGTGGCCAATATTGGGGTGGCTGACCTCCGATGAAATGACCATGACCTCCTCTTCAGGTTTCGGTTCCCCATCGACAACTCGTTTCGCTTTCTTATCCGTCATAGCATGGCGATGCAACTGCGAACCAGCCGGTCAGTGATCTTAAGCCTTCAGGTCTCCGAGGAGGAGCGTAGCGGACCTTTGAGGTTTCTGGCTTTCCCGAAAGTCTTCCCAGTTTCTCACCAAGAACCTTTTGCTGGTCAATCTCTAAATCTTGGTCGCGAAAGAACACCACGCCGCGTTGAGAAACTGCCCTTTGTCGTTAGACTTTCTCAGACTATTTGGTTCTTAATTCAAAGTGATCTTAATGAAGCGTACCAAGAATTGCCAAATCGCGAAGCTTTCTATCATCAGAAAGCAGGGAACTCAACTGCACATCTTGAAACTCCCTCCCAATGATTGGAGTGATGTCAAAAGACTTGAAGCGATCCAACGATCCCGAGTATTTTAAGGGAACTCTTGGTGCCTCTTTCACTGCTTTCGATTTCGCGTGAGTGCTGCGAATTGGCGCATTGCTGTTCGAGATCGCTTGAGCCATGGTCGTCGCTATAGACCTCAGAGGAAGAGATGTTCGCAAATAGAAGCCTTGCAAGCAAAGAGAATATGCCCGCCACGGAGCAGGGCCTTCCACAAATTCTTTGCTCGTTGCGAGATCGGAGGCCAACTTTCTACAACTCGCGGTATCTCCGCAAGTCTCCACTCCGTTCAAGAGTGGGCTGAAGACTGAGCGATATGCTGAGTGCAAGCCAAGCCAGAGTCGTAGGTTCTCTGCTGTCGTATGGGCCCCGCGATTGGTGGATTCTATTGCTGACTCGAGATCGGAGTTAACCGCCTTTCCCGATCGTGGAACCAGTGTATCCATTAATATACATGGTGCTAGTAAGGTAGTTAATGCCTTTCGGCTTCCTGCTAGTGGTCGTCCTGCCCCCGCATCGTGGCTCGTTTTCGCTACCGTCAATCGGGAGACGTTCTCCACAAAATACGTGCCAGCAGGGGTGATAAACGTGATATTCGCTTATGCATCTGTCATCCTAAAATACGACTAGCACTCCACTTCTTATACAACGCCGTCAGGTGTCGCAGATTAGGGCAAAAGGCTTGACTCGGGCGTCTACCAAGAATGATAAGATAAGAAAATAATGACCCGATTCGCAGGAAATCGGGTAGAAACACAGGTCCGCCGACGAAGCCCCGTAAAGCGTGGGATTCGGACTCTTGGGGATTCTGCCATCTCAAGGGCATGTGTCGCCATAGTTAAAGCTGATCATCTTGAATCAAGCGCGTTGGTCACCGCCACACACCATTGACGGAGCCTATAGCAGGACGAGTTAGACAGCCTCGCACCTCATTTGGACATGTTCTTGCTGATCGCTAGCGTTGGAATCTTGCGATTTGATAATGAGCTGAGTCTCGTTCCAGGGCTTCACTTCGAAAGTCCTTCTGAGTTCTTTCCGGACTACATCTGAAATGGCGCTTCCTCAATTGGCAGAGAACGTCCCTCGGCTGGACATAGATCATGTTAAACCAATCGGAGTTGAAGACGGAGTCGATGTCTCTGCGAAGATCAGAACCTGGAGGAGCTATCTATGGGATACTTGGGATAAAAGTCCAGAGGTAATAGATACGCTGAGCAATGGACGTTGGAACAAATGCTAATTTTACTAGGAGCGTCGATTGCTTTTCAAAGTCGGTCTTCTACCTAATGTCTAGACTTTCTCTTACTAAAGGCGGTTCTAGGTCGATATCACGCTGGTAACGTTCGGATGTCTGGGAACTTTCATCAAGTTCCTCGATAGGTAATACCCACTGAGAATCGATTCGCGGAGCTACCATTGACCTGGTGCAGAGCCAACTTGAACACGGCTTTTGTCTCTGGAATGAAAGAAGACCTCAATCTTTTTGGAAATGTTAGTCTCTCAAACAAAATGTCGAATCTCGCTGACCTTGTCTTCCTAGCAACTTAATTATGCAAACGCAAGTTCGCAAATCCCTGTTAGGAATCGAAGCTAATTGTAAATACAGACTTCTTACAGCGTCGCTTCGGTAAGTCTCACAGATACGAGTTCTAATTATTGGCTGCTAACATTACTTAGATTCTTGCCCTCGTCCCAACAAACTTACTACTCACTCGGACAAATCCCAAATACTTCATCCCGTTTCTCGAGGTTGGATGGACGATATGGTGAGTTTCCACTTATCGTGAAGAACTGCATTGAATAGGGCTGACCTCGCCACAGCACCTTTGGCCAGTCGCAAATGAGATCGCCAACTCAGATGTATGTCTTGCGGGCGCTTCTTGCAGTGTTTGAAACGTAAGTTCTCAAGCCTAAGTCTTGCCGTTTTTGGATACTAATGAGATCCCTGCAGAGGCCACTATTCAGCTAGTTAGTATAGCCAGTTCTGGCAGTCTAGAACTCCGAGCTGACTCTAGAATAGTCATGTTTCTCTGTGGATCTTGGTACCAAAAAGGAGAACTAGCTCGAGTAAGTCTCTGTGAAGGAACCCAAAAAAATCCGATACTGATTATCAAATAGCGACTGGCTATTGTCAACATGGCAGCGCAAGCGGGTCCCATGTTCAGCGCGTACCTGCAAGCTGCAGCATATAAGGGACTGAACGGTGTTCATGGGTTAGCTGGCTGGCAATGGGTAAGTTAGAGATTGCAACACAGCCACATCCTTGAGGCTAATTATTTGGCAGCTCTTCATCATCGACGGTGTTATATCCCTTGGTGTCATCGTCCCGCAACTCTTCTTGCTCCCCGACATACCCTCGCGTTTGAAGCCGAATTTCATGTTCTCTGCACCGGTATGACCACAGCCCTCCTCTTGATTATACGCAGCTCATGAACCCCCAGGAAATCGAATTGGCGAGAGATCGACAGCCCAAAGAAGGTCGCGTCAGACAAGGAGCGTTCACTCTTGTTCAGGTATATTGGAAAAGAGCCCATTATCTCTCCGTGCAGAAGCTCATCAACATAGGTCAAACGATGGTTCACCACTCCCGAAATCTGGATCCTATGGTTGATCGCTGCGTGTGTATTTCCTGTTCCATAGCTCTCATCTGGCACTAAATATTTATAGTTCTCAAAACATCGGATACCTGCCAAATCAGTCGATGGCTTTCTGGTTCAAAGCTTGGAATAAGATAAAGAAAGGGTCTTATACCGTTCCGCAGATTAGTATGTCTTCGCCGGAGGTTTTTACGAGCTTTTCTGATAAAGTCTAGACAACTATACGACGCCTCTTTACGCGGTCACCATAACGGTCACGACCCTGATGGCTTGGGCGAGTAAGTCAAAAGCGTTCACGTTGTAGTCCAAAATATTTACTAACGGACCTTCCTAGGTGACACCATCTTCAAAGGTCGTCGATGGCCTATGCTCATCTTGGGAGCCACCGTCAATTTCATAGTCTGCATCCTTCTTGCCACCACCCCCGTCTTCCCTAAGAACAAAGCTTTCCGATGGTTCTTGTACTACCAAACCGGTTGGGGAGAGGCCTCGAATTGGTATGTCCTTCCTTGACGTCGTTGAACCCCTCTAATCTCGACTAGCATGTTCTGGGCGTGGACCAACGAGATCTTGTCTGGAGATCCCGCGACTCGTGCTTTCGCAGGCGCCGGACTTCAAGTCTGGTCGCAGGTATTCGCTGCCACAATGTAAGTGCTTTGCAAAACTCGTCGTACCCATTCACTAATCACGATTCCACAGTCCCCTCGCCGTTTTCCAGACTGTTGATCAGCCCGCCGTCCGATCTGGTAACTTCACCGCCGCCGGGTTCTGGATTGTGCAAATCATCTGCGCCTCCACGTTGGCCTATATTCTCCATTCCAAGCAGAAGCGTGGAATTGAAAGTTTCCCTACTGCCGTTACGGCTGGGCCTGTTAGTGCTGAGGACAGTCTTGAGAACGTCCATGGGCCAGATAAGAAGGTTGATGTTAAGTCCCGAGTCCTGGAGGCCTAAACGAGGGGCGTTGTTGAGCGCTCATATAATTGGGAGGCCGTGAGTTGTAGGAAAAGGGAGAAAAGACACGTTGAAGTTACATTCGTAGAGTCGTTAGCTACGTAAGGAATGGCTACTCAAATTCGAGCAACTATGTAACATGTTTGCGGCCACTTGTTATGCTGAGTCTGTGGAAAACAAAAAGCAGTCGTAAGGCCCGTCTTTGGGCGAGACAGGCCCACCACGAAGTTCACAGATTTTTTCTCCACTCGCAGCCTTCGGGAAAGTGTCCCGAGATAACAAGAATCCGAGGTCTTGGTTAGCTGCTCCATTCGCGACATGCCCGAATAGCACCATGGCGTGCTCGTCGTAACGGGCCTAGTCGTCTGCAGATCGCTTACTCTCGACGCTAACGCTGGCCCATAGTAATATTCGCCATAGCACCCCAGTAATGCTTGATATTCGCTAACTTCGGTCTGAATCGCGTAGTGGACGGACTACTTTTTAGTTAAGACCCTCAATCTGGTTGCGGCTTTCCCGCCGGAAGTGCTAGCTTCAGCCTTGCTAAAGTTTGAAGCGGTACCGGCGTTCTTGATTCTTGGGAATAGCTTGAGCGGCGCTTGACAACGTGGTCGTGATTTACCTTATACCTTGGGTTTGCGCCTATCAACTTTCTTCACTTTCGTATTTTCACGTTAGATTGCAGTAAAGATGGCTTCGAATATAAAAAGAGTAGCGGTCATTGGCGCGGGTCCGGCTGGTGCAATCACCATCGACGCATTGACCGAAGAGAAGACATTCGACGTAATTCGCGTGTTCGAGCGACGAGAGAAAGCTGGCGGAATATGGTGAGAACAGGCCAGAACAACGGTTCTGAATAACTTCCAGGGTCAATTCTAATCACCCGAATCTAGGATCGAGGACAAAAATAACCAGCCCCGGATCCCGTCACTTCGAGCACTCATTGAGCAAACGGCCGACCAGCCCATTCCGGTGCCTGATACCTTCCCGACTCTTACTACGCAGAATGAGAAGGTCAATGGAAGGGAATATCGTTACACGTACACTCCGGTGTATCCTGGGATGATCAGCAATATCGATGGTCGAATAATGGCGTTCTCGAAGGAGAAATTTCCGAAGAATCAGGAGCCAGACGCAAACGGAGTGATTGATCCTGACGCTGCATTTCATAAAAGCGAGATCATCCGTTCTTGGGTCGAGAGCCTGATTGATCGGAATGGATACCGCCAACAAGTGGAGTACAACACGTCGGTGGAAAAGGCGGAGAAGATTGGGAAGGAATGGGTATTGACTCTGAGAAAAGCATTGCCAGGCGGGAAGCACAACTACTGGTGGCAAGAGACTTTTGATGCGCTAGTAGTTGCGAGCGGGCATTATAGTGTCCCCAGATTCTCGGAGGTGAAGGGACTCACGGAGTTCAGTGAAAACCATCCTGGTGTAGTACAGCATAGCAAGATCTACCGTGGGCCGGAAGCGTATCGTGGCAAGGTAAGATCGAGCGATTCTTACAAAAGAACTTACTGATCCCAGTCTAACTAGACCGTCGTCACCATTGGAGCCTCAGTATCCGCAACGGATATCGCTAGGCAGGTTGCGAGCGTGGCAAAGACTCCGCTGTACGCATCGATACGAGAGCCACATCGTGTCTACGGCGTGGTTCCATTCGAGCATCCTCAGATAGCACTGAAGCCTACCATATCGCATGTTTCGACGTCACCAAACAGCCGAACGGTGTATTTCTCAGATGGCACCCAGGTCGATAACGTGGATCACATCATCTTTGGCACTGGTTACGACTTCAGCTTGCCTTTCCTTCCATCGGTGAAGATTGCGAACCGCAGGATTCTGGGGACATACGAGCACATCTTCATGCAGAATGACCCGACTTTAAGTTTTGTGGGAGGAGTGAGTTCGAACTGTTCCATTTCCGGGATATTCAGGCTAATAGAACGTAGGTCTCGGCAGGGTTCACCTTTCTGGTCTTTGAATGGCAAGCCGTTGTCGTAGCACGGTATCTGGCTGGGCGTACGCAACTACCCTCAAAGGAAGCCCAGAAAGAGTGGGAGGCAGACCGGCTCAGGAAGCGAGGGGATGGACAACCCTTCTTCAAGGTGGCTCCAGACTTTGCGGAGTATTTCGAGGCTCTTCGAGAGTTGGCTGGAGAGCCCGCGCCTGGTGTGCCAGGAAGACGGTTGCTGAAATGGGACCCAGCGTGGCTAGCGATTGCGGAAAATACGATGCAGAACCGGATCAATAACTGGAAAGAGGGTGCTGCGCTTGTTCAAAAGCAACTCGAAGGGGCAAAGGCAGTAAAACAGGGCGAACAACCTTCAAAGGCCGATGCATACGTAGAGCGCGCACGGCTATAACAAAGACGAACCTTAGAAATAGACAGTCTTTCAAAGCAAATGAGAAACGTGTAGCGCAGCCCTCATGTGACAGTCACGTGTCTGAACAGGTCTTACCTAGGGAGCCCTTCAGAGTTCGTTGAAGATGTCGCGTTAGAACTGGATGCGAGGAAGACGGTTCTGAGGTAGTCGTGCAAGATACTTGAATGCAGATTTGGGCAGTGGAGTTTGCTAGTGTGAGAGTAGGGTTGAAGAAGCTAAAGAGGTAGTAAGCAGACAGGAATTATGAAAGCTCAACTTTGATCTTGGCGTTTCCTGGGCGTGGTCCGAGCACATTCCACTCTTTTTAAGCCCCTCATCCTGAGGTTTCCTCTTACTTCCGATGGCCCCCTCTCATGAATGGTCTCAAACATTGTCTACAGCCTTTACTTATTCACCATCGTTGGACAATCCAGATGCTAAGAATGAGACGGAATAACTCCAGCCCGTACAACTAGGAGACGATGGAATTGAGGATCGGCAAGAAAGGTATGAGGAAGAATGAGGCTGTGGGGTAAAACCCAGACACGATGGGCCGAGCTGGTCCATTATAAAACAAGTTAGTCCAAAGCACGGTAAATACGGAAATTTAAATTTAAAACTGATGACCAGCCTCCTCTTTCTTTTCCTCCTTCCTTTTTCATTCTCGAGCGTTTTTATCGCTGCCTACATAATGACGAGCTGCGTTCCATACCTAGTACACTCAGGAAAGGCGTCTGATGATAGAAGTAAGAGATAGACTAGATGAAAGGGCCAGCCATTAAGTATCTCGGTATTTGACAAACTCACCGAGGCTTAGAAGCTTCTCATGAGAGCTTAGCTAGCCTAATTGAGCTGGTGACAGATACCAGATTCCACATGGAAACGCCAAAGGGAGCAAGGGCCGCGACGCGTGTTCGGCGCGACGTCAGCATGCCTGCCCGACCCCGCGATCGCCAAACTAGATGTTATTGAGGTCTCTTCTCCAAGCGCATACAACTCCAGCCAGGTCCATCTCTACTCAGCGCAACTCTAACCACGCCTACGCTACTCCGGAAATCTCGGCTTGATCACAAGCGGCTGCGCAGCTTTGTGGCGGAGGCTTCTGTACTCCGTATATATTGCCCTCTGGCCGGCGTTCGCGCTTACGTTCCTGAGCCGCCACCGTAGACTCGCTCATGACATAATGACTTCACAGCAACAGCCGCTTTCTGAATTGTCCAAACTCCTCCCTCTTGACGAAGACTCACTCAAGCAAATCATTACATACACCGAGACACTTTCTGATGCTGAAGCTGCTGAACACTTAAGGAACCTACTCGGCGACTCGCTAGAAGCTCTTGACTTCATCACCTCTTTCACGACGCAGCGTTGGGCGCCAGCCAATGCAATGTCTACAAAAATGAATGATAGCAAGGCTGATGACAAGACGTCAGAAAAGAGGCTTGATGGTAGTAATGGCCATCCACCAGCCTACGATCCACCAGCGTATCCTCCACCCTCGGCAATGGCAAGCAAAGCCTCCCAGCCTTCTAGTGACAGCAAAGGTGCACCAGGAGGGACTGGAAACAGTAATGGTCAAGCGCCAGCCTTTGCGCCACCGGCGTATCCACCGCCCACGACAAGTGCAAGCAATGCGCTTCGTCGACCTCATACCAACAAAGTCATTGAAGCTGCGCATATCCGCGCAAAAGATGAGGTGCGCCCTAATCTTGCTCTTGATCATGCTCTCGTGCTCGAGGTTCATAACTTTCGTGTTGATCTAACCCCTCACAGCAAGTGATGCAAAACGCGCTGCAGAATCTTCAATTCAAATATCAGATCTATAATAGCGAGATTGAGCCCGAACACGAGTTTGACGGATACTGCAGCTGTCCTATCCACCAATATCAGAGAATGAAGTACAACCGGTACAGAGTCCAAGAATTTTGGTCGCAAGCGGTCATGTATCCAGGTCAGCATCTCCGTAAGCCGGATTCGGCGTCGCAGCTAGCTAACGCACTCTGTCGTGTCTGAGTAGGAGAGAAGTCTTACAATGACAACGCTATGTCGCAGGGCATGTACGGCATGTTTAGTGGTAATCCGTACACGTACACCGTCATATCACCTTACGGCAGGTTCCAGTCCGCCTGGGGTATTCAGAGGCCCCGCCCAGAATATCACGCACAGTCAATCCACCAGACCATTGATCTCAACAACAAACTAAACGCTGAAGCCCAAAGAAAGATCGATGCGAAGGAGCCAAAGATCGATATTTGGGATGAAAGCGGGCTAAGCACAATAATGTCTGACGTGGCAATTGCTGGGTCTGGCGACAAAAAGCGGCCGATTGAGAAGCTGCCACCAGAGAAGCCAACTTCAGAGAAACGGCAGAGCGTTAGTGCTGCTCCTGGCGATGGCGGGACAGAGAAGCAACCAAAGAAATCCAAGCTGGCGAACTTTAGGAAGTCTGTTGGTCTCAAAACATCCGAGGAGAAGGCAGCATCAAATGCTGGAAAGACCGTTGCACAGGGCGTTGCGTTGCGCAATGAGATCCTAGCCGAGGAGAACGGTAGATGGCCAGACGAGCAGTGGCGCCAACTCGTGACCAGCTACCAGGAAAAGGTCGGCATGACGCAGAAGATAGGCGATCTTCGAGTACGACACCCTATCCAATATCTACACCTACTCCGTGCTGGATACTTCGAGCCTATTCCAGTAGCCTGGGCCAATCTCGCGTCGAATCCCTTGAAGTTCAGCATCGAAGCTTCAGCTGGATGGAGAGGAATCACTCCCGCCTGGAGAGGATACGAGGATACTGCAGAGGAACGCTTGTATTGGGTCTTGAACCACAGAGAAGGGAGTGTCGGGATGAGAATGAAGCCGGACTTCATTTCGGAGATGAACATGGCTCGTGCCAGGATGGCTTCAGCGGTAGAGCCACCTCCGGAGTACTTTGCTGCCAACGACACATGTCATCTACAGCATACGTCAGACGGCTACTCGAAACAGGTCATGCCCGCGCCTTTCGTCGCCTACGATCGGCCAGAAGTGCCCACCGACGACACTATGATCCTCCTGGACGTCTCCGGCTCCATGGACTTTGACCCTGTGCGGCCAGTCTACAATCAGTACCTGATCACTGGTTATACTCCCTCGACTCAGCCAAAGAACAAAGGTGAATCTTGCGATCTTGATCCCATTATGTCGCGTACTAATTCGATATCCAGACGTCGCCAAAGCCATCATTCGTCGCTTCACCGATGCGATGGCCAACCACGACCACGAGTTCCGAGGTTACGATCTGACAACCTTTTCCAACCAGGCTAGTTACATCGGCACGATCAATCATCGGAACCTGGATCACATGTGGAGAAACGTCAGGCTCGGCGGAGGAACCCGCGTCATGACCGGCTGGCAGAAAGTCAAAGAGCTCCATTTCCAGAAGCACTCCGCGTCCGCCATCCACCACCCTATCTACGGATGGCAGGCTGGCCCAGAGACTCCCATGCTGAGGTTGCTGCTCCTGCTAGATGGCGAGGCAACAGACATGGACGAGTTCGAACTGGACTTGCTCGGGCTTTCTTGGGCTCACGTCACCATTTTCCTAATTGGGGTCGATGGATGTCCCCATCACCATCGGCATGCGAACGAGTTACAACGCATCAGCGACGTCAACCACCACGTGTCGTTTGTCGATGCGCAGGGGAATACTCCGGAGCGCTTCGTTACTCACGAGCTGCTCAAACGGCATCTGGGCTACCAAATCACGATGTCTGAGTTTGAGCAGATGGAGGAGTTGCCGCCTTATTCTGAGTAGGTGGGTACTTTTAGCACTTTTGGAGCTTGTATATAATATAGTGTGGTTATGTGATATACTTATTACTGCGTTTAGTTTCAGTTATTATATCCATTGAACTATGTATTATTTACCACAGAGCGAGATAGGAGAACTCAATGCGGCGCATCAGGGCCGCTGGAGTTCCTTGGAAGAGCTAAATTGGTCGATGCGACGCTGTCTCACAAGCAAATAAAGTTCGACGTGACCTTGGAGCGCGGAATATGCTATTGATCGTTTGTCATGATATCAGCCCAATTTGGCCCAGCGGAGCCCTCTATGTAAACCCAGTCCAAGAAGTGCGTGGTCATAGTCACGTGATCTTGCAAGCGTCCGATTTTGTCTTGGTCCTGGATGCCTAAACCACCTGGTCCGAGCGTCTAAGCCCAACTCATGGTGTTCCCCCGCCTCTTCCTCACGCATCTCTCTACATAAGCAACAAGCTTCTATCCAGATCTTCTCTATGGAGCTTTGGTTAAGAGCCTCAGACGCCGTTTCGGAACCGCAAAGTGTGATGAATGCACCACTTCGCATCGGAGTCGCAGCCTCAGAACGGAAACAACAATTGTGATTCCGAAGAGCCCCGGTCTCCACCAATGATTCGACTCAAACTTCTACTCCCCTAGACCGGTTGTGCTGCGTTTGGCCATGCCAGCAGGTCGGGCCGGCGAGGCTGAAGGTCTGGAAGCTGGTGCCGAGCCTGATAGCTCCGGGTTCTGAGGCTCTCATGCCCAGAACAAGCTCAATTACTGTCGCTCTTTGGCCCCCAAGATGCCGCCTGCATGCCTCATGCACCTCTTTTCCTACCACGTCGTGCCAACCCCGCACACGTAGACGCCACGGCTGCTTTTTACGACCACTAGACTTGGATTTCAGCAAAAGCTGCCTACTTACCATCGGCCTAATGCTTCTTCGCAGCAGCCTTGCACTATTTTGGTGTTCAGCAGCGAGTTTGGCGTTTTCGTGGCGTTACCTGCATCGTCCACCTTATCTCCCCAGGTTCATGGGTAGCTCGCGTTCCACTGTTCAGTTTTTCCAGCCTCCTTCAAGTTTTCTGCTCTTTTCAAGCTCTTCGAAGCGTCTTCTCCTCCCTTGGAACGATGGCGCATTCAGTCATTCGGTTATTGCTGATATGGACCATTGGCTGCTACTGGAACGCCGCAGCACAGTACGGATTTTCCATACCGTACCCAGATGTAGACGACTTCGATAGTTACAACACCATCGAACAAGGCACTGTCTTCAATTTTGTTTGGCTCGTGAATGGTACGTCACTTTATCCTGTAAATTGACCCAACCTTGTAGTTGACCTCGCTCTAGATACCTACCAGCCCACAATCGACGGAGAGCCGCTTCTTGATAGCAATGGCGACATATCCTTATGGCTTACTTCTTTCACCGACACCAGCTATACGCACTGTCTAGCTGGTAAGCATTCCCCTCTTTGTGTCTCGAACTGGATCATCGTCATGCGCTCTTCTTGCTAATGCGATTCCGACAGCGAGTGTATACTCTGGCAACGGTGGATCTTGGGCATATGCCGTTGATCTATCTGACGACGAAATCGACGCTAATGGCGGCAAGTTTGTCTACCGCCTGAAACCCACTGTCAGTTCTCAGGATGCTCCCTACGATAATACCGAACGGGAGGTTCCTTCGCGTGGTTTTCTGATTGAGAAAGCATCCGACGTGGCCGCCGCATCGTCTTCATCGGCCGCCGCTGCAGCCTCCGCTTCTTCAGCATCAATCGCCGCGGTTGCTGCGGCATCTCGTTCGGCTGCTTCGCAGTCGGAAGCCGCCGCTCAATCAGCTTCTCAAGCCGCGGAAAATTCAGCCATTGCACAAGCTTCGTCCGCATCAGAGTCGGCTGCTCTCGCCGCCTCGGCATCATCGGCCGCGGAGGCATCGAAATCAGCGGCAGAGGCCTCATCTGCCTCACAGGCAGCACAAACAACCACTCCTCCCGACCAGAGCAGCGCGGCGCCCACATCGGCTCAGGAGACGAACACGCCCAGCATCACATCGGCAGGGTCCTCCAAAACATCGAAAGCCGCGACAGGTACAACCCCCAAAGCGTCTTCCCAGGACAAATCAGCACAATCTTCTGATACAACCGCCACAGGAACCGCCGCCCAAGCCACTTCCACAGGCACCGGGACGCCAACGCCTAGCGCGTCCTCCTCGGGCGGTCTCTCGACAGGCGCAAAGGCCGGCATCGCAATTGGAGCCATAGCGCTCGCACTCCTCGCCGCCATCGCACTCATTCTTTTCCTCCGCCACCGCAAGAGGACCGCTGCGGCCGCTCAACCGCCGGGTCCGCCTCAGCCGGTGCCGGTAATGGCGCAGGACAAGCACTACGCTGAGCACAATCGACACAGCGCGCCGCAGTTCATGGGGCAACAGAGCCCGCAGCCGGGATACGCGGTTCCGCCTCCGCCACAGGCGTATGGAGGTGGGCGCCCAGAAGGAGGGCCGGCGGAGATGGGAGGGAATGGTGGGTATGGGGCGCAGGAGCTGCCAAATCCGCATGCGTATGGGTATGGTGCTGAGTTGCCGGCTTATGAGCGGCCTAGGTAGACGTAGTGTTGATTTGACGATAATGACTGCTGTGGAATTGATGATAGACAAGAAAGGGGTTTTCAGATCCAATAGAATCCGACTGTTGCATGTATAAAAAGCTGAGCATAGTAAGATTTGTCCTACTTAGGCATAAGAGCCTTGGGGACATCTGCAAGTGATGGATGATGTGTGATCAGGCTAATCGAGATATCACGTGTAGTTGTCACTGCGTTCGTACTCAGTGGATGTGTCCATGCGAGCGAAACTTATACACTCTGGAAGCCATCATTACCCCTCTCTCCTTTTCTATTCACGCTAAGCCTCCTGCGGCTGATGACTTTTTCTGACAGATGACAGAGCAGAATTGCTACTAGTAGGGTATAAGTACTACTTAGTTCTCTTCTTACAGCAGTTACTAGGGTCCAACAAAGCTTCAAGTGTCATCTTTCGTGGCGTGACTTCTACAGAGGAGAAGAAACCCAGCTAATCGATCACATCATCCCTCAACGCCCACACTCCCTTCAACACATCATCCACCTTCGCCCGCACCGCGTTATGGTACAGCGCGTTCGTCACAAAAGTCTGGCATCCCTTGATCTTGCTTGCCGTATCGACGCTCAGGTCGTAATCCACGTACATGTCGTTCAAGTACACTGCGGCGTATACTGGCACCTCGTTCTTCGCGAGCTGGTCCAGGTCGTAGAGGGCAGGCCAGTCCGAGTCAGCGGCGAGCTTATGTGCGACGTGAGAGAGTTTGGTCAGCTCGGCGTATGTATCGAACATGAACGGGTAGATCATTTCACCGGTGAAGTGGATGGGACCGGAGGTCGTGAGCGCGAATTGGGGAAAGGCGGGCAAGAGGCGTTCGGCGGACCAGTTGGACGGTTGTCTGGATATGATTAGATTTGACTTGATGGTAGTCTTCTCGATATGAAAAGGAACGACAGTGTCTGAAACAGGAGCCGTGGCGAGAGATGAGTCCACAACAGAAATGAATTGAGATGAAATCAAAGGTAAGGGGGGAGTTGGGAGTGATACGGAAGGTTGAGTTTAACCGACTGAACGGAGAAGAGCTGCAGAAGTAGTCGTAAACTCGCGAGTCAACTTACCCCTGGCAATATATTGGCTCATGTAGCATAGAGTAGATGATGTTGTCATCAAAGGAATCAGTCTGCTCAATTGCGGAGACGGTTCCTCGTGTTAGGTGTCCAACCTGGTTGAGATCGGTGGACGCGCGGAGTACAATTTCTACTACTGTTAAGTCAAAGCTTTTAGAGCCTCAATTAAATGAACATACCATGAACTTTGTCAATTCCACCTAGTGTCGTTAGCTTTCAACCATGTGTATAATATCAGATCGAAGCATCTTACCATGACCTCCAAAGAGCAGCCCCAGTTGCTGAAACCTCCTCGCGCTCAAGCTTCCACCACTCGGAGTCCTGACCGTACTATCGCCAAATCTCTGGAGCAACTTGACAATCGCCTTCACGCGCTCCACATCTTCAGGATACTTCCGATAATAGGCCTCGTTGCGCGCCGTGACCCTCTTGTATAGTCTCTCATACACATCGTCCGGGTTATCCACCATAGGCGGCAATCCCCCGAACAGGAACACTTCTCGTAGGCCCTCGGAGAAGAAACTCAGATACGTGACAGCGCAGAACCCGCCAAAGCTCTGGCCCATGACAGTCCACTTCTTTTTCTCTTCACCACCCTCGAAGTCTTTCGTCAACGCCTTGCGCACAGCCTCGCAGTCTTTGACGATGCTGTCCGCGCGGAACGACTTCATGTACTTAGCCTGGACGCTCTCGTCGCCCCTGAGACCAAGGGAGGACGCGCAAAGCGGACTGCTTAGGCCTGTCCCACGTTGGTCGAGACATAGGACTTGATACCCTTTATCGAGGACAGCGTTCGTCCACGCGCTGTTTTGCGGAGAGCCGCATTCGAAGCCGGGACCGCCTTGGAGGTACACTAGCCATGGGAGCTGAGCGCTCTTCTTGTCGGCTTCGGAGTCTGGACCAGAGGCTGGTTTTTCATTTTTCTGACAGCTGCGAGCGAAGAGCTGGAGGAGACCTGACGAGGGATTGCTGTAATCGCGTGAGACTTCAAAGAAGTGTTCCGTGATCTTAAGCTTCCCTGGTGATGATCATGATGAGTCGTGAGCAAACATTCATTTTTAAGAGGTGCGCGGGATTGATATTGTGAGTGAATGCCTGCGCTGCTTTACCTGGGACTTGATAGGTCTTCTGAGACACAATCTTGGCGGCGTTCACCAGAGCCATGGTTGATGGTTGTTCTGGAGAGTGGGGAGATGACATTGGAGGAAAGTTGTAAATAGACGAAGCACACTATTCTGTAAAGTAAGCTAAGCCAAGAGAGGAAGCGCTAAGGACCCGTACGTTTAACGGTCCCCCACACAAACTGTGCAGCTCATTCTCAACACCACACATCGTCTAGCCTTGCAAGATTCTTCACGGTGACTTGACAGTCTCGACTGGCTGTCCCTGAATATAGTCCGTCACAGGTTTTAGATGGTGGACACCACCTGTGGGACATAGCGCAGAGTTTTTATTAAGCACGCCACTCACGAAAGCATTGTAATTCAGGTGGTACTCATTTTCATTCAAGTAGAGTCTCTCTCTTTAAAGTCCGCAATTTCTCTATATACTAGCTCGTCGTCCGTCAGCCGCCATGGCCAAAGACAAGAAAGCCAAAGCCGCGGAGAAAAAGGTCCGTGTAGCCCAAAAGCAAGAAAAGAAGGCCACCAAAAAAGAAAAGAAAGTGAAGATCAAAGGCAAACCCGAAGATGACAGCGATGCCGAGGACATCGATCTTGACGCCGTACTCGCCGAATTCGCCCGCAAACAGGAACAATTTCTCAAAGTCACTGAGGTCCCGTGCGAGCCTCCCTCACCACGCGTCTCTTCAACCTTCATCGCCAACCCCGCCAGCGACAACGAGCTTTTGCTTTTCGGCGGGGAGTACTACAACGGCGCCACCGCCTCATTCTACAATGATCTCTTCATCTACAACATTTCTAAAGACTCGTGGCGCCTCGTGACCTCTCCTAACTCGCCGCTTCCCCGCTCCGGCCACGCATGGTGCCGCGGCGGCAACACGAAAGACATCTACCTCTTTGGAGGCGAGTTCTCATCCCCTAAACAAGGGACCTTCTACCACTACAATGACTTCTGGCGCTTCGAACCCATCGCTCGCGAATGGACGCGCGTCGAGTCAAAAGGCAAGAACGCGGCTCCGCCAGCACGTAGCGGGCACCGTATGACCTACTGGAAAAACTACATTATCCTTTGGGGCGGCTTCCAAGATACGTCTGCGACGACCAAGTATCTCGCTGACTTGTGGGTCTACGATTGCACAAACTTCACTTGGCACAGTCCCGTGCTGCCACCTGCAAGCGCGAAACCAGACGCTCGTAGCAGTTTCTCTTTCCTCCCGCACGAGAACGGTGCTGTACTCTACGGCGGCTACTCTCGTGTAAAGGCGACCGCAGGCGGAAAACAGTCCTCCAAAGGCGGCGGTGGCGGTGGTGGATCACGTGTGGTGATAAAACCAGTGATCCATCAAGATACTTGGTTCCTACGCATTGTGCCACCGCCTGCAGATGCCCCACAAACAGCTCTGCCAAAGTTCCACTGGGAGCGTAGGAAGAAACCCGCGAATCCGCCGAATCCGACGCGTGCAGGTGCTACCATGGCTTTTCATAAGGGGCGTGGGATCCTCTTCGGGGGCGTGCACGACGTGGAGGCGAGCGAGGAGGGGATTGAGTCTGAGTTTTTCAACAATCTATTTGCATGGAATGTGGAGCGCAATCGATTTTTCCCGCTGACTTTGAGGCGGCCGAGGCTTGCAAAGAAAGTAGCCGTTAACGAGCGTGGAGGGAGGAGAGGAAGGGGCAAAGCAGACGAGGAAGAGTTACTGCGGAACCTAGCGGCACTAGAGGCAACGGGAAAGCTTGATGGTGGCGAGGGTTCTGTAGTGGTAACGAAGCCTGAGGAAGATGAAGAAGAGCAGAAGGAAGAAAAGCCAAAGATTTTTGAGATGCCTCATCCCAGATTTAATGCACAGCTTACGGTGCAGGACGATGTCCTGTATATCTTCGGTGGTACGTTTGAAAAGGGCGATCGTGAGTACACGTTTGATGAAGTGTGGGCGATTGATTTGGGCAAGCTGGACGGTGTCAAGGAGATCTACAAGCGGGAGATCGAGGATTGGCAGGGCAGTGAGGACGAGGACAGCGAGGACGATGAAGACGATGAGGGGTCTGAGGACGAGGATGATAATTCGGAAACAGCGAGCACCGCAGCCACGTCTGTGTCACAGGGGCCGTCTGCCGCAGAGAGAGTCGTTCCGGAACCGGAAGAAGAAGCTGGGTCGGCGGAAGAGACGTCTGCGCTTACCGATACGTTGCCGCATCCACGGCCCTTTGAGTCTCTCCGCGATTTCTATGCTCGAACATCCAATCAATGGCAAGAAATTGTCATTGACGAGCTCAGTAGGATAACTGGCGGGCAAGGCAAATCGGTCAAAGAGCTGAAGACAACAGCTTTCGTTCATGCAGAAGAGAAATGGTGGGACTGTCGCGAAGAAATTCGCGCGCTTGAGGACGAGCAAGAGCAGGCGGGTATTGGAGAAGTCGTTAGCATTGCCGATAAAGCTGCTGATGGAGGCGGTGCTGGGGCTGTGGGACGGAGGAGATGATATAATTAGCATATATGTTGGAGTGCGTGCAAGCATTGCATATTGATGAAAGACATTCCATTAGTCTTTGCTACAATCCTACAAGTTGGTCATAGATTTGCTATAACGTCGCTCACCCAATCTAGTTGTACTGCACTAACCCCTCGGGCAAAACTCTTGGTAGTAAACACGAAGTCGCTGAATACAATCGCTTCCACCTTCTTCCCAAACAGTACACTACTTGGGTGGATTGCGACGGTCTGGTTCCCAATCATGGTCCTGTAACTACCATCTGGCATCAGTCGGGCGGTATTCGAAGCAAACCCTCGAAGGAGGGAATGCAGAATAGCATTTGTGCGCGCTTCGGATGGCGCCGGAGGGGCATTGAGATCAGCGGATGCGGAGAGAAGTTTCATTTGGATACACTGCTGGCGGAGTTGTTTTCGAATGTCCTAAGGATTATTAGATTGAGTACGCTATACAGTCAATTTCAACATACCATAACATTCTGCATGGTCCGATGGGACACAAAATGCTTCTGCGTCCACGCTTTCCGGTCAGCATGCTCGGCCGCAAACGCCTGAACGGTTGCCAAGTACGTCATGTGATCGCCTTCTCGACGACGGAGATATTGTCGAGCGCTCTCAGCCTCCTCTCGCTTCTCTTCGGTAAGGAAGTTCAGGTCAATGAAAACGTTCTCAACACTCAAACAAGCAATGATATCAATGACGTCGACCAGGCAATCCCTTTCCGGTGCAGCTGCTTCTAAGACAGCGCGTCCAAGGACCGGGGTAAGGGGGAGTCTGGCTATTTTTAATCCAATATCGCTAATTTGGCCCGTCTCGGTAAGGGCTCCTAGATGAAGGAGCTGAAGTAGTGCTTTCTCGAGAGATTCTCTGGGGGGTGGATCTAAGAACGGGAACCCCAGTACATCGTCGATGCCTCTAGCTTTCATAGTCAAAAGAGAGTGGCTCAGATCGCTTCGAAGTATTTCGGGTAGCGTTCGGGGGTCTAAGCCTAGGTAGTCTTTCTCGGTGTACAATCTATAGCAATGGCCGGCAGCTTCACGGCCGGCACGACCTTTCCGCTGGATGGCAGCTGACTGGGAAATAGGCTTTACTAGAAGGGATTCCAGCCCTAGCCGATGCCGAAACTGCTTGATCTTGACTTTGCCACCATCGATAACATAGCGGACACCAGGTACTGTGACAGATGTCTCGGCAATATTGGTAGCAATTATGACTTTACGGGTTCTATCAGGGGTACGCTCAAAGATACGTTGCTGAGCGGCCTGCGGCAAGGCGGCGAAAAGCGGAAGCACTAGGATCTTGGTGCGGTCAGCTTGTGTAACTTTCGAGTGCCAAAAGTAACCAATACCCTTTACTAGGCATAGAACGACACCAGATTCATCATGATATAAAGAGTTGACTGATAGAACGAAATACCAGATGAGATTCGCTAGGAACTGAAACTTCGAAATATAACCACTCACTTTCGGGATATTCTCGTCCATCCCCGGTGCGAAGTCATTTACTAACTTCTCCAAGCTCTCAACGGCCTCCTGTCCTGTTAGAAAAACGAGAACATCGCCTGGTAGAGGTTCTTTTGTATGGATTTGGAAAATGGCTTTGAGAGCAGACTCCACGAAATCTTGTGTCGGTTCCGGTAGATAAGATATCTTCACGGGATGTTGCCTTCCTTTGACGTAGCATATGGACATATGATCAGAGAATACTTGGATTGGCTCTGGGGTCGGCTCCTTCTTTGTGGCACCATTGGTAAGAGGTTTACCGTTCTCTTTCAAGGCGCCATTCGGCTTCCCCAGCTTTCGTTTTCGCACAGCCTTTTCATCACCAGACGAGATGCCTGCCCAAGAAGAGTCTGAGTCTTCAAGCTTTTCTGAGTTGCCATTTGTTTGCTTGGGTGCCTTCGGCATTTGTATCCCTGATTTCGTAAATCCGGCGTCAAAAAACCTCCACAACGCTTCTGTATCCTGCGTCGCACTCATAACCACTACTTTCAGCGGTCTGCCACCCCTGCCCTTTTTGTCTCCAAGCACTAAGTTCCTCAGAAAGCCTAGCAAAAGATCCACGTTCACACTCCGCTCGTGTACCTCATCCACTACAACAGCGCTATATTTCTTCAGCGAGGGATCGCTCAGCATTTCTTGCAACAGCATTCCCTCGGTCAAGAACTTTATCTTCATGCCCGGCGACGTAGAGGTATCGAATCTCACGGAGTATCCGACCTTACTTGTCAGTGACCTCGAGCCGAGTGGATAGCCCATTTCCTCCGCAACACGACGCGCCAAGGATATGGCTGCCATACGACGGGGCTGTGTTATCGCGATACAACCAGTGCACCAAGGCTCGTTTACGAGGAACTGTGGAACCTGTGTACTCTTTCCGCTACCAGTCTCACCCGTCAGAAGCAGGACATCTTTTGAGTCGCGAAGGCTCTGGCGAATTTCGTTGGCGTGAGACCATATCGGGAGGGATTGGCGGGAGATGAGGAGTGTTTCGCGTGTCTTTTTGAAGTTTCCATGCGGCGAAACCCCATTCTGGGGGTTTCCTCGGTCGCGGTTGTCTGAATTCCATGCCTTTTTGGGACCTTGAGGGTTGTGCCCGTTTGCCAGCTTTTTGACACCATTGGTATAGCCGTTCACCTTAGGGGCCTTTGGTTGTGAAACTATCTCAGCCTGCGCCTTCGGGATGGTAGGCGGTGTCTTGTAAGGTATTGTTCGGTCTGTGGGGAGTTTCTGTTGACTTTCGTCGCGTTTTCGTTTCTTGCCTCGGGCAATAGCATTGGGGGTTTCGGTAGGTATGGATGGCTTTATGGCTTCCTTCGCAGGCCCTTTGATATCCCCATATCGTAAGGGGGCCTTCTCCGACATGCTGGCGGCTTTGGTTGAGGAGACTTTCACAGCTGGTGGTGGAAATATTTCGCTATAGATTCTCCCGGGCAGATTAGATTAGATCGCCAAGCCTTTTATTTCCGTTAGCCCCACTCAACCCCAGCCATCTCGTGCTTCAACCTTTTCCCACGGCTTGTGTAATATGAAACATCGTTACCCGCCTGTGAGTCCTATAAGACAATCAGTGGCATAGGGTACGAGAGCTAGAACAGTCAATCAACCCATGTTTTTCCAATTTCCAAGGTCATACATCGTTCGCAAAATTTAGACTCCGTCAGCACTTTCCATCTATTTCTCAATTCTGGGTCAAATGCGTCATTTTATTCATTATCTAATTGCTCATTATCTTAGTAGTATTGTCTACTCATATTGCATACTACTACATACTCGCTAGCAACATAGGCTTCTCAAATGCGATGCTAATGGGGCAGGGAGACAGTACCTAGTACGGAAGAAGAGAGAGGGGGTTCGGAACGTCACGACAGGAGCGGAAGGTGATGGGGAACCTTCAATTACATTGACAGGTGCTTTATTTAGTCATGGCTGTGAGGCCCCGGTGACGATGTATTTGGAACATTGCAGCGTCTGTCTCTGTACAGGCGAGACACGATGCAGGTCTCCTTATGTCTACATCTTTAAATACGCATTCTCGTCATCAATTGCAAGCACCGTTCGCCAGGCTCTTTGATTGTCAAGGGTATTGCCAAGCGTCCTTCCGCGATATCCCAGAATCTCGACATCGATCCCCAGCGCCGACACCTGCCTAGTAAGTACAAGCGTACGGGGACAGGGCTTCTCATTGGTTTACCCCAATCACGGATAATCAAACAATGTACCTTCTATTCCCGGTAAAAGTGACGATCTCACGGCAACCAGGTTCTCTTAAAGTCATCAAATTCCGCTCGTTGGCTCTGCTGCCCTTGGTACCCCTCATTCATTCAATTCAGCACCGATATCTTCCTCCGAGGCATCATGGCTGTCTTTCCTACACGAAGCGTGAGCATAGTCCTGCTCTTGACTTTATGTTTAGTCAACGTACCATTCGCAATGGCATACTCGGCACGCGACCGCCCAAATCATCGAAACCATTGGCTACATCCGCCCAATCCACCGACTGTTGGCCGGACTTCGCTTGCGAACGCGACATTTACCCAATACATTGACCACGACAAGCCAGAGCTTGGGACATTCGAACAGTTTTACTACTATTCTAACGAACACTGGAAAGGTCCAGGATCACCCGTTGTGCTCATGACACCGGGAGAGGTCAACGTCACGGGCTACAACTCGTACCTTACCACGAACAGGACCACTGGAGTGATTGCAGAAGCTATTGGTGCCGCTGTCGTCATCATTGAGCACCGCTACTGGGGTGTTTCCTCTCCTTATGCCGATTTATCTACGGAAAACTTGCAGCACTTAACGCTGAAGAACTCAATTGCCGATTTGGTGCACTTTGCGAAGACTGCCAAGCTTCCATTCGACCCGCATGGTACCAGCCAAGCTCATCGGGCGCCTTGGGTTCTTGTTGGAGGTTCTTATAGTGGTGCATTGACTGCATGGGTGGCTTCCACTTCTCCGGGAACATTCTGGTCTTACCTAGCCTCCAGCGCTGTGGTCGAGATTACCGGCAATTTCTGGCAGTATTTCCTGCCCGTTCAAGAAGGAATGCCGAAGAACTGCAGCAAAGACATGTCACTCATCGTGGACCATGTTGACAAGATTGGCACAGATGGCTCTGATGACCAAAAGTTTGCCCTCAAGGACATGTTCGGTCTTGGTGAAGTTGAGCACTTCCAAGATTTTGCTTCGTAAGTGGGACGACACCTTCAGAATTAGAAGCAATTCTTATAAATTGACCGTTACTGACATATTTTCCTTCAGGGCTTTGGAAAATGGTCCTTGGCTTTGGCAAGTGAGTATCTGCGATCCTGGCTTTTTCAATATGTACTCATATAACTGATAGGGCAACCAATTCTACCGGAACACGGGTTTCTTTGACTTCTGCGATGCAGTGGAGAACGTGGGCAGCGGCGTCGTTCCTGGTGCCGAGGGAGTGGGTCTCGACAAGGCTCTCGCAGGCTACGCCAGCTTTTTCAACGAGACCGTTTTGCCCGGTTTCTGTGCAGGCTACGGCTACTTCGAGGGCGACTACAACGTCGAATGTTTTGACACTTTCAACGGATCTAACCCCATGTTCACTGACCACACTCTAAGCAACGTCGTCGACAGGCAGTGGGTGTGGTTGACTTGCACCGAGCCGTTTGGGTATTGGCAGACGGGAGCGCCTAAAGATCGTCCGTCAATTGTATCACGTCTCGTAGATGAGGAGTACTGGGTGCGTCAATGTGGCCTTTTCTTCCCGGAAGAGAACGGGTTTACCTATGGCCTGGATGGGGGTCGGACCTACGAGGCCGTGAACGATTTCACCGGTGGCTGGTACGTTAGATCCTTTTCCTCCGTTAGCCGTGCGTCATGTTCAGCAGACTGACCCGACAACGTTCAGGGATGCAACGACGCTTCCTCGTCTAGTATACGGGAACGGGGGCAACGATCCGTGGCGCGAGGCAACAGTTTCCGCAGAACTTCGTCCCGGAGGACCTTTCAAAGGGACCAAGGAAACTCCTGTCAAGGTCGTACCTGGTGGGTACCACACCTCGGACCTCGTGACTGCAAACGGTGTAGCCAACGCCGGTGCGCAAGCAGTCATTGACTTCGAGGTCAAGCAAATTACGGAATGGGTGAAGCAATGGCCAGGCCACTATTGATTGTAAAAGGCGAAAGATTACAGTAATATTCCATAAGTCCAGGCACACGTACTTATTGTTCAGCTCCGATTTTGCTCGCTTGACACCACTGAAAGGAGGAGCCCAACTGGTTGGTAGACAGTGTGTTAAGCAGCAGTAAGATTTGCACTGCATGGAAGTATTCATCCTCCGAACTTTAAAAGTCTCATCCTAGTATAGAAGCACGCCCAAGATTGAGCAATCATAGTATTAAAGCTAGTGATGGAGCGCTGTAGGTATGGTCCCAGAACGAGCCCATAGAGCACGGGCCACCTCGAGCCGAACCTCCATCCCCTCCCTCATCCACCATCAATCTTCACTTTAGCCACCCGGAGCAAGCTAATTGCATGCTCTACTCGCTAAGATGTTCAATAAGGCATGTGCCAGCCAACCGTCTCGCGTGGCAATGACGTCAATTGGTCCAAGCTCATATTTCATGTCTTATAAGCATAGCTCCTCACTTTCAAACCTACAAAGTACACACTCTCTCTCGGCTTCGACAGCCTTTCCTCCTCGTGATCACATTCGTTTGTTCAAGTCAAGTCATCCCCCCATCATCGACAATGCCTCCTACGAAGAGGCTGCTGTTCGAGACGGACGGCAACAACTCCGCTGCGTCTCCGCCTAGGAGTGTCTCGAAGCGTGTGAAGACTACCGAGAAGGAAAACGGAGAACTGAGTCGCTTTGCCCAACCTACCACAGCTATTCGAGCTCGACCTCAAAAGAAGACTGCGGAGTTGTCGGAGACAGTAGAGAACGAGGAGGATGCGGGTGCTGCTCAAGCTCCCGAGAAGATCTCGGAGCACTCAGAGGTCACCTTACAAGAGGACGAAGCGGACTATGACGCCGATGCGTCTATGTTTGACATCGCAAACGAAGATCTGACTGCGAAAGAGCAGCATGGGGCAGAGAACGCTGCTGTAGGTTTAACTCGCTCTATTAGCATTCGTCAAAGCCTCTCTCAACCATGCACCTTCGGACCTTCCAAAGCCGGGCAATCAGCTATCGGACTTCAATGCTAAAGAGATATTTACAGCAAATGAAGATCATCCATGGAAAGATGGCATCCCCCGAGGGCCTCGAGTACCGATGCATGCCCCGCCCATGGCAGGACCGACGTCGCGAGTGGCGTAACGCTGCTTACCGCAAAGCAACTGGCGAGTCATTCGACGGAGAAGTAGTTGAGATCGGAGGAGTCGATGAGATGAAGAAGGCCCAGGAAGAAAACAAGAAATTCTTAGAGAAGACTCCAGCTGAGGCACTGTCGTGGCGCTGGAGTGTGACCAAGATGGCCAACTATCTGGTCAACACTTACAAAGATGAGGCGGCTTGTAGGGACCCAGACAACTTCGACATGTACATCGACATGTACTTTGCTGGTTATGGACTTCAAGAAGTCATTGAGAATCAGGTAAGCAGTTTTCAAATCTCGGCCGTGTCGGAAGTGAGAATGGAAGGCTGACGACGGGTAGCTGGTTGCATTCCACGAGGAGTACAAGAAGGAGAACTGCGATCCTCATCGACTGTTCGTGCGTATGGAGGCCATGGCGATCTGGCTGTTCACGAGTGATCTGTGTTACTGGACTGGTAAGCTACTAGAAACCTGCATCGCATTCAGCTTCGCAATAACTGATCAATGGGCTTTAGGCCTCGACGATGGCGCGCGCGTGTCTGCGACTATGGACATCATCGGACGAGCTCTCCTCACTAGCTTGAACGCACTTGAGCGTGCCGACCTCTTGGGTCCGTTCTCGAAAGTCAAGAACATCCCCATGGTTCTTTCCATGTTCTTGGACTTTGCAGATGACGAAGAAGGCACCACAGCTATGCAATTCGACATGAACGGCGACGAGAGCCCTCAGACCTGGCCCTACTTCGTGGTGGCCTACATAAACGCACATGGCATCGATATCGAAGGCAAAGGCTTGTATGGTATCGACAGTATCGCCGACGGATATGATGATGAAGAGGTGGCAGACTTCGAGGACCTTGAGCCCGGACCGGATCAATGGGGCTTCAATGCAGCGGTATATCTAGTCGTGTCAGCTCTTTGCCATTTCGTAGCTGACTTTAAAATAGTTCGAGACCTTTGCAACCTATTGGGGGGTATTTTCAGGCCAGAGCAACGAGTACGACATCGTCGCTATGGAGCCCGAGAAGCGGATCGAATATGCATTCGACCGCCAAGACCCTCTCGATAGGATGGACCCTGATCACCTCATCCATTGAGCTAACCAGCTTCGATATCCGGTACCGTCAACTTAACACTGGTGCTAACAGCCTTGCAAGTTGTGGTTCCAATTTGAGGCGACTTGGTGCGGCGATGGTTGGTCTAGGGGTGGGGGAGGTTCGACATGTCACTGGTTTGGACAACCCTTGGATACTGTACAGCCTGCATAGGCATGGATAGTAAGCTAGCCGTGTGCTACGGTTGGCTGATGGGTTTCCAATGACTGGTTAATGATTTTTCAGCGACTGGTTTATGATCTTTCAATGGAGGGTTTAATGATCTTCCGATGGTTGGTTTGATAACCTTCCAATGGTTGATTGATGGGTTGTTAGGGATAGTATATTTAATCAACTTGTAAATCCCGTCACCTTTGTAATGTGTACCACGATCTAGATGCGGTAGTGCGACTAGGGTCCTTTGTTGGATGATGACGAACCACCTGCCACCCGGCAACCATCGGCATCCTTGCTGACATCTAACATCAATGCATGCACGCCCGGAACTAGATTGATCGACCTTGACACAGTATCCTCTTGAAATGCTTAACTACTTATTGGTTGTACGAGACACCAAGGTCGCACAACCGAGCTACCTAACCTGCCTTCACATCTCCAGATTGCAACGATGCCTCTCACCGAGATCGACAGTCTCTCCATCGTAGCTATAATCGACAACGAACTCGACCCCATTTCACCCTGCCAAAACCCTCTTGTTACACAAACGGGTGGAATTAGAGAGCTTGGTCTTTTCTCTCCTCACGATGCTCCGGGTCGTGGAGATGGAGCCAAAGAATTCCGAATGAGTTCGATTTGCTGTGGGGCGCATGGACTGTCTCTCATGATCGTAAGACTCTAACCCCAACAGTGGACCATTGAACTAACCACTTCGTAGACTGCAACTAAAGGCGACAAATCTCACACGCTCCTCTTCGACACCGGCCCTGAGGAATCGGCCTGGGAGCGCAATGCAAAGCGTCTCCGATGCGATCTTTCCACGATCGAGCTTGTCCATCTCTCCCATTGGCATCGCGATCACTCCGGCGGCATGCTTCGCGCCATCGAAATGATCAATGAAGCGAAGGCTGCTTCCAAAGCTGCCCCTTCTCTTTCGTCTTCATCTCCTTTGGTAGTAGATCTCCACCCAGCACGCCCAGACTACCGAGGCTTCATGGGCCCCGAAGCCGCCGTTTCCTTCGAAGCAGACCCCTCCTTCACCGAGATCGAGAATGCCGGCGCAAAAGTCAGCAAGAGCGACCAAGCTCACACCGTCCTCGATGACTTCTTTCAGATCTCGGGCGAGATACCCCGCGTCACGCCGTATGAGCTGGGTCTGCGGCGGGGGATTCGGTTCGTATCTGAGAAGAAGGCTTGGGAGAGCGATGAGATGATTGCGGATGAGAGGCTTGTTATGGTGAATCTCAAAGGTACTGCCTGTCTCAATCTGCTTCGTTTCCTTCGGTCACCCCAACCCCATCTCCGAGACGTAGTCACTAATTTGACCCAGGCAAAGGCATCGTCGTCTTCACAGGCTGCAGCCACGCTGGCGCGATCAATGCCTCCAAGCACGCTGTCGCTCTTGGTAACGGTGCACCGCTCTATGCTGTGGTAGGCGGGTATCACCTCGCAGATGCAGAGCCCCCCCAGATTCAGGCGACGGTGGATGCTTTCGCCGCGCTGGATGCGAAGATCCTCATGCCGGGGCATTGCTCTGGGTGGCGCGTGAAGCAAGAGATCGAGCGGGAGATGCCTGGAGTGTTAGTGCCGGGATTCGTGGGCTGCAAGTATGTGCTTTGAGAGGAGGGATACTAAAAGTAGTGGTCCACGGCGTTATAGGTTTCCCAGGGCGTGGTCTCGGCTGTTCCTTCTGAACTCTACTTCAGCAGTCTTGAGCCAACTTTTCCGTGTGTAGTATAGTGGCCTTCTCTATTTCAATGAAGTGACGACTCTCCTCTCAAGAATCTCACAGACTATTCTCCTTGATTAAATATGTTTGTATATGGTTTATGATCACCTTCACGGTTTCTGGCTGTTGAAGATGGTGCGAAAGGTTGGTTATGGCACGAAATGTTCATCCTATGCACCCCGCAAGCCAGGCAATGTCATCATTCGCTACGACAAACATCCTTCTCGATTCCATGAATTCTCTTCCGCGCCCTAGACCCTATCTTTCATTATCCAAGGGTGTTGTCGAGGTTCAAGCAGTGTAAGTTGGACTGCTTCTTGACTCATTGGCTGTTGAGCAGCCAGGCTACCCCCAACAGTGGTATCCAGTGAGCAAGCCAATCACATCAATAGGTTCGCTTGTGCCTGACCGGGAACCGATCTGACTGCCTCGAAGCAGACTTTGCTCCCAACCCAATCATTCTTTAGCACACCAATATCGCTCACCATGTTGGCCAGCTGAACGTTCTCGTCTGCAGGCTGGACAAAGCAGATGCTGATGCTCATCAGGTTCAGGAAGTTAGATTTGTCGTAGTTTTCCTTGAGCTGCTTCATTCCTCTCATGAAAGTCTTCCAATAATTCTGTTTGTTCACGACGTAGACCTTCAGGACTTCGATAGATTGGGGAACAATCTCGAGAAGATCTCCAGCCGTTGATGGATGATTCGCTATCTGGTGGACTGAGATTCCGAGAAAGCGTATCTGTCCTAAGGAGCAGACTTGTATCAGGCCTTGGCGGAATTGGGTATGTGCCGTCACACACTGGTTTCCGCGAATATCCAAAGTCTTCAACTTCGCCGCGGTGTTCAGCCTGCCACTGATCATGCACCACTCGTTTCCATCGAACAAGCCAGTATCGTAGATCTGCAAAGACTCAAGCTGATCAAGGCGGCCCTGGACGACTTGGGAAGAGGGGCCGGCACCTGCCCCGAAACGGGTCCCAAAGAGCTTCAGTTCTTTGACTGCGCTAAGGTCTAGTGGATTTACGTCTCTCAAAAGGACATTCCTAGCGAAGAGGGTGCGAATCGACTTGGTGGCGGGGATGACTATAGCCGGTATACCCGTGGACCGTCTGTACTGGAAATCGAAATGCGCGAGTGCAGGTAGTAGGTCTCGATTGATGAATAGATTCTCGAGGTGCTCGGTATCGGTTCTGGTACGAAGGCGGACTTCTTCAACTTTTTTTGTCAATCCCAAGACGACTGCCACCATGGCGTCCCACTGCCCTGCGATGACGTCCATGACGAGAATCTTGACGGCATTCGCAAGAATTTTCGGTCGTGTTTCCTGAACGATCTTCAGGAGTTGCCTCATATCCGCGGGGCTGTAGTCTGGGAATTTGACTCCCAGCTCTACTTCGTCGGTGTCTTCACGCCACTCCGCATCATGACTTTCCATAAAGTCAATACCTCGAATCTTGTCTCTTAGGTCTGGGTCGATCACCAGCTTGTGCACAAGCTTACTCAGCGCGGTTTCATTTCGCTTTGTTATGTATACCCGGTTGTGGAAGCTCGAAAAAAGTAGCTCGACGTAGTGCTTCGAGGTGAGAGCCAGACTGCATCTGTCAGCAATAGGAAGGAGCTCTATCACCATGTGGCACAGCTCAGGAGAGAGCTGATTGAGGGACATCGTTGCGGTTGTCTGGCGTTGTGTTCTGTGGTTCCTGGGAGCGCGACCAACCGGATTGTTCCAAGGTTTGCAGGCTGTGCTCTATTAGTCATTCGGAATATCAATAAGTGAATGCTATAATTTAGCAACTTCATGCTCGTAGTCAACTACTCGATTTGGTATCAGAGAGATTGCACCGGAAAGGCAGATGTACTCGTCAAAAATATGTCTATTCTACTTGTTTGCCACTGTTTGAGGTCCCTCGAGGTACTCTGAGAATTACACATTTCATTATTTTGAAGAGCTAGTGACACACCGGGACACCTCATACAGCGGCTACCCAGTGTAATGAAATGGACGGAATATCACCCTTTTTGTCTTCAACCTGAGGAAGGATATGGAGGAAATGATGTCGTCTTCATGATCTTGTGGGGGAACCCCAAAGCAGTGGAGAGCCAGTGTGCCAGAATTGTGGCTTGTCACCGTACATACATAGGATGGTACTACACCAGCCCTACGGACATTTCATCGGGGCGGCCGGACCGCTCGCGATCTCGGGCATCTCCCACGGTTCGATATCGGTATTGGGGTGCTTCAGCTGAGGAGAGACAAGTTGATGTGTGGATGAAAAGGTGTCTAGGTTGGAGGAGCCGAATGACTAAGAAGAAAAACCCAGTCAATATCACGTGGATGTCTAAACCCAGCTGATGTTGTCTGGCAATCCTCATCCAGTGACCTCCATTGTATCTTTTTAGAGTACTAATAAGCGTAGAAGTATTCCTCGCACAGAGTTGGCAGATATGCTTGAAGATGACTTTGGCAGCATCACGTGATCTGCAAGACCTCAATTGGTATCAGAAAAGCGCTTCTAGAATTTTCAATGAGTGGGCAAGATCAACAGATAGAATCCTCATCCCGATCAGAATAACGTGCATCAGGGTCATTTGCCTTAGTTCAAATAGAACCTGCCCGTACTGCTCCGCGTGAGAATCCAACCAATCACACGTCTCTGAAAGAATGCCACCAAAAACTATCCGCAAGCCGGACCTGGAAGGTTTCGTCACTACCTTTGTACATCAACCTCACAATGCCACCAAAACGCAGAGACGTTTTGAAAAACATCTCCAAGCAAAGCAAAAGACAACCAAAGGTGCGGGTTCTTCCCTCATCACGCGCATCACAAAATATGCTACTGCGGGATAGACTGACGATATAGGCAGACTCCTGAAAGCGAGAACGACTTTCTGGAAGCGGCGGATGAGCATGAACAATCTGGGGGTAAATGGAGGGCTGGCGATGCAGCAAAATCTTTGAGATTTTTTCAGAGAGCGATTGATGCCTATGATGAAGGGCTGAAGAGATTTCCGAAGTCTTTTGATCTAGCTTATAACAAGTGAGCAGCGCTTTTCTTCTTCATTTAATCCATGTCTTGTTGCACAAAAATGAGGATCAACGCCTCTCTAGCCTTGTTAAGTTTGAGCTCTCTATCCTTTTTTGTTATCGTGTTCTTCTCGTAAACGCAAAAGACATCCATTCATGACTTCCATACCTAACCAAACCAGGGCGAATCTCGAATATCAACTGACCCAAGACGCTCGCCTAGCATCGCAACTAGGCGACATCCTAGATCTGCTATATGGCACACTGGAATCGCATCGGCTAGCTCTAAATCTCAATCCGGACAATGCCGACGTTCAGTTTAACATGGGACAAGTGCTCACATCGCTGGCCGAGTCACTCATTGAAAGTTCAAAGACGGATGCAGATGCTGAGCCGAACAAGGCAATAGCGAAGTCATTTCTGAAAGAAGCTGTCCAAATGTTCTCTGATTGTCTTGCCCGGCAGGAACAGGATCACTCCGAGATGCTACAGCAGATCGAGGAAGCAAAGGCCCAGGAGGCAGACGGAGGGGTCCTAATCGATCCATCTTCGCCCGCGGCAGAAACTGCATCAGACGCTATGGAAACATCATCCACATCTTCGGAACTTCCAGGAGACTGGGCAACGGTTCTGGAACCCGTCACCCCATCAGACCTCCTCGAAACTGCCGTGGCGCATCTCAATTCACTGTCAACACTCGTCAGCCTCTCAGTTCCAGCAGATGCGTCGACTTTAGATCGTCTCTCGGACATCGCCACCCCGCTCATCACAATCAAGATCCCCCAATATATCTCGCTTCTTCCCGCACCCTCGTTAGAGCCCCAGAATCCTACCGGCCCCTCGTTATCACTCTCTATAGCCCCCGTGACCTCTTCAGACCCACAAACCCCAATTCAGGATGACGCTCTCCTCGCCGCTGCCACATTCCGCGCAGCTCTGCTCGAATCTACCTACCGCAGCGGCCTCCTGCCTTTCGCCACATACTCCACCCACCTCTCCACCGCCTTCGCTCCGCTCATCCCTCCGTCTACTACTGCACTTACACTAAGCACCGTCAATACTCTCTCTGCCTACGCCGACGCTCTTATCGCATTTGCATCCGCACTCATGGAAACTCCAACCAGTGAACCAGATGCCGAGCGTGTGAACGCACAAGCTACAGCGCTCTCGCGAGCGCAGACATCCCTAGGGCGGCTCACAGCACCGGCTTCGGTGGAGATGCTGCAGCCGGCTAGGGTGGCGGAGATCTTTCTTGTCAGAGGGGATGTAGACCTTGCCCGGCTACGGATCGCGAGTGAAGCTTCCGCGAAGGGTGTGCTGGTCAAGAATGCAGGCGTGTTCTATCGAGGCGCGAAGGCTTGGGCGGTACGAGCTAGTGTAGAGACTAAGGTCGCGGAGGTAAAGGCTGCATTTGCAGAAGCGTTAAAGGCCGAGATCGAAGAGAACGAGAGTGGAGTAGTTAGTCTTGATGAGAGGGTCGGGGAGGTGGATGAGGTATTACGCGGGATGGTCGAGGAGGGATTGGTGGATGTGGTTACGGCGGAGAGGATCAGGGGTGTCATTCTTGGAAGGTGAGATGTTAAGGTCTAGGCAGTGCAAATCTGACATCTGTTTGACTCGCTGCCTGCGAAGTAGCTGGGCTACTCCTCACAGTGGTATCAAATGAGCAAGATTGAAGCCTAACAGTAATAAAGCCTCTGCCCAGACTGGGGTATCATTCTATAGATATCCGTACACACTCATTTAGCACTGTGTGGAGTACCCCCGTAAGGTTTCAAGAACCTAGGTGCGATGTCAAGTTCTAGGCAGTTCAAATCCGACCT